>CM066032.1:1504081934-1504330168 GCA_033557465.1 Ichthyophis bannanicus
CAGTTTTCCATTAATTTTGTTTCATTTTATCATCTCCCTACCCTATCCCTTCCCCTCCTCCTCCTCCTGTCCTTCAAACCCCCTCTCCCTAAATTGCTCAATCACTAGTGGCACCCACCCACCCTCCCGCCTCCCAGTGCACCCTCCCTAAACTCCCTCTGTGGCCAGAGTATGTAAACTTGTACCACTCCTACATTCCAACATGTGGAATTCCTTACACAATGCCGGGATGATCCTGACCCGGCTTCCTGATACTCCTTGCCCCCTCCTCCCCCACCTCTTCCATGGATGGGACCCCCCAGACTCCTCACAAGCCTCTCATAGGTCATTTAGAATATAACTTCAACTGTGGGCGGGTAATAGCTGGATATAATCATCCCAGACCGCATGAAATAGGGGCAAGCATCTACGCTCCACCACCACCCATAACTTGTCAGTCTGTAGGTGTTGATGTAGGGCATTATGCCATTGCCAGTAACTGGGAGTTTCTGTGGATTTCCATCCCTGGAGAATTATGTGTGTCGCCAATGCCCAGGAGAGACAGAGTCAGCGTTGCCTGCCCTGCCCAGCAATGTCCACACCCTCCATCACATGTAATAGGACTGTTTGTGGGGTGAGCCTCCACTGATGACAAAGCACCCCTTCGGTAAATATATGGACCTCTTGCCAATATTCTTGAACCCTCGGACGTGACCAAAGCAGGTGGATTAATGGGGCCCCCTCTTCATTACATCTGGGACAGTTGAGCCATCCCTCATATCCCATTTCTCGTAAATGACTGGGGGAGATATATGCTTTCCGGATTTCACAGTATTGCATATCTTGAAGAGAAACCATGGCTATGAAGCACGGGATTTGACTGATTAACTTCCATATATCTTCACCGGTCAAGGAAGTGCTGAGAACAGCATTCCAGACCTCTGCTAAGCAATGGCAAGTCATCTTGGATACTCTAGTGGCAAATGAGGATTGTACCTGAGAGACAGTTATTCTGCCCGAAACTTCAGACAAGAAAAACTCTTTTAAATCCGTGCAGACGTCACTGAGTAAGTACTGGCCTTGAGACTGCCAGAAGGACGTCACTGAGTAAGTTACTAGCCTCGAGACTGCCAGAAGGACAGTAGCAGCCAACACGTTGGTTATCCCCATGGAATCTACAAAATGTACACAAGCAACTAGGAATAGAGCCTTCGCTTTCTATGCTCCAAAGTGCTGGAACAACCTCCCACCAAATATCAGATTGATCAGAGACCTTACACAATTCAGGAAAGCCCTCAAGCATCACCTATTCCTTCTACATTTCTCACAGCAAAACGATACTCAACCCCCTCCCACGCCCCAATCCACTCAAACAGCACCCAGCACATTACAAACATACTAGGACAAACCGAGCCACAGAACCACCCATCAGGTACGTTCATCAGTATCATTCTAAGGTGTATATATCAGATCGACGACAGAATACTATGAATATGACTAATACCTATACTGTAACAATTAACATGTGTTGATATACATACGATATGATTAATGTAATAACCGATAAGATCCAATCTTAACCATGCAGCTTGGGTCTAACATCTAACATGTAAATAGTTACCTCGCCACATCTTTGATGGCGAATATGTAAATAGTTCATCCAGTTTCAGCTCCAAGTTACCGATCCTGTTCAATGTAAGCACAAGTCAGACCTGACTGGTCTTGTGCATGAATTGTTAATTGTAAACCGCACTGATAATAAAGAGCGCGGTATAAAAAAAAGTGTTAAAATAAATAATTAAATAAAATATAGCTGCGGAGCTGATAGTAAGGAAAAAGGTCTCTCTCATTTAGGCCAAACTGTGTACTAAGTGTCGTGAAGGGCACAGTGCAGCCTCCACCATAAGGACTTGTTCAACATATTGGAGGCCCACTTGTCGCCAGTGTTGGAAACGGGCTGAGGTAACCCCCGGTGTAAAATCCGTATTCCCTTGAAATAGCAAATATACAGTCTGTGTCTCCGAGTGGTGTAAGCTTGTACAGATCCATTTCCACACTTGATGCAGAGTTGTAATGAGAGGGCAGCATCGCAAGGAAGCTGGCAGTCTGTTCCTGGCTGCATGTAGTATATACCAGAGATGTAGGGGAGCCACCAGGGCTCTCTCACAGGTCAGTATGGTGTACTCCTGTGTCTCAAAGAGCAAGTCTTTTAAATGACACAGCAGACATGCCAAATTGTATGCCCGAAGATCAGGAACACCCATCCCGCCCCTCCTCCAGGAACTTTAAGTGTTGAAATTGCAATTCGAGCCCTATGTCCCGACCAAAGAAAATGGGATAGAAGCTGATCTAATTTGTTGAGGTCCTTGTGATAGATCCATATAGGAATCATTTGGAACATGTACTGTATAACCATCGTGGAAAGAGTACCATCTTGAATAATGCTATTCATCCCCCAAGCGAGAGGGGAAGATCATGCCACTTCACTAGCTATTGCTCTGTGTAGGTCAGGAGGAGTGGTACATTGGATCAGTAAAGGTTTTCTGGGGCTGAAGGCAGAATCACTCCTAGGTATCGAAAGGACCCGGTAGTCCACCTAAATGGAAACCCATCTGTCCAGGAAGCTCATAGAGAATCACTACTGGGTAATGCTTCAGATTTATCTAAGTTGAGTTTGCACCCCAAAAAACTAGCAAAGTTTGCGAATTCATCTAAAAGAGCCAGAAGAGAGCTGTCTGGGGACGTGAGGTAGACCAGTAGATCATCTGCATAAGCTGAGAGTTTGAATTCATAAGGCCCCATTCACACACACCTTGTATCCGTGAATTCTGCAGGATTTGCGATAATAGAGGCTCCAGTGACAGTAAAAATAACAAGGGGGAGAGGAGACAGCCCTGAAGTGTACCTCAACCCAGGGGAAATTGGGTTGTAGAATTGCCATTGATCAGTGTCCATGCCCAAGGTTCTGAGTACAGAGCATGTATGGCATAAAGAAAAGGGTCTTCAAAACTGAACCATTCCAGTGTCATGAACATATATTTCCAGCCCACTCTATCAAAAGCTGTCTCTGCATCAAAACTAATGAGTAATGACGGGACGCTTGCTGCTTTACAGTGGGTCAGAGCTACCATTATTTGACGAATATTACCCACCACCTGACGTCCCTTGACAAATCCCACTTGAGTGGGATGAATCAAACAGGGGATTATTTCTGACAGGTGTTGTGTCAGTACCTTCACCATAATTTTAAGGTAAACATTTAATAAGGAGATGGGGCAGTAGGAGCCCAGAAGCAATGGGTCTTGCCCTCGTTTAGGAATAACAGTGATCAATGCCTCATTGTTAGAATATGGGAATGACTGAAGTGTCATTAATTGTTGATACATGTCCGTGAGGGGCAAACATGCTTTGTCACTGAGTATTTGATAGAATTCCACACTGAACCCATCCGGGCCAGGTGCTCTAGGTGTGCGCAAGCCCCTAATCACTTTTTGGATCTCAGCTGGGATGAACGGCCCATTTAATTGGTTGAATATAGGCAGGGGAGATCGCAATTCTGCAAATAGTGGTGGGCATCTTGACCATCACCATCATCTGCTGCATAGAGGATACGATAATATGTCAAAAATACCCGTTCCACCACCTCTCAAGAGGTTTTTATCGTTCCATCTGCAGTTTTTATTGCCACTACTGTTTTGGTATCCCCTGTGGTCTTCACCAATGAAGACAGGAGTCTACTTGGGCGATTACCGAAATGATAGAATTTGTATTTATAGTATAACATCAAACATTTTGCTCTTGCATGAAGTAAGGTATTTAGTTGGCTTTGAAGAGCCAAGTATGCTGAGCGATTCACAGTAGTGTCTCAGTGTCTTGATGTCCTAATTTCCTCCGCAGAAGCTGAAGTTGTCTCCCCAACTCTACTATTTTCTGATTCTGGTCTTTCCTCCTTTTACTCATGAAGCCTATCCTACTCCACGTAAGTATGTCTTCGCAGTTTCCCAAAACAAGCATGGATTGTCTTGGTGTTGTGCATTTGTTTCTGTGAAGTGGTCCCAGTGTTGTCTCAAATATTGAAGAAAGTCCGCGTCTCCCCTCAAATAAAAGGGAAAATGTCAACCCTGCATTCCATATTTCACGGGGGCTAGTTGGAGGTCCAACCATACCATCGTATGGTCAGAAATCTGGATGTTTCCAATATGGGCCCCCTCTACCCTGCTCAGCAACTGCTGTGCGATCAAAAAGTAATCCAATCGGGACTATGTACCATGGGCTCTGGACAAATGTGTGCAATCATATTCACTGGGGTGTAACGTCCACCAAATGTCCAGTACTTCTATAGTTTCACACATTGTTGTAAGCTTGTGTTGCTATTGATCATCGTCTTGCTTCCTCGCCGGGTCCGATCAATTGTTGGGTCTAACACACAATTATAGTCCCCTCCTAAGATCACCCCTCGGTCATCCACCTGTAGTAAGTTTTGCATCAATTTGTCAAGTACCCTCATTCATATCGATTAGGAGCATATGTATTTCCCAAACAGATTGGAACTCCCTGTATCTGTCCACTTACAAAGATGCCGCAGCCCCCTGACCCTTTTAATATCAATTCAAAATGAAATTTGACCCTTTCCTAATCAGGATTACTACACCCTCTCATTTCTCCATTGTGGACACTCCATAGGCCTCCCCTACCCACCATCACCTCGATTTAGTAT
This sequence comes from Ichthyophis bannanicus, assembly GCA_033557465.1. Lineage (NCBI taxonomy): Eukaryota > Metazoa > Chordata > Amphibia > Gymnophiona > Ichthyophiidae > Ichthyophis > Ichthyophis bannanicus. Next base: position 1,504,086,631 of record CM066032.1, read on the forward strand.
GTTCAATGTCAGTCATACGAGTCTCCTGGAGAAAGGCGACATCAATTTGTTTGTCCCAAATTGCCTTGAGCACCTTATGTCATTTTATAAGACTCCCAATCCCGCAGACATTCCAAGTGAGTAGGCGGATCTTTTTGCCACTTGTGGAACTAGATAGTGGTAGTGCACATAGTTCCCATGAAAACGAAGTCTGTCAGGGATGGCCTCCCAGCCTAGACCATCCACCATCTTCCCTGATGGGGCCCCACCCACGGAAGAGATCTCCTAACTCACCCTACCTGATCATTTCATAGTCTTCCCCGATAGCGAGGGAAGCCTCTCTTCCCTATTAATACTTTCTTGAAGCGCCCTTCCACCCCTATCCCTATGCCTCTCCCCACCCAGCTCCACCCCCCACCCTCTGCCTCCCTTTATGAACTCTGCTCCCCAGGAGCCCACCAGAATCTGTTTTGGCATTTGGATCCACCCTATCTCCCAATACTTATTCCTAGTATCCTTTATAGCGTGCCGTATTACCCCTCCCCTAAGTGATTGCCCATAGCAGCGCTACTGTCGACCCCAGCAAGACTCCCCACTTCAGGTGGGCTAACAGCCTCCCCCCCTTTTGTGCCACTGGCCCAGGATGAGCCCCCCAGCTAGAGGAGCCAGCTGACCACAGTCACATAACCAAACAGCCTCACTGCAGATCCCAAACATTTGAAGCCTCTCAATAACTAATCTACCAGTTAGGTATCAGGCGTGTCATCCCTCGTGTGCCCCATCCTCCCTCCACTCCATCCCCAGTAACTATCCCTTGGACCCTCTTCCACTATGCACGTGCAAACATGCTAGTTCACTTACCTGTACATTTAGATATATGTTTACTTCGTTATTTGTGTTAAAGTCTTTATGAGGCGCACTTCTCCTTTAACTAAAATGTCCAAGCACCCTAGGAGGGCGAGACTTGACTACATTATAATAGGTGCACTAGTATAAGGGGGACAGCCCATCCACTCTCGTCGGCATGGTAATCTCAATGCTTCAAGTTAAGCCTGGTTCTTGTGAACGGAACCTTGGTCGGGAGAGGTATTACGCAAACAACGTGAGGCCTCTGGCTGTGGAACCGTGCTTAATGTGTAGACAGTAACATTAGACATTCCATCATTTTGCTATGCCACATAAGCTACCCACTCTCTATGCAACAGTGCCCTTTTAGCATCGGCGGACTCCACATGGTGCCATTTAAGAGAAGTGCTCCTCACACATCTCATAAAATATCTGCTAGGTCATCACATTAGATGTGGATATTTCTATGAGTATAACATGGATAATTTATTAACCAAAGAATGTCTATCAATGGAGGTCAGTGGGGTGACACCCCTTCAACCAAACTATGTGAACATTTGTAGACATTATCCCCCTTCCCAATCACTTAGCACTTTCATGGGGGATCAAAAAGGCATGTAGGGGCCGGTTGACATTCACCAGTCCCCTTTACCCAGTGAAAGGAAGGAGCACCTGTATATATGTTTATAAGCCCTCGCTGATGTAGTTGGGCCTTGGTTGAAAACCACAAGTCAAAAGCTGTTTTTTTACCCCTATGAGTCCCATCTACATTATTCTTGCCAGTCTGGATATGGCCACTGTTCTCAGGTAGCTTATGCAATTGTATTCCGCGGCTCCTAATTGTCAGCGTAGGGACATATATTGCCCTGCAGAGTAATATATATTTCCCTGCTTGTTACCGCTAGCCTCCTGCCTCAAGGTCTGGAATCTGAATTCAAGTTGTCCAGAAAAGATTGGGCCTCCTCAGGCATTGTCAGATACTTTAACTGCCCCTGATAATCCACTCACAGTCTGGCAGGCTAGATTAAGGAGAAGCGTAGGCCTTTGCTCACAAGCTGTCCACACACATCAGAGAAAGCATGATGTTTCTGGCTAACTAATGCTGAAGAGTCCTGGAACACCAAGATCTGGGCCAAACTTTCAAGTTGGTCTCTGAGGCTGCGGGCCGCCTGAAGAACAGCCTCCTTTTGGCAGAATTCTAAGAAGTGTGCTATGACCGCTCTCTGATGCTGGGATCCCTCATTTCTAAGACCCAGCCAGTGCACACGTTCCAATTTCAATGGGCCCAAAGGCGTATTGCTGGTGAGGTGCTGTGTGATCCAGGTCTCCAAGAATTCCTGTAACTCGCCATCCATGATGGTTTCTGCAATTCCTATGAAGTGGAGGGGTTTTTGCCGCCCACGGTTTTTGAGATTGTCTATTTTCTCCCTCTGTTGTTTATCAAGTCCTCCAGGGTTTTTAGTCAGTCCGCTGTGTATGCTGGTTGTCCTCGAGATCTGAAATGCGTTGTTCCTCCTGATCCATACATCCAGTAAAGTCACCTATTACATGGCTTACTTGGGTTAGCTGTTCTGATAGTGAGCAGAACTGGTCTTCCAATGCCCCAACCAAGACGCTGTAACTTCCTTTACCATGGATTGATGGATTGGTTGTCTTCCATTTGAGGGCTTGCAGGGGGTCCCTCCGCCATCTTCTCGTGCATGCGACCTTTATCCTTGCTTATAGTTTTGGATGCCATGGGTGTTGTGAGGCTCAATTTTCCCCCTGATAGAGGTCTTCAGGAATCTCTGTTCAGTAGGTACCAATTGGAGGGTTTTATTCAAATCATGTGAGTTGGATTTGGTAGATTTGCGGCTGGTCAACCCGGAGCCGATCTGGATGTGTCCTCACCGGCTCATTGCCACCGGAAGATGCCTATATAGGTTTTTGTGGTTGGTCAGCTGCAATGAGGAACAAGAGAGCATTTTGGCCAACAGTGAGAGAGCAATGCCTTTCATCATAGGACCCTGAGTCATCCATTGAACCCAGACATTTGCCATGCAATACAACTACTCTTCCCAGTGATAAGACCTAAACCTGCACTGCATATAATTAGCCAGCAAACTAGCTTTGATCGAGTTCAATTTATACCAGAGGGGTTGAACAATTACTAGAGTGTTCCGGGGCCTGAGAGATATACTCACTAAGGGGAAAGTATATGCACATTTGGGGGTTTAACATTTGAGTTACCTGCAAGTTTTCTATCCATCAGTTAAACTGGGAGGGATTTGATTTGAAGGAGACATACAAAAAGGGAAGTTGATGGTGGGTCTTGTTATAGTTTATACCATTCTATGTAGAGAACAAGTAACATGCATAAAACTGCACACACAAAACAACATAAAACAAGCAACAAAGTAAATGCAGCTTTGTTTTGCTTTGCCAGTCAACGTGGAGAAGTCACTGTCACTTGGACTGAACGGATGGCACGGCTCCCTGGAACATGCAACAAAAGGGACTTGGAAGCCCTCAACATATCAACTCCCACCCCAGAGAAGCAAGAAGAGGGACTTGGCAGCCCAACATATAACTTCCCATCCCCATCACCTTTATCCCGTCCCAATCCTCTTTTATCCTATCCTTTCGTCCCACCCTCCACTCTTCTTGGATTAGATTTAACTCTGCCCCCTTGAAGGCCAGTGGCTCATGTGATCTGCAAGCAGTTGAACTCTGGTGTAAGTAGCAGCTTATTGTGGAGGGGCAATTTTCTATAATTTTTTTACTTTTCATCTTCTAGCATTGCTGCAGATCTATTCATAGGAGCTATTGTCAAAATATTTTACATTATGATGAGCACCACTGCCTCTCCTTCTTCCCTTTAAACCTGCTCTCAGTGCAGTATGGGACCTTTCAGAATAGGCCCGTTCTGTGCTCAAGGGCTGCTGCATCCTACCCCCTCCAACAGGAAGTTTGTATCAGAGGGGGTAGACGCAACAGTGCCAGATTAAGGGCCTGTGCTGTGCGGTCCATGCTGTGCTGATTTAATTAATGCTTCTCCTGACCCTTATATGGGAATGATGACTAGGATCTATACAGGATGGAACAGAATATCACTATAACCAGTTCTACAAATACATCCCACATTCACAAAAATTACCCAGTAGTGGGTACAGATGAGAATTAAAGGCATTTACACTTTCTATCACCACATACAAAATATTCTATTTCTGATGCCACCTTATTAACAGCTATAAAAAAAGACAATGTCTAGACTAAAACAAAATCCAACATGAAAAGTCAGACCAAACCCATGCCAAAGGGAACTTCTTATTTGTCTTAGAACAGGAAAATGTAAAGTGCCTGTGAAGGAAACATTATTTTTTTTGTTGGATTGTTTGTCATGACAGGAAAACCTTTCTTATAAGAAACCCTCCAGTTTATTCTATTTAAAAAGTATACTGTGCTCTAAACCCCAATCCAACGTGTAAAGACGCACCAAGCGAAACACACATATAAACTTATCTTATACAAAAGCGAGTTCCCTGAGTAGTAGAGGAGAATCATTGATGCATTCAATAGCAACAGTCTGTCTGCCATAGTCCACCACCATTCAGATTCCTGTGGTAGGACACGTTGGTGAGCACATGAAATCCATGCAGGCTTAACCGATCTATGCAGAACCCATTGGTTATACAGATGCATTAGAAGTCAATGCCTTGTGTAGCGCTCAAGAGGAACCTCCTTGGTAGTGGCAGCATGCAGATCTAATCCAGGCCTTTCTAGAGCTGTGAAGGGAAATGAAATTGGATGATAGGTATGTCTAGTATGGCAGCATCCTTGCCTGAGGCTGTAATACATTATGATGGCACGGAAGAAAAACATGTGGGCTAAGAAAATGAGTACCCAGAGCCCAGCACAACAAGAGTAAAGCCAGAGGGAACCATACCCTGAGCAGAAGTGCACAGAGAATGGACCCAGGTAAGAAAAGACAAGTGCATAGAAAATGGACCCAACTAAGAAAAGCTAAGAAAAGACAGGTCAGGCCTGAACAAGTTGAACAGGCCTGAGCAAGTTGGGCAAGCCTGGACAAGTTAATCAGGCCAAACAAAGCTGGTGATGCAAAGTGCTAATAAGCCCTGAAGACTACAGTCCCGAAAGCTACAGTGATTAATGAAACAAAGGGAATGGCAGGGTGTAGTCAGAATGACTCAACACTAGCAAGAATAAAAGCCATTAATATGCTAATAAGGGTGGATCCCAGGGAAAGAGCCTTTGCCCCAAAGGAAAGAGGCCTCTGCAGACTTTTGCAGACGGCCCTCCTTTGCCCCAAAGGAAAGAGGCCTCTGCAGACTTTTGCAGACGGCCCTACAACCTTTTACAGACAGTACAGCAACTTTTGCACACGGAACAAAACGTTTGTGCAGAGGTTGCTGGACATTTGCTACAGAGGGTATATAAGACAGCAACTATAGAGAATCAGATGGGCGGCCTTCCCTCTCCCCATCAGGGGGTGGGAACGTTGCCTGCACTCAGATCCCTCAGACAGACACTTGTATATCTGTGCTTGCAGCTTTTTGCTTGTACCAAATAAAGGGTTTTCCTGACAAGTGACTGTGATCTGAGTTCTGTTTATTTTCCTGGTGTACGGCTCCCATGTGCCCAGGCAATTGGTAATATTGGTGATATTTGGGGAACTTTGTGGGGAAACCAGGCCCACAATTTGTGCCGAAACCCGGGATTCCTGAGTTTTAGAACTCTTAAATTTTTTCTAAATTGCCCAAGGATTCCTCTGACTGCAGTTTTGGCTTGCCTGCATTTTTGTCAGAGAGGATACCTCCTGTTTTAAATTGTGCAAAAAACAGGAGATGTGAATACCATCCTAATAGAGGATGAGGATTCCTTTTGCGGGTTCAAAAGAAGAAGGATTTCTTTTGCTGGTCCAGAAGATGAGAATACCTCCTGCCGGTCCAGGAGATGAGGTTACCGTCCTGAGTGGCGACGAGACAAGAAAAGAAAAGGAAAAAGAATACCGTAGGAAGACTCCAGTGGTGAGTATTGCTGCGTTACCTGCCTACAAACAAGGACAGAAGACTTACCCTATCTGACTGGTGGGTGAATACCAAATTTACACATATGCATATGTATTTTATGCAATTAATGTTGTTTTGTTGTGTAGAAAACTGTTAGAGTGTCTCTGTATTGAGTTGTAATATTAGGGAAAGAAAAGTTTGAATGTTTTGTCCAGACATTAGTTCTTTATATCTCCAGGATTGATTGGTGTATGTGTGAGACTGTACGCACCATTGTGTGTGAAGCGATTGTGTGTCCCTATCCATGGTTCCGTACTTCCGCGAGGGGGATGGCTGGGTTTGGACGAAGCACAAGGATTGCATGTCTGTATGAGTCCTGGATTTGTAACTTCGCATCTCTGTAGATAAAGAGGTTTGATTCTCTATCTATAAAAGCGAAGTTACACGCACCTCTGTAGATAAAGAGGTTTGATCTTTTATCGGTAAAAGGCGAAGTTATTAACAAATTGCCCCTGTCCCCGAACAGTGAAAATACCAGGTCTACACAGACTATAGGAAGAGGGGCAGTTTAGAAAATGTTTAAAAAGAAATCCAAGAAGGGGGTAGATAATGAAAAAAGGACTGAGTCCGGCCCCAATCCCATAGCTTCTCCTCTAACCTCTGTAAATAAAGAGGAAAGGGACTGTTCCCTGTAAATAAAAGGGGAGTACGGGGACTCTCCTGTAGATAAAGGGGAGCAGGGTTTACTGTATATAGACTGTTGTACTAGTATAAAAGTGAAGGAAGACAATTGCTTTATTTAATGCATATCCAGTTTCATTACTATGTTTCATGTGTAATCAATAGTCAAAGAACCAAATTTTGATCATACCTCTCAGCAGTAAGTAAGGGGTAGTTGAAACTGCTGAGATAGGGGTACTTGAAACTGTTGAGACAGTTTGCATAACTACAGAAAGATACTGGGAGTGAAACTGCATGGCTACAGAAAGATACTGGGAGATCAGGGAGGAGTTCTTCTAGCAGATGAATGGAGACCCATTAGAGAGGACAAAAGGACAATTCACCTAGGAGTCCTTCTCCTAGCAAACAAATGGAAATCCATTAAAGAGGACAAAAAGAACAATTCACCTAGCCTCCAAACAATCCTCTTGTCATCAATTTTAATTGTAGAATTTTGAGCTTCTAAAGCCATGGGGGGTGTCTCCCTTGAGTATCCTCAGATGTCTGACCAGCATCTTGATTGTGTAAGGCTGGGAGCAAACAAAGGCTGGAGAAGGACTAGTCAAATTACTATCAGCAAAGATGTATGGGGTGGAGAATATCTGTAGGGCAAAGCTCATGTGTGAGAGCTAGCTGCAACACATTTGTTACAGCCTATAAAAAGAGAGAGAAAATCCTTAGAAGATTATGAAGAAATGAAGACTTTTTACTTGTTTTTTTTTAAGGTCCCTGGTTTTCCCAAGCTGTTGTTAAAGCATGTTGCTTTTCAGAACTACCCAAGGGGGAGGGTTTAGTGAAATTTATCAAGAAAACCTCCTTATTCCAATCAGATAGGCTGCTATACTTAAAAGACTAATAGTCTTGTGTTTAAATGTTTTAATCTACAGTAAATATTGTTTTTCTTTCATTGCTGGCTGTTCATTGTCAAGTGCCCTTGGATGCTAGATCAAACAAACAAGGCATGAAACTAAGGAAACTGTTTCTGTTTTCCTTAACCTCTACTTTGAAGGTCAAAGAGCTCTGACAGGACAATGGGGCATTCTGAGCCAGTAGTTACCAGATTGCAACTTAAAAATTATTTAAATCTTGAGTGAATAAAAAAGGTAATCCAGCTTGAATTTTATCTCTGGTACATATATTTGGTTTTGACTGCATATACAAAATTAAAAGTTAAAAGGGATTTTATATACTGTGGCAAGCACCTCATAGAGGGTTTTCAGATCAGTTTGATGTCAGTCTCAGGTATTTTTAGGTTTTAAATTAAATGTGAAAAAGTACATTTTGGTTAGAAAAAAATATAAAAGGTGAGTGTTTGCATTCCAGATATCCACCAACCTTTTCATGCAAAAGTATCAGTCTCATCATTTGAATGCCTGTTTTCTGAACTGTAAGATTTAAGGTAATTACTTTGCATTATTAAGCTCAGTGCTGATGACTGCTGAACAGGACAGTAACACCATAGGTGCCAATTACACCAGAAAATATGGAAATATTTGTAAAATTATTTACAAATATAACAATAACATTAACTTGAGTTGATTGGACAAAACCAAATCTTGCATGTCAGCAATGATCCAGGAGAGGTTTGAGAAAAAGAATGAGAGAAAGAAACAATACTAAATTTTAACAATTGTTTGATGTTTTTAGCAGCCTTGCCAAATAAGGATACATTAGTATGGTATAAAAACATGAAAAGGACCTATGTATGTAGTTGGTGGAATGATGCAGGTGATGAAGGAGTGTTGTGAGGGATGAAGTGGGATATTAAGAGGTAGGACTTTGATGGACAGTAAACTGATGAAGGTAATTTAATAATGTGAAGTGATGTATCTGGCTAATGAATATGTAAACAAAAAAAATTATGAATAGCACTTTATTCAACTATGCCGTCTCCAGAATCTTCAATTTAGGAAGTCATCTAAGCCCCAACACATACTCAACAATTAGAAATAGACACCTGGAGATAGGCTAGGTGCACCTTGCACCCTGATGAGCTTTGGAAAACCCACACTGGCCATGTGGTACTTCCAGATGCTTTTTTGCATCCTTTTGCCTCTGTATGTCCTGGCCAGGCATGCATGCGCAAAGGGGGATGATTTGATGACAAATTCTCACAAAATTGGTATAATTCTAAAACTTGCCAAAAAATCGCAGAACATGTGTGTGCAACTTGTCTGATCTGTAAACATGTAAAGATCAGTCAAGGGCATAATGGAATATTTCCTATCAGCAAATGAATCTCCAGTGATAAAGAGACAAGGAGTTTATCAAACTGAGAGACATAGTTGACACCATACGAGATAGTTATGATCTTAAGTAAATATGGATGAAATTAAGTTCATCTCATTGTGAAATCTAATCTAGCATATTTATTTATTTGTTTAACATTTCTTCTATACCGCGCTATTATAATCAGCGCGGTGTACATCGAACAAAACATACTACAATGCATACAGGCAACATTGAGTTTACAATGAACAGGAAATTTAGTCTTTCATTCAATATTGGTGCTGCTCCTCTGGAAAAAAGCCTGGAGCCATGTCACCAATTGCAATCCAAAGATTCCAACAGAGGAAATTGGCCAGAATCCAGATGGAACAGACCATCCCAAGAACTCCGGACTACACATCTCAGAAATGTGTGAAGGCATCCCTACTTGGATCAGTGCGTCACATTGAAAAAGGGACAAAATATTTGCCTATGAGAATGAGAGGTCCAAATTTTGAGAGAAACAGAACTTAAACTTCAGAGAAAGGTGAATCACACTGCGAGGTCCTGGGGAGCTGCTGAGAGGCAGGACCAAATTGTCTGAGAATGGGAAGAGGACTATTGGACTGATTGGAGGCTTTTGGGAGCTTTTGTGAATGATTGTATTGTCATCCTTTTATTATTGTTTTCCTAGAAAGTAACTGAAATCTACAAGCCATTTGGGCTTCAGCAATTGCAATACCCATACCAGCTCAAGTTTTGCTGTACTATTCTCAGAGTTTTCTTTATCACATTATTAAGCACTGCTGCTTTTGACATACTTTCATGTTATGTGTTTTCAATATTATTGTGTTGCTGCAAGAAAATGATGTGTTAAAGTATCAATACAATGTATGTTGTCTCTAGGGAGCAGTATGAGAAATTACCTCTAGATGATCCCTCTCTGTCTCAAATGGTTGTTGTCCATGCCCTTTAGTGGGATTACCTTTGCCCCATACACAAGAAAATAAAAATAAAAATTGGAGAATGAAGGGAAATTGGATGATAGGTATGTCTAATATGGCTGCATCCTTGCCTGAGGCTGTAATACATTATGATGGCACAGAAGAAAAACATGTGGGCTAAGAAAATGAGTACCCAGAGCCCAGCACAACAAGAGTAAAGCCAGAGGGAACCATACCCTGAGCAGAAGTGCACAGAGAATGGACCCAGGTAAGAAAAGACAAGTGCATAGAAAATGGACCCAGCTAAGAAAAGCTAAGAAAAGACAGGTCAGGCCTGAACAGGTTGAACAGGCCTGAACAGGTTGAACAGGCCTGAGCAAGTTGGGCAAGCCTGGACCATTTAAACAGGCCAAACAAAGCTGGTGATACAAAGTGCTCATAAGCCCTGAAGACTACAATCCCGAAAGCTACAGTGATTAATGAAACAAAGGGAATGGCAGGGTGTAGTCAGAAGGACTCAACACCAGCAAGAATAAAAACCATTAATATGCTAATAAGGGTGGATCCCAGGGAAAGAGCCTTTGCCCCAAAGGAAAGAGGCCTCTGCAGACTTTTGCAGATGGCCCTCCTTTGCCCCAAAGGAAAGAGGCCTCTGCAGACTTTTGCAGACGGCCCTACAACCTTTTACAGACAGTACAGCAACTTTTGCACACGGAACAAAACTTTTGTGCAGAGGTTGCTGGACATTTGCTACAGAGGGTATATAAGACAGCAACTATAGAGAATCAGACGGGCGGCCTTCCCTCTCCCCATCAGGGGGTGGGAACTTTGCCTGCACTCAGATCCCTCAGACAGACACTTGTATATCTATGCTTGCAGCCTTTTGCTTGTACCAAATAAAGGGTTTTGCTGACAAGTGACTGTGATCTGAGTTCTGTTTATTTTCCTGGTGTACGGCTCCCATGTGCCCATGCAATTGGTAATATTGGTGATATTTGGGGAACTTTGTGGGGAAACTAGGCCCACAGCTGTCCCATCAGATCCACACCTAGGCAGCACACGGTCCTCTCACCTCAAATTTCAGTTCCCTAGGCTTCTTGAGCCTCCAGGCCTGGAGTGGCTCCTCTTCTTCCCTATTCCCAGCAGGGAAATGTGGCAAGCCGAGCTGGAGACTGGCCACTAGCTTCAATCTCCCCAGTTCACAACACAAAATCATAACACAGTTATTTACTTCTCAAATCAGTTCAGTTCAACACAAAGTCTTTAATAGAATGCAACAGAAGCTCAATTGCACGGTTAGAAGTTGTGCAGCTGCCCCACCTTTCCTCCCTTCAAGTTCATATACTCCTTAGCGGAATCTGCCCCAGGGCTAGAGCTTTTAGTGTTCTATTTCTTGTACCTCCATGGGTTTAGGGTTCTCCTCATCTCCACAGGACTGGGTGTCCGTGGCCACCTCCTCCTCCTTGCCAAGGTAGAACTCCTGTCAACTTCCTGGCTTGGTAGCTCTCCCCAGCCACCATCTCCCAAGTGCTCTCTCCTAATGGAAACACCTGGGCTTTTACTGTGGCAGGGGCCTTCCAAACTCCATCCTGAGGGATTCTGAGAGTTGTAGTGAGCTCATACATCTGACTCTGCCACACTTGATTATCTCAGCGCCGTGTTTCGAGCCTTAGAGAACACAAAGCTCTTCCTCAAGCAAAGTGTGTGAAGAGAATTCCTTCTAGAGAATGCGCATAATGCAGGGGTCTCAAACTACAGTCCTGGAGGGTCACAAACCAGTCAGGTTTTCAGGGTATCCCTAATGAATATGCATGAGATATATTTTCATGCACTGCCCCCATTGTATGCAAATATATCTCATGCATATTCATTAGGGATACCCTGAAAACCTGACTGGTTTGTGGCCCTCCAGGACTGGAGTTTGAGACCCCTGACATAATGCAAATTCATTTAAAGTTTGCCGATGGACGGGCCCTTCATTGATCTGTAAACCGTAGCACACTGCCTTAAATGCTATTGAATTATATCAAACTCCACCAGTCCATTTCTAAATTCAATCCATAAGGAGCCACAGTATGAAGCTTAAAGATCCATGATTGCTCCAGATATTGTAGTCTTGATATTCTGTCACCCTCTCAGGGATCAAAAGGGTCATGATTTAATACTCTCCACTTTAAATCCTGAAATGAATGATTCAATAGGACACAGTGTGACAGAATCGGGGCTGAAAGAACCTGGGTTTTGATCCTGGAGCGAAGTTCCTGTAGGTGAGATTTCAGTGGCCTAGTTGTCCTGCCCACATATTTCAATTGATACAGGCAAATTAATAAATATATCACATATGAGGTCAAACAGGATGTGCGCCAGTGGGTTCTATAGGTAATACTTATGGATATGTCAATACAATCAGTCCCACTAAGTGTATTCCCACAAAAATCACAACTTAAACAAGGGAAATGACCCAATCCTTGATCATTCTTTGACAAGTGATACGATTTGAAAGTGCCGCAGCATTCGCAATCAGGTCTCTTATATTTTGGCATAAACTCTCCTTTGCCAAACATGCTGGCCTTGAGGCAGTAAAGGTTGCATTTAGAATGAAGAGCAAAGCTTCACAGCAATATAGTAAATGACAGCAGATAAATACCCACATGACCCATCCAGTTTGCTCAGCAAGGTGATTAGGGTTGTAACTGTTGCTCTATGTAGGTTACCCCCAGCTCTATATTCCCAGTTCTCACCCCTTCCTAATTCTAATGGAAGCATCAGTGACATAAACATTGCCCAGGCAGCTCCTGCAATGCGGGGGCACCCAGTAAAGAAAGTGGTCCACTTCAGCTGTTGTACACATGCAGAGCACGCAGCATAGTACATACAGCGAGTCAGTCCCTCCGAGGCTTTGTGCTTTGCAGCCAGCAGCTCGAACCTGGTGGGGTGTTTCCTTTTTTTTGCATGTGCTCCAAGTCCGTTCTGCAATAGCCAAAGCAGCAAGTACATGCCTCAGCAGCCCATCATCTTTTGCCATAAGACTTAGCTCATGATGAAACAGCTATAAATGGTCTATTTCTCTGAGTGATATATTTGTCAAAAATAGATAGCGTGAAATCACTCAATTCCAGGGTCTAGATGTATTCTAAACAAACTCACTCTTATGGTCAAACTCTTTTAAAGCAATACTGACCAATTTTTATGTATATCGTATTGTGGAAAGTTCTCAGTGGCACTAGTTTTTAGACTTCAAATATGTCCAACTTTTGTGCCCATTCGCATCAATGACCTTGCAAACCACATCAATTCTAATGTTAAGATAGAGTATATCACAAATATACTAAGCTTATGACTCACCTACCAAAATGTGAGATGCTGCATGCGTCTCATTAACTGCTACAACTGAAACCTCTCCACCAGCATGGTAGGTGATAGTTCTTTATAACTTCATTAATAAGTTAGAGGGATATAGAGGTGTTTGAATGTTTTTTTTTAATTTATAGTGGTCACTTAAATGCTTTTTGTATATTTTTAGAGATATGAGTTTTTGTGATACCCTGAGGAAACTTGAAAAAGTGAAACGCGAAGGAGGCGCCTAGGAAAGGCATTGGGATACAAGCTAAGCACACTGCTGAAATGAATTAACGGGATACAAGCTAAGCACATTGCTGAAATGAATTAACGGGATACAAGCTAAGCACACTGCTGAAATGAATTAACGGGATACAAGCTAAGCACACTGCTGAAATGAATTAACGGGATACAAGCTAAGCACATTGCTGAAACGACTTAACAGCATGAGACAAGTTAAGCATTTTTTGTGCTTTTTTGTACTTTTTTGTACTATGTTAACAGCAGTGGGTCATAAGCTTAGTATATTTGTGATATACTCTATCTTAACATTAGAATTGATGTGGTTTGCAAGGTCATTGATGCGAATGGGCACAAAAGTTGGACATATTTGAAGTCTAAAAACTAGTGCCACTAAGTCTGAGACCTTTCCACAATACGATACAAATAAAAATTGGTCAGTATTGCTTTAAAAGAGTTTGACATTAAGAGTGAGTTTGTTTAGAATACATCTAGACCCTGGAATTGAGTGATTTCACGCTATCTATTTTTGATAAGACTTAGCTCAGCAGCGGCAAAAGGTGACAGGCAGCTGAGGCGTATTATTGTTGCTACCGCTGTTGCAGAATGAATTTGGAGAGCATGCAAAGAAAGTAAAGTCAGCCCCAGGTTCGAGCTGCTGGCTGCTTGCTGCAGGCACATAGCAACAGAGGGACTGAGACATGGGCTACACGCACTACCAAGGGACCAGAAAAGGAACAACTTCAAGTGAACTACAATGAAGAACGATTGAAGGGAAGCAAAATGTTATAGGTGTCCCAAGAGAAGTGCAGACTCCCTCTGTTTTTTTCTTCTGCCTCACTCCTCCATGATCCTCACCTGCACTTGCACATTTTCTCCTGCCCCAGGCCCCTGGTTCATTGCTACCAGGCTGCTCTCTGGCTGCTGCATCTTTTATTTTATTTTTTTTTCTATGGCTGTGTGGTTCACATATCAGTTGTTTGGACTGTGTGGTGCTCTGTAGTCCGATAGCGGGGCATGGTTCAAACAGCTGATGTAAAATCGTGCTGCCATAGAAGGAAAAGAGGAGGCACTGTGGCAAAAGAGGAGCAGGATAATACTGTGAGGACGAGTAGGTGGGAGAGAAAGGTGTGTAGGGTGAAAAGAGATTTTGTGATTGGGTGGGCAATGAAAGAAGGGATTTTGAAATTGGGTGGAGTGGGATGTGAGGAAGAGAGTAGAGACACCGAAGGTGGGTGAAAGCCGGGCGGAGGGACTTTGTGATGGGGAGAAAAGAACAAGACCTTGAAAATTGAGTACAGAATTTAGGTGTGAGAGCAGAGACATGGGAAGAACTTGGTGGTGGATGATTACTGGGGTTTTGCTAGATCAATTGAGATGAGTCAGGGAGAGAGCGAAATGGGGTTGTGGATGTGTGTTGACCAGAAGAGTTGCTCTAAAATGGGTAGGGTTGAGAAAGGGTATGAAAGGTCCAAAAACTGGGGGAGTGAGTGAAAGAGGAAAGGGTTAAGTATATGAAAGTGGTAAGAGAGCTTGGGAATGGAACTGGGGGAGCAATGAAAAGGGGCAATGGGAGGTTGGTTAGGAGTCAAGAGACAGAAGGGGCCGGAGGCATTACAGCACTGCTTTTTGGCATCCTGCTAGCAAGGTACTTGTGACTTGGATTGGCCACTGCTGGAAACAGGATACTGGGTATGATGGACCTTTGGTCTGATGCCATATGGCAATTCTTAAATTCTGATTGCCTGCTAAAAATGGAGCCATTAATGGCACTGGCATCATGGAGGCACTTCCCATCTTCTAATTAGGAGGCAGTACGTAAAGCCCCGCTGACTGCAGTGGTGACAGTGCCTGGTAAGTTTCTGTGTGCTAACTGCAGGGTGCAGTCCACACTCCTTCCCTGCCCATTTCCGCCCCGTTCCACGATATGCATGAATCGGTGTGCGCTGCAGTGCCAAAATGCTAATGGTTTCTGTGGCCTTGCATTACACTGTACGCTAATTCACGCACTTTAAATGCAGAAGGAGCCTAGTGATTAGAACATCAGGCTAAGAGGCAGGGAAGCCCTGGGTCCAATCCTTCTCCCTCTGACACTCTTTGTGACCTGGGACAAGTTGTCTCACCCTCCATTGCTTCATCTAGAAACTTAGGGGCCTGCAAACTGCATAAATCTTGCTCAGCAGTTAGTGCTGCTTAATAGCGGTGCTACTGGAATAGCAGCAGGGTATTGCCAGGCTGCACCGTTAGCTAGCTGGCTAGCAGTGGATAGCTGGATACTGTTAGGACAGCCTTTTACCTGTCCTAACTTTATGCAGTTTTGCAATCTGGTGAAACTGAATTGAATATCCAGGTTTAACTTACAGTGATGATGACCAGCCGCTTTAGCCCCCCGCCCTTAGATTGTAAGCGCTTTCTGGGACAGGAATCCATCTACTGTAACTTGTCTGAAGCTTGGATTTAGAAAGGTGAGTAATTAAATCTGAATTTTTGGGTGCACCACCAATGTAGGTAGTCTTTTTTTCATCACTTAGCTAATGCATGGCTGTCTTCCACCAACCACCCTCCACACCTTTTAACTTTACACTGCCATGGAAATACAGCCTCTGCTTTACTGATATATTCAAAAAACACCAGCTGTTCTCAAACTGGTGGTCACAAAATCAGTGGACGGGGCCATGAGAAACAGAACCACTCTCCCTGCAAGGACCTATGCTCTATGCTGCAGTGAGCCGTCACACACTTGCAGGAGCTGCTGAGGGCAGTTTCTGAAGAAAAAAAAAACGTAGCTCAGGGCAAGAATTGTTTTTGCATTCTTTCTGGATTTGCTAGTTTGTTGACCCAACCCACTGACTGAAAAAGGGCAACATAGCACCTCCCACTGCTTGGTGCCCAGGGAGATAGTCTGGTGCTGCCCCCTTCTTTTACGCAAGCGTTCCTGTTAGATCAGAAACCTGTGTGAAGGGCCAGGGCCTGTGTGTAAACGATGACATTTACTGCAATTGCTATCACCTCCCCTTTTGTGGCGGCCACTGACTCTTCACTTCAGATAAGTTAGATGGAGGAGGTTTGAGGAGAGGAATTAAAAATCAATTGGGGACCGGAGAGGGGAAAGAGAGTGGGAGCTAGATTGAGGAGGAGAAAGAGAGTGGAAGTCTATTTATTTTATCTATTGATGGAATACTAGATAAAACTGTAAATAGTTACCTGTTAAGGATTAAAATAGTATGAAACTTATTGTTAGTTGTAACCATGTTCTATGTAACTTTTGCCCGTTGTGTTGATGTAAGCTGCCTTGATACCATTGAAAGGCGGTATATAAGAAATGCTAAATAAATAAATAAAATTGCTGTATATGCTAACAATGCACTCTTATTTTTGACTAATTCGAAAGTGTTAGTGTCATTGCTAATTAAGGTAGTAGCTGAGAACAGTTCATTTTCTGGTTACAAAGTTAACTATTCCAGATTTATCATTTGTGAAGTGGGACCTGCATGTCTGAATGGATTTAAGCTTATGCAGCAATATGAATAAGTTGGAATCTGTGAAGTTCTTAAGTTACCAAACAGAATATTGCAGAATAGACAAATTTGTATGGTTTGTGATCCCTTACCGAATGTGGATTCTCTAAACAGAGAACCGGGACACATATATCATGGGAGGCAGCACTGTCTGCTGAGGTCTGCCTCTCATGGTTCTACATGGTTCTGGGATGGGGCCATTGACCCGGGATCACTCTGTCAATTTACACTTCTACAAACTCATAGTCCAGCCAAGGTTTGTTCCAAACCATTAAAGTTGGAAACAGGATACTGGGCTTGATGGAGCCTTTGTCTGACCCAGTATGGCATATCTTATGTTCTTAAAATTTACTGAAAATCTTTGAGTAGTTAAACAAAAGAATCCAAGAAAGATGCTGAGAGTGAAAGGAATAAAAAGCATAGCTCACCTTTTCTCCTGATCATCTCCTCTGGGGTAGAGCAACTCCACCTTGTACTGGGATTCTCATCCCTGGCTGAGGACTCCAGTGTGTGCCAAGTTCTCTCTATACTTCTTCTTCTTTGGAAGCAGATCATAGGCAGAGGCTGTAGGCACTTCTTCCTCTGAACTCAAGCCCTCCTCGATCCCACACCTATTGAATATCTTGCAGTTGCCAGAGACTGTACTCAGATGTGGAAGCAGGCATATCTTTCCCACAGAAGTTCGGACTTCCTTGTCTCAGCTTCTGGGGTTGTCCTCTGAGTTTTCCTCTTCCAGGATCCAAGAAGCTCTTTTATTCTCCTTCTCTCAGAAGCCTCCTCATGCCCTTGACTCTTTAATCGACTTAGGTAGTACTAGGGTGATGGCTTAACCAGCCAAAGGCAAGAAGCCTGTGGTGGTACCAATGGCTTAGTCAACCAAAGACAGAAAGCTACCAAAAGACAGAAAGCTACCAAAGACAGAAAGCCTGGTGAGGTCTTCTCCTACCATTACTTCATTGGTAAGAATAATTCTGGAAAGTTCTGAGTGGCATGAAATGATTATCTGTCACAACTAGTAGGACCACAGGGAGTCTCTATATTCCAAAGAGTATAGAACCCTAGGCATCTCTACACTTATATGTCCTGTGCAAGTAGAATTAATTTGACAAAAATGATTATTTTATCTCAGTTAGACCCAGCCATTGAAGTAGTTCACCATGTTTCCAGGTGCCACTGACTTCAGATCTCTTGAAACAAGCTAGAGCAAGGGAAATACTCTAGGTTTGCATTTACTTAACAATGGTGGTTTTCCTGATTATTCATTAAAGTTTAGAGTGAGTTTACAGAGAAACTAGAGTGTATAATATGAAGTGAAATAAGTTATTATGATTCACTTGAATGGAACCTGCATGCTAAAGCATCAGTGCAAAAGTCACCTCTGATTGATTGGTCACAGTTTAATTTTACAATTGTTCTGCTTCACTTCAATCAATGTTGAAGTAGTGTATGTCTGCATGTTTCTCATTTTGAAAATAGTTATGTTTTTACTCAACTCAGGCCATGAAACTGGGGAAATTAAAGACAACCTCATTTGAAACCTGACAACTGCAGCTGCTTTTTCCACCCTCTCTCTTGCCCTCTGAGCACGCAGGTTTTGCAGTGAGAGCACAATACGACAGGTAAAAGCTTGAAGGAGCTGTGAATACAAGCTTATGGTGTCAGATCCCGGCTCTGGTACTGACTGGGTTGGAAGCACAAAGAAGGAGGAACATATTAGGTCAAAAATAGCTGTTGAAATGTGTGGCAGGTAGGATGTTATCAACATTTTTTAAAGCTGCCCTGCCTTTGGTTAGCTGCCACAAATATCTGTATCAGAGAAAGAACTTAGGCATCATAAAATATTCACACATTTTGTTAAGCGCAGAATTTTCTTAACCTAAGATACTGAATTTAAATACAGGTCAATAAAAAAAATGGCTATTGAGCAAATCAGAGCAACCAACTTTTCAAAATGATCTTTGTTAAGTTTACCACCCTCAATTACTTCTCCCTTGTGTTTGCTCAATATTGGGGGTGATCAACTCACTGTGGAGTGGAGGAGTAGCCTAGTGGTTAGAGAGCACTGGCTTAGTAACCAAGCAACCAGGGTTCAATTCCCACTAGCACTCCTTGTGGCCATGGGCAAGTCACTTAACCCTCCATTGCCTCAGAAGAAAGGCCTGGCAATCTACTTCCAGTGACACTGCCAAGAAAACCCAGGAGCTTCTGGGTCACCAGGAGTCAGGACTGACTCAAAGGCACACATTGCATTGCAACTCACTGTACCCTCAGAATTGGCATACACAGAGCAAATCAAAGTACTTCCCCTTAAGCAACTCCAGCCTTTACCCTTATATACACAGTGCCATCTCTTTTACTTCCAGTCTCTGAGGCTGCAGTTGATTTAGGGACGTATTCATGGTACCAAAGCAAAAGCTGACACAAAACCAGATGGCAGTATAGGTATGACAGTGAGCCGCCACCTCATTTTGAAAATGATAGAAAAATGATGTGCGGTTGAGAGAAACGGAGAAAGAAGCAGCTGCAGCAATCACTGTTTTAACCCTTTGCTCCCTGGGCTAGACCTCCTGCATTATTGAGGCTGTTTGGAGATTGTCTGATCTGCTGTAGACACTAAACTTACTCGTGACACAATATGATTCACTCACCTATCCATCTCCCTCTGTTCATTGGTCACTCCCTCACCTATAGTGCCTCTCTTAATCTCCCATGTCTCTTCATCTCTCACCCCTCCAACTCCTCTTCCTCTTATTTCTCACCCCTCCATCGTTCCCGTCCTTCTACATTCACTTCGGTTGTTTCTAATATTTTTATCTCAATAAAATAACAGCAAATACAAGTGAGAAAGAAACAGTCCCCTGAATAATATGACAGTATTTGGTGTCCTGCAGAGACCTGGAGTCTGAATTACCTTTGGACTCCTAGAGATGGTCCCTCCAGCGCCTTTTGTGGCACACTGGCATTAAATGTGAGGAAGCATGCCCTGCCCCTGGCACATACGGTACTTTTGGGGATAAGTGTAAGACTTCATTGTCCACTGCTCTCAGTCTCGAATCTTTCATGGGCACTAAAGCTACAGGAAAATGAAAACCTTTAGATAGGAAGCTTGGTGTACATTTTAAACAAGGATAACTTAGCTCAACTTTATATGTACATCATAATTGGAACTTATAGCTTGGTTTATTATGAAAAATATTTATCCAGAAGTGGAGGCAATGAAGTGGTTTCTTGTCACATATAATTCTAGTGAACCTTGTGCAGTTCTGTAGTATGAGACTTTATGCTGCTGGAGTGAGGATTAATTAAATGTAAATGAAAGACACTTCAGACTAGTGCATGCTGTAGACATACAGTATTATATCAAGGCTCTAATACTAATGTTCTTTGGGTGAAAGCATAACTACTAAAAAAGCTTGTTGGAACCACATTCAAAAGGGGGTGGAAAAAACAACACATCTCCTCGCTGTAAAGGCTCCTTTTCCTTAATTATTTGAAATACAGCTTGTGATAAACTTATCTTTGAAGAGCTCCAAGTGCCATAAGGACCCGTTTTCCCTTACCAACAACAACAATGTGAAGCAAGACACACAGATTCCATGATGCTTATCCCGGGGCAAGCAGTGGATTTCCCGGGTCCTCTTTAATAATGGTTTATGGACCTTTCCACCAGGAACCTGTCCAAACCTTTTTTAAACCCAGCTACACTAACAGCTTTTACTACATCCTCCAATAATGAATTCCAGAGTTTGATTACACTCTGAGTGAAAAAATATTTTCTCTTATAAGAAAGTGATTTGGTTAATATCTTAGTCCACTTTAATGCTCGGAATTAAAAGTTTAAAAAAAATATATAAGACAATACCATATCATTGGAGTTAGGAGCTAACACCCTGTTCATCGGGCTGGAACAAGCAAACAAAAAGCCTGGTGAAAGGTCTGTAGCTCCAGAAGCTAGTCAAGAATGGATTAAGTTAATCCAATAACAAGGTATTTTATATATTTTTTGTTGACCTTTGTTTCCACATACAAATGGAGAGATGCTGTTCAGCTGGAACTCATTTCTCTGTCGGAAGGACATGTGAAGAGTCCTTTGCCATAGCATGGTTTTGTGCTTACTGTACATGTAGGGCACTTCTTGCTAAAGCGGGTGAGCATATCCCTGGAGATGCTACCTAAAAGAAACAGAAATTAGTATTTCAGATGGTGGTACTCACTTCAGTTCTCCAGGGCTGTCAATGAGGCAGGTTTTCAGAATAACTATAATGATTATGCATGAGAAAGATTTGTATGCCTACTACTTCCATTGTATGCAAATATTTCATACATATTCATTAGGGATATTCTGAAAATCTGACCCATTGGTAGCCCAGTGACTTATAAAATAAGGAAAAATACAGCAGAAACATTAATAGAGAACAAAGGTAAAGGGTCCTGGTAGAATGGGGGAAGCAGAACTTCAAGATCTAAGTTAGAGCAAAAAAACATTCAAAACCTCTCTAAAAAGACCCATGGGTACCAAAGATATTTTATAACAAAACACTTTTATTGATGATTCCTCAAAAATTAAGTATATAAAATATGAAAAAAGAAAAATAATAAAGAAAATAAAAAAGATAATACATTAATTAAAACCCAAAAGAATCAGTATTGCAGGTCTTGAGAGAACGTTTTCTCTCAATTTCTCCTCTCCTCATGGGTCCTGGGCTGGGCACCTCTAATTCCTTCAAGTGTGTCTGCAAAACACTTGCACAAAACTGCAAACTCTCCACTTTTAACACTTTAAGCAGGCACAAAAACAAAACTCCCCTTCTGCAAACAGCTACAAAATCCCCACGGTAACTTTAAGCAGCAAAAAATGCTATCTAACAAAAAAGTCCCACTTTTTAAAGAACTTTAAGGCAGAGAACTTGTAGCAAATGCCACAGATTTATCTTGCTTAAAATGAAGCCCCTCCAGGAATGGCAGTGCTTGCAGGTTGTGTTGACTTTTATACAGTCCTTAGCAAACTGACTTAGGCAAGTTAATTAAGAGCACTCACTTCTGAAGTGCAGTATCTTCAAAGAATATTTGATACCTTTCCTCCTCTTTGAACCCTAAGGCTTGTTTGAAATGAAGCCCCTCTAGTGGTTCAAAGGGTGATGTCATAAGAGAAGTTAGAACAATGTTAAGATTCTATGGTACAGGGGGCTTCTGAACTGGTGGTTTGACACGGAGAAGTCCTTTCATAAAACATGAAATGATGGGACACTGAGAAGCCAGAAGACTATCAATCTGAACATGATAGGAGGAAAGAGCACTAAGATGTATCCTGATAGAGGATATTTGAAATCCAAGATGATATAAGTGGTATAAATATTGGAATATGGTGATAGGGGGAAGTCAGGACCCCCTGTTATTCTGAAGGTGTGGCATGCTGCTCTCCATACAACCTGCATACTCTGCACAAAGTGATTCATCAGGTTTACTACCTCAGCTGTGGTTTCCTATTCTTCTCACAGCCTTGCCCACCTGCCCAGCCCAGGAGGTGACACCACTTTTAAATGTAATCTTTTCTCTCTATGGTGCATGCTTAAGGAACATGTCCTGCTCCTTAGTGCACTCCTTTGTCTGCCTCCTGAGGGTGCCTTCTAGGTCAGACTCTTTTGCATTAAGATTTTGCTCATTCTTGTTTACTTGGACTTTGCTAATGTAGCTTTCCTTCCAGGCTCACAGGCAGGTTAGATCTTTAGTTTTAATTCTTGGGCAACATGCCTCTCTACTACCCTCTACTCAGCTGCCCTTGATACTGATACTTCTGTTCTGAAATGTGACTTACAAATATTCATTCTATATGTAGCAAAACTCATCTAATTGTAAATATTTTGGAGGACTCAGCATTAGATATCTTTTTATCATTGTGGATATCCTGAAAACCTGGCCTGGGGTCCCATACGACTGGGTTGAGAACCACTGTTCTAACTGAAGCAGCCCTGCCCTCCTAGGTACTGTTTTGTATCTTCTAATCATTAACATTTATTTATTTTTATTTAACGGTATTTCTATACCGCCTTATCATAAAATCAAAGCGGTGTCACAGCAATACAATCAAAAGTGGGGAAGGGAGGGTCATGCAGTGAATGTTATGAATTGCGTGTAAGAGGGTAGTGTAACAGATTAGGTTGAACTAGGTACATTGTGAGCTATATTACAGCATGAGCTATGATACATTGTTCTGTACTATGTACATTGTGATCTTATAATACAATGTTCTATGTAATTAGGGGGTTAAGATATATCATGTGCCTGTGAATATTTTCTTATCACGGATGGAAGGGTACGGGGGAAGTTCTTGTTGGATTATGTAACATGTCCGTAGTGTTCTATGAACAGCGTTGTCTTCAGCTGCTTGCGAAAGTCTTTGAGGTAATCTGTCGATCTCAGTTCGTCTGGGAGGGAGTTCCATATTGTTGAGGCAGCCAGAGAGAGGGCCCTCTCAGTGGTGTCCTTGCGGGTTTTTCTGAAGTCGTTCGGTGTGTTTACTCTGTTGGCAGTCCCTTTTCTTCTTGGGCGCGTGCTGGTGTCTGGTTGTATGAGGGTGTGCAGGCTGTTGGCTGAAGTGCGGTGTTTGATTTTGAATATGTTTATTATTGTTTTGTATTTGATGCGAGAGCTGATTGGCAGCCAGTGTAAGTCTTTCAGAACAGGAGTAATATGATCATGTCTTGTTGCACCAGCTATTATGCGGGCTGCAGTGTTTTGAGCTAATTGTAGTGGTTTGAGTGTTTGTTTTGTTAGCCCAAGGTAGATAGGGTTGCAGAAGTCCAGTAGGGGAGAGTAATTAGAGCTTGGCATACGGTACGAAAGTGTTCTGTGGTGAGGAGGGGTTTGAGTCTTCTGATGATTCTTATCCTGTGGTATACATTTTGGATTGTTTTGCTTACGTGTGTCTTGAGATTCAGTTCGTTGTCCAGGGTCACTCCAAGGTATTTTACTTCTGTTTTCACTGGAATGGCTGTGTTTTGTACTCTGATTTCCGGTGGGTGGGTGAAGTCTGGGTTGCGGGTGATTCACAGGTACACTACCAAAAAACTGCCTCCAGTTTTGCAACTGATTCCTATAGATTTTGGGGTGCTGAATCCAGGAAAAATAGCCAAAATGTTCCATCACGTCACGTTTTCTTGCAAAATTAGATTTCTTACCCATATAAGGAATGTTCACATAATTTCTTTTTAGCCGACTGCAGTTTATTTTCTTGGCCCAAAATAGAGGTTGTAATGGTTAACTAACTAGAAACACTCCCTCATGATATTTTAGAGTGTTTTGTATTCATTTTATACATTAACAGGACAATTGGGAGGCGGGGGGCTAAATCCAGTACTCGCACTGGCGCATGTTCTTTCCTGTTCGCCTCGCCTCGTTCGCTCGCTCAAACACGGTGGTTGCGACATGAACGTTCCTGTCAAATTTCAGTTTCTTGCAAGTTCATTATTACCTTTTGTTTGCTCAGTCGTAATCCAGCTTTATTCCGAAGTGGTTCACTACAGTTGTAGTTTGCAGTGCTGTGTATTTGCGATGGCTCACAGAGCCAGAGGTTGCGTCAACTCTCCGGACAGTTTTTGTTTTATTTGTGGGGAATATACCGTGAAAAAGCGGCAGAGGAACATTTCTGCATTTATTAAAAAAGTATATTTCGCCTATTTCGGTTTGAAGTTAGGCGATCAAGACAAACCGTGGGCTCCTCACAAAGTGTGCAAGACATGTGAGGAAGATCTACGCTTATGGATGAAAGGTAAAAAACAAGCATTTCGTTTCGGAATACCTATGATGTGGCGTGAACAAAGAGACCACAGCAGTGAATGCTATTTTTGCTCTTGCATTGTGAAGGGATACAACTTAAAAAATAAGAACGTAATAAGTTACCCCAACCTTCCCTCAGCAATTAGGCCTATGCCTCATAGCAACGAAGTACCTGTGCCTGAACCACCAAAATCTTTGGATCATATTTGTGTGGACGGTTCTGATCATGATGAGACTCATCAGATGGCTTTTCCCGATGAGTCCAGTACTTCCGAGTTTGAAACTGAACCAGATCCGAAACCTGAACTTTTCTCTCAAGCTGAATTGAATGATTTAGTCCGGGATTTAGGACTCCCAAAAGATGCTGCCCAACTGCTAGGTTCTCGGCTTAAACAGAAAAATCTATTGTCACCAGGAACAACTTTTTATTGGTACCGCAACCGCGAGACACAATTTTTGAAGTATTTCAGCAAAGAGGAAGATTTGGTATTTTGCAACGATATATACGGAGTGATGGAAAAGTTTAAACTCAAGTATGATCCTGCTGAATGGCGGCTGTTCATTGATTCGTCAAAAGACAGCATAAAAGGTGTTCTTCTTCATAATGGCAACACATTCGCTTCAGTTCCTATTGCTCACTCTGTTATTCTCCAAGAAAAATACGAGAATTTGGCCCTGATTCTTCAGAAGATTCGTTATGATGAGCATAAGTGGATGATTTGTGGAGACTTTAAAATTCTATCCATGCTATTAGGGCAGCAATCCGGTTTCACCAAATATCCCTGCTTCCTTTGCTTGTGGGATAGCCGGGCCCGCGACCTACACTGGGGGAAAAAAGACTGGCCAATTCGGGAGTATTTGAGAACCGGTGAGAAAAATGTTCTTCATGAGAGCTTGGTACCTCGTGATAAAATTCTATTACCACCTCTCCACATTAAGTTGGGTCTCATTAAGCAATTCATCAAGTCCCTTCCAAAAGATGGTGAGTGCTTTCGGTACCTTTGCTCAAAGTTCCCCCGACTTTCTGAAGCAAAGCTAAAGGAAGGAGTGTTTGTTGGTCCTGATATAAGGAAACTCATTTCAGATGGAGCATTCGCTGAAACGATGTCTGAGAAGGAAAAAGAAGCCTGGGATTCCTTCAAGGATGTTGTTCTCAAATTCTTGGGGAACAGGCGGGATGAGAACTATAAGGATATTGTTGCCAGGATGCTCAATGCCTTCAAAGAACAAGGCTGTAACATGAGCCTGAAAGTCCATTTCTTGCACTCCCATGTGAACTACTTTCCCGAAAACTTGGGGGCGTACAGTGAAGAACAAGGTGAAAGGTTTCACCAGGACATCAAGGACGCAGAGAGAAGGTACCAAGGAAGATGGAACACCACTATGATGGCTGATTTCTGCTGGTTGCTGCTGCGGGAAACCCCAGATGAAAAATACGCCAAGCAGCGCACCAAGAGAAGCATTCGGGGGAAGAAGAAACGGGCCCACCAGGAGATTGATTGACCCAAGAATGACTTTAAAATCTAAACTGTGTTGACAAATATCGTGTTTTTACTAAACTTTGAAATAAAAATTTGCTAGTTATTACCACAGTGTCGGATCTCATTTATTAGAATTTTATTTTCACACCATCGGGTGTTTGTCTTCATGTATTGCAATGGTGCGGTTTGCATTTTCTATTCTTACATACATACCTGTACAACATTTTTTGCACATTTCTTTGCTTTGCTTTGTGTCTAACCTCGCTCTTATATGCTCAATGTTTGTGCACATGTATGTGGCTGTTTTAAGTGCAGACAATTTTGCTACCATCACAGTGTGTTTTGTTGACATTACTCTATTCTTATGTGCTGCCTTGTTACAATTTTCTTTATTCTTATTTGAATAACTACTAAACAATTAGTATAAAGAATTCATACAAGAAACTTTTATCTCGATCGCACTCAATCTGAAACGTTCACCTCAAGCTGCTAACCCAATGTAGCAAAAAATCTGTACGTGATGGAGCAAATTGGTTACCAGATTTGGATTCAGCGCACCAAAAAACGTAAAAATCAATCGAAACATTAGAGGCAGTTTAAAAAAAAAATTTTTTTAGTGTACCTGTGTTTTAGTGCCTCCGTCTTGCTGTAGTTGATGGCTAGGTTGTTGTCTTTACACCATCTTGTCATTTGTGTTAGGCAGTCTGTTATTTTAGCGTAGTCTGGGCTGTCGATTGAGATAGGCGTGTAAATCATAATATCATCTGCATAGATGATATTATGATTTACACGCCTATCTCAATCGACAGAAGGGGAGGTGTAGCTGGTATAGCTGTTATACTGACAGAAGGGGAGGTGTAGCTGTTATACTGTATATGCTGATAGACTTTCAGTCTGTACATTAAAATCACATTCCTCCTCTGAAGTTGAAGCCTGCCTCTTTAGACTAAATATTCCTTGGTTCTGAAGTTCCTTTTGGTTTAACAAACTCCTGCAGTCTCTTTGTCCTCTATACTGTCCCTTTATGACTAAATTTCAACTAAATTTCTAAGTCCTCTACTTTTATCCTTCTGAGTGAATTCAACCATCAGGTAATGATCCTTCCAGTACCATGACACAAGGTTTTATTTCTTTTTTTTGCATGACTGTAGATGAACTCAGTTAGAGACTACCTCAAAGCTTAGTGCTGGCCATATGCTAGACCTCATCATTACATCTGACAATTGCACATCTTCAGAGGATATTTATTATCTACTCCTTTTCCCTGATCTGATCAATCCTTTGTTTCTTTTTCTTGGCCCTTGCCTACTACTCTCTTTATTTCACCTTGTTCTGTCCCCTGGAGATTTAGCAAGCTTGGTATTGATACTTTCATCTCAAATTGTGATTCTATCCCACATAATTTTGAATTACTACCATTGACTGATTATGTAACTCTTATAGAATACTGTCTCGTAGTCAGCTTTAAATAGAGCAGCTCCTTTATAGGACTATACTATGCAACCTAAGGGGTTATGTTTATTAAAATCACAGCTGCAACATTGGAGGAAGACTTACTCAGATAGCTTGGTTAGTTTAAGGAACTGGCTAGATTTAAAAAAACTGCTATTACTTCTGCTAAAGAGGAGTACTTCCTTTCTTTATGCCAACAAGAATAAGTAGACCAGTGACAATAGTGGTCAATTGCCACAATTCATAAAGATAATTGAACTCAATATATTACAGAAATATGTCTTTAACCACATAAAAAGCCCATAAATTCAGAAATGAAAACCCAACATGGCCGTGTTTCGGTAAAACCTGCATCAAGGGTCTCCAGAAAAGCAGTCTTCTAGAAAATGTTTCTTCTACCAATATACTAATTGATGATCAATATCCTCCTTAAAAAAATGTAATCATATGTAATCCATATAATTGAAATTAATGTCATATCTCTGAAACATAGGGGAGGGGGATATTCAGCAGTGGCAGCTAGCCATTGCTGCTGAACTTTAAACCTGGATGTTCAATACCAAGACCATATCCGGTCCCAGCGTTGAATATCCTGGTTGCCGGGATTGTCGGGGAGCTAACCAGGCAGCAGTGATATTCAGCTGCTGCTCGGTTAGCTTCACTGGTGAAAGATGGGCCAGCCTTTACTGTGCCTGACTTTCGCTGTGTGTTGATAACCAGACAGCGATATTGAGCCATTGCCCAGTTATTGACAGGTGCTGCTCCCCGGAATGCCCCGATGCTTACCGGTGAGCATCAAGACCTACAGTGGCAGCACCTGCGGACATTCAGTGGTACTAACATGCTAATTGCTTTGAATATCCCACCCATAATTCCCATCATAATACTTCTTCATCATATTTTATTTAAAATACCCATAAGCTT
This sequence comes from Ichthyophis bannanicus, assembly GCA_033557465.1. Classification (NCBI taxonomy): domain Eukaryota; kingdom Metazoa; phylum Chordata; class Amphibia; order Gymnophiona; family Ichthyophiidae; genus Ichthyophis; species Ichthyophis bannanicus. Next base: position 1,504,115,067 of record CM066032.1, read on the forward strand.
GTATACTAAATATAAATGAAATTTAGGTTGGAAACCTAAAGCAAATGACTGGGATGCAATATATTTATATAATATATTTATATAATATATTGCAACACTGAATTATTTTTATGAACTGTGGCAACTGACTACTATCATCTCTGGTCTACGTATTCTTTTGGTTTATTGGATCGTGTGGACCATTAAGTCTCTTTTATTGTCACCTTCCTTCTTTTACTCTAGAAAGATTCTAATCCTTCTAGACTCTTCAGGATTGTTAGGCATTTGACTACTCAGCCTTCTGTGTCTCATACTTCCTCTGCTTTAGCTGCTGACCACTTTGCATTGCCATTTGTGAAGAAAGTCACTGATATTTGAGCTTCTCTTCCTTCTTTGGATATAGTACATCCTACAAGCCCTTGTGATTCTGCTTTGTTACCATCAACAATTTTACCTTTTATCCTCCTGACCCCTTTAACTCGCTATAGTAGCTTTTCTAATTTCAACTTGCCATCCTCCTTTGAAGTTTCTAAGGTGGTAATTGTTATGAGATCTTCATCTGCTATGATTGACCTTCTATCTACCCACATACTGAAGCAGTTTCTTAATCCCTTACTCCCTTATTTACATACCATTGTTGCTTCTCATTGGAAGCAATCTATTCTCTGCCTCCATTTAAAAGACCCTCAAGCTGATCCTGCTATTGCATCTAATTTGGTCCAATCTCCAATCTTCTTTTTATTTTCTAAAGTCACTGAGAAACTTGTTGCTAATCAAGTAACTTCATCTCTGGAAAAATGAATGTCCTACATCCCAGGCAAACAGAATTTTGCTCACATAATTGCACTGAGCATGCTCTACTTGGCTCGCTTGATTTAATCAAGATTAATCTGGATAAAGACGTCTTACCACTTTTGCTAGACCTTTCACCGCTTTTGACTAAATCAATCATTCTACACTTCTCCAAAGGCTCTCAGATCTTCATATCTCTGGCACCTTAATCATGTGGTTTTGTTCCTAGCTTGCTGACAGATGTTTTATATTTATTAAAAACTTGCTATACCCCCATACAGTTGGTTAGGTACCTTAGCAGTTTACAATTAAATTTAAAAACAGAAAGGAAAGGAACGCTATAAAATCATATAAAAGGATAGAACTGTAGGAAAATTAGAATGAACAGAAACAGAGAAATTAGAACGAGGTAAGGCTGGAATATGAGTGAAGGCATGCTGGTAAAAGAACAGAAAAGACGTACTATCATTGTGTCCCCAACTCCAACAAGCTTGCTCAGGTAGTGGAACTTTAAAGCAGTTTTAAGATATAATCATGTCACCAATACAAAGATTCAGATCTTTGTTTATGTCTATTCATTTGATGAATCACCTTTCATAAGAAGAACAGTAAGGTGATTTTGCAATCATAGAAGTCAATAAAAGGACACGCAAATATCAGCCTTGCTTGGACAAAAGACTACACATGAGGGCTAACATTAACACAAATTGAAAATTATCCTAAGTTTTATTAGATGTGAGACACATAGGGAATGAAGTCAAAAGAGACCAGCTCGGCTTAATGAGAGACCATTCAACTGGCAGCTAAAACCCAGCCGGGATTTACTAAAACAGGAAGGGGCCTATTCATTACTGGATATCCAGCCCCTGTACAGCCCCTCAGAATTGGATCTACTAGCTTGTATGTAAAGACCGGGCCCCGATTCTGAAGGGCCGCATGTCCAACACATCCCTGGCTAACTTAGCCTGGCTCCATAATGGAGCCGCAGTGCCATGGCATCTTGTTGTCATGGTGCCACGGCTCCGTTACGGAGCTGTGAACACTGGCTGCTGTGGAGATTGTCCGGGTCGAGCTGTGGGGAACCTCCTGCATGCCTCCCGGTCTTGTCCCTGTTGGCCACCGCTGCTAGCCCATGTCCAGGGGGACTTATTCCACCTCTGAGGCGGAATAAGTCCCCTGTCTAACAGGTCTACCCTGGATTTACAGGGCTGACCTCAGAATCGGCCCTATACATCCAGGGTGATGGCCTACCCATGCCCTGCCCTCCCTCTGCCTTCCACCTGCCTCCTCCTGCCCCGTCTAAGGCTCTCCGTACAACTCCGCTGTTTGTACAGGGAGCCTTGCACAGGGACGGCAAGGGGGATGAATAGTGGGGTCGTAGGCAAGGCGCACTGTACATCCCAACTATTCATGTCTCGGAATAGACCCCGAAGTCAATTACTTTCAGAATCACTACTACTACTGCTTAGCATTTGTTTAGTGCTACCAGGTGTATGCAGTAAGACAGTTTCTGTTTATCAGAGCTTACAATCTGATTAAGCAAAAAAAATCACAAAACTGGGGACTAGAATGTGGTAAGATACACATAAGTGGTGTGACCTAGATTGGCCATTGGTGGAAACAGGATACTGGGCTTGATGGACCTTGGTCTGACCTAGTATGGCGTATCTTTTGTTCTTATGAGGAGCGTCAGGAACCAAAAGTAGCCTCGAAGAGGTGGGTTTTCAACCTGGATTTGAATAGGGTTAGAGAAGGAGCACTAACTCAGACAGTTTGTTCTAGGCATATGGAGCAGCAAGATGGAATGAACGAAGTCTGGAGTTGGCAGTGGCAGAGAAGGGGACAGATAAAAGGGATCTGCCAGAGAAGCAGAGTTCCAGAGGAGAGGTGTAGAGTGAGATAAGAGGGGAAAGGTAGTGAGGAGCTGCCGAATGAATGTACTTGTAGGTTTGAACTGGATGTGGAAATGGATAGGGAGCCAGTGAAGTGACTTGAGAAAAGGAGTTACATGAGCATAGTGAAACTGGTGGAAGATAAGTTGTGCAGCTGAGTTTTGAACAGATTGAAGATGAAAGAGATGATTCAGAGGGAGACCAGCAAGGAGCAGGTTACAATAGTCAAGATGGGAGGTGACTAGAGAGTGGATAAGGGTCAGAAAGGAAGGGACAAATTATGCTGATGCTATAGAGAAAGAAGTGACAAGTTTTAGCTATCTGTTGGATGTCTGCAAAGAAAGAGAATAGAGTCAAAGATGACCCCCAAGGTTGTGAGTTGAGGAAACAGGGAAGAGTGTAGAGTCATCCACAAAACTAGAGAAGGGAGGGAGGGAGAAAGTGGGTTTAGAGGTAAAAATAAGGAGCTCAGTTTTGGCCATGTTCAATTTCAGATGGCAGTGAGAAATCCAGGCAGCAATGTCGGATAAGCAGGCAGAGATCCAGGCCTGGATTCCTGGAGAGATTTCAGACGCAGAGAGGTAGATGTGAGAGCCATCAGCATAAAGATGGTACTGAAAGCCATGGGAGGAAACAAGTGCACCAAGGGACTGAATGTAGAGAGAGAAAAGTAGAGGTCCCAAGACAGAGCCCTGAGGTACACTGACTAAAAGCGAGACAGAGTGCCTTGGAAAATGTCTTTGCCAGCAGCGTATTCAGAATATGTTAAAGTAGAAGATGGTTCTTTCATGGTAATAATGTTCAGATTAACTATGGGGTCTATCTATTAATCCATGTTAGCTATTACTGCGGGATTAACGCAGAATATGGCCCGATGGTAGAAGCTAACATGGGGAAAGTGAAGCCACATGGAGCATTTCCATGATGTCGGAACTTTTCGCGGTATCTGCTGGCAAAGGTGGGATTTGGGCAGAGAGTGGGCAGTGTGTGGGCAGGCCTGCCGGGTACAGCTACAACGGGCGATTGCCTCATGTGGCAGTTACTTTAATCTGCAGGCTTTGCAGAGAATGGGTGCTGATAGCTGCATCCGCAAAGTGGTCCCCACAAAGCCAGTGTGTCCTCCATGGTATGTACCTGCAGAGGATTTATTTGAAATGTTTATGTACCATATTTCCAAGGATCAACACGGTTTACAGGTAACAGTAGCATAACATCACATAGAACAAGATAACGTTACAAGGAACAGTAAGCAATACAAGTGCCCTTTGCAGCTAACGTGGTGCATTCACAGCTATTGTCTGTGTTAGCTGCAAAAGACTATCGCTTTTTAGTAGACAGGCCCATAAGTGTTGGGTGAAAAAATATTTTCTCCAATTTGTTTTACATGTACTTCTTAGTAACTTCATGGCGTGCCCCTTAAGCTTCGTGTTTTTTGAAGAAGTAAACAATTGATTTGCTTTTAACTGTTCCACTCCACTCAGGATTTTATAGGTCTCTGTCGTATCTCTTCTCAGTCATTTCTTCTGCAAGCTGAATGAGCCCTAACTTCTTTAGCCTTCCCTCAAAGGACAGCCGTTCTATTCACTTTATCATTTTGGTTGCCTTTCTCTGTTCCTTTTCTAATTCGGCCATATCAGTTTTTAGATGCAGCAACCAGAATTTCACAAATACTCAAGAGTGCAGTCGCACCATGCAGCAATACAGAGGAATGATGATATTCTTTGTTTCATGCTCTGTTTCTTTCCTAATGATTCCTAAAATTCAGTTCTCTTTTCTTGGCTGCTGCCACTTACTGAGCAGAAGATTTCAACATATTGTCTATGATGACACCTAGATCCTTTTCCTGGGTGGTGACTCCTAATGTGGAACCCAGAATTGTGTAGTTTATAATCTGGATTATTCTTCCCTACATGCATCACTTGTACTTGTTTACATTCAATTTCATCTGCCATTTGGATGCCCAGTCTTCCAGTCTCCCAAGGCCCTTCTGCAGTTTTTCACAATCTGCAGGCGATTTAACAACTTTGAATAATTTTGTGCCATCTGCAAATGTGATTTCTTGTTATTCCCATCTCCAGATCATTTATAAATATGTTAAAAAGCACCAGCTCCAGTACAGACCCCCATGCCACTCCATCATTAGCCTTCCTCCATTCAGGAAATTGCTCAATTAACCCTATTTTTTGTTTTCTATCTTTTAACCATTTCCCATTCCATAACATGATATGGCCTCCTATCCCATGGCTTTTTAATTCCCTCAGGAGTCTCATGAGGGACTTTGTCAAGAGAGTTCTGAAAATTCAGATATACTATATCAACTTTATCCACGTGTTTATTCATGTCTTCAAAAAGAAATGTCACAGATGGGTGAGGCATGACTTCCCTTGGCTAAATCCATGTTGACTATGTCCCATTAAGCCATTTCTATCCATATGTCCAGTAATTTTATTCTTTATAATAGATTCTGCGATTTTGCCCAGCACTAACATCAGACTCAACAGTCTATAATTTCCCAGATCGCCCCTGGAGCTCTTTTTAAAGATCCATGTTACATTTTCCACCCTCCAAATTTCAGGTACTATAGTATCATTGTAATGATAGGTTACAAATAACAAATAGGAGATTTGAATTCTTATTTTTGAGTTCTTTCAGTACTCCTGAATGTATACCATTTGGTATAGGTGATTTGCTACTCTTTTGCTTGTAATTTGGCCTAATACATCTTTCAGGTACACTGAGATTTGTTTTAATCTTCACACCTTTTGTCTTAGGGAATTCAAATTAGCTCTAGTTCCAAAAGTTGTGTTAACAAAGCTCATAATAAGTTAAATAGAGCCCATTTATATCCATTCATAGTAGTTGACCTGATTCAAATACTTCTGGATGACCAATCAAGCTGTTTCTGTTATATCAGGTGAAGCGGAATGCCTTTGTAATTGGGGAGAGGAGCAAATATCTCCAACTCCATATCCTAGTTCCCACCCCAATTTCTCACTTTAGATTTAAACTTAACGTCATTCTTACATACTTTTTTGTGTAAATCATATGGAAGGTAATTATTCATTCATATGGGACATTCCCAGACCAACCAATAAAACTCCACCAACAACAGAGGCAGAAGTAGGATGTTTCACTTTACAACTTAATATTCAAAAGAACGTTTATTCAAATTCTGTTGTCACATAAGTAACAGCAATGCAAAACTCAATTGTCTGCTAGACACTGTGAAGTAATACAAAACTTGCAAATAGATACTCAGATCACATATAACAGGCATGTCCAACTTCGAACAGGTCGTGATCTACTTTTTCTGGCCAAAAGTGCCGGTGATCTACCACCATGAAAATTAAGTTTCAAATTAGTTTCAAATTAAATTTTAACCCAATAAAGTTGGAGGATTTCCCCCCACACACATTTTTAATGAACCTTCTGTCATTTACTTGGATGTGATCAGCTGTTAAGCAAATTAAGCAAAAACAAAACAGAGAGACGAAGGTCCAGTAAGAACTGCGAGGGGAAATGGAAAGTACATTTTTTCTTAAAGTTTTATTGAGTAATAACTTTCTTTAACTGTCTTAATAACTTTCTTTAACTTTTATTGAGTAATTTGTGTTAAATTTAGGTCGAGTATTGATCCAGACTGATCTTGCACAATCTTTAATATTTCGCTCTTGCTCATTAGTGAGACGTCTGAGCCTGCATTTCATCCACCAGCTTTTTGAATTTGGGTGAATATTGCGTGAGGGCCAGTCTCAGGGAATCCTGGAGATGTTCATCTGTCATGTTGGAACGTTGTATACTCTGTCATTTTCAGATGGGAAAACGCAGATTCACACAAATAAGTTGAACCGAAACAGGAGTGTACAGCTTCACTGCATCTTCTCAAGTTGGGAAATTTGTCTCTAGGCACTAGCTTCCAAAACGATTCTTGCTCAGCACGGATCTTGAGAAAAATGTCATTTTTAAGGGTTAATATTTCGTTTTCAAGAGATGGCTTGTTCAATGAGTAATTTTTACTGATAGCAGCTGCAGTTTCTTTAATGTCCACATCTACTTTGAATGGGTATGACAAGTACTCCACAACCGTTCCAATTTTTTGGAAGTCACAGAATCTATTTTTGAATTCCGGGATAACAGAACAGATTTCTGTCACATACTTCTCGTTCTGAAAAACAAAATTTGGATATTGTCCCAGATGGTCCTGCGTATTAGGAAAATGATCAAAAGTGTTGTTTGCAAGGTCAGTCATCATTAGCTGAAATTTGCTCTTGTAGGATGAAACTGTATTCATCATCTCACCAATGTATTTGTTTTTACCTTGTAATTCAAGGTTCATATCACTTAGTTCGCCTGTAAAGTCAACGAGAAATGCCAGATCACATAACCACTCCTCATCTTCCAACTCATTTAAAAGCGGCTGCACGCCGCCGGGAGTCCCTCTGCAACTTCCTCTCTTCACCGGAGCAGCGGCACAGAGGGCAGAGCACGTGTGCTCCTCCCGCACCTCCCCTACCCAATCGGGGCCTGATCTTCTCATTTAAAAGCGGCGGCATGCCGCCGGGAGTCCCTCTGCAACTTCCTCTCTTCACCGGAGCAGCGGCACAGAGGGCAGAGCACCGTGTGCTCCTCCCGCACCTCCCCTACCCAATCGGGGCCTGATCTTCTCATTTAAAAGCGGCTGCACGCCGCCGGGAGTCCCTCTGCAACTTCCTCTCTTCACCGGAGCAGCGGCACAGAGGGCAGAGCACGTGTGCTCCTCCCGCACCTCCCCTACCCAATCGGGGCCTGATCTTCTCATTTAAAAGCGGCTGCACGCCGCCGGGAGTCCCTCTGCAACTTCCTCTCTTCACCGGAGCAGCGGCACAGAGGGCAGAGCACGTGTGCTCCTCCCGCACCTCCCCTACCCAATCGGGGCCTGATCTTCTCATTTAAAAGCGGCTGCACGCCGCCGGGAGTCCCTATGCAACTTCCTCTTTTCACCGGAGCAGCGGCACAGAGGGCAGAGCATGTGTGCTCCTCCCGCACCTCCCCTACCCAATCGGGGCCTGATCTTCTCATTTAAAAGCGGCTGCACGCCGCCGGGAGTCCCTCTGCAACTTCCTCTCTTCACCTGAGCAGCGGCACAGAGGGCAGAGCACGTGTGCTCCTCCCGCACCTCCCCTACCCAATCGGGGCCTGATCTTCTCATTTAAAAGCGGCTGCACGCCGCCGGGAGTCCCTCTGCAACTTCCTCTCTTCACCGGAGCAGCGGCACAGAGGGCAGAGCACGTGTGCTCCTCCCGCACCTCCCCTACCCAATCGGGGCCTGATCTTCTCATTTAAAAGTGGCTGCACGCCGCCGGGAGTCCCTCTGCAACTTCCTCTCTTCACCGGAGCAGCGGCACAGAGGGCAGAGCACGTGTGCTCCTCCCGCACCTCCCCTACCCAATCGGGGCCTGATCTTCTCATTTAAAAGCGGCTGCACGCCGCCGGGAGTCCCTCTGCAACTTCCTCTCTTCACCGGAGCAGCGGCACAGAGGGCAGAGCACGTGTGCTCCTCCCGCACCTCCCCTACCCAATCGGGGCCTGATCTTCTCATTTAAAAGCGGCTGCACGCCGCCGGGAGTCCCTCTGCAACTTCCTCTCTTCACCGGAGCAGCGGCACAGAGGGCAGAGCACGTGTGCTCCTCCCGCACCTCCCCTACCCAATCGGGGCCTGATCTTCTCATTTAAAAGCGGCTGCACGCCGCCGGGAGTCCCTCTGCAACTTCCTCTCTTCACCGGAGCAGCGGCACAGAGGGCAGAGCACGTGTGCTCCTCCCGCACCTCCCCTACCCAATTGGGGCCTGATCTTCTCATTTAAAAGCGGCTGCACGCCAAGGCGTGCCCGTGCCTTGCGGGCCCGCGCCTGAGGGCCTCCCAAGAGGGCCCTTTGGCACGGCCCTTAGGCAGAGGCCTTACCGAAAACGCCGATCAACATCCGACGGACACAACGCTAGCCTACCTCTCAATTGCAAAGCAGCTTGAGTTCCCTTCTGGTTGAACTCGCGATCGACGCAAACATCGAAGCAGCAACAGCGATATTCAAGCACCTATCAGCCTAAGCTCCTCGAGAACTGAGAGCACCCCCTGCAACAACACGTCAAAAGACCAAGGACACAGCAAGTATAACTGTTTTGTTGACAATAACCTGCTCCTTTACACTCTACCGCCAATAACCAGCATACTGCATGAACTTATTACCAGCCACTACAATACTGTTGTCAGTAAGAACTTATCACCAGCCACTACAATACTGTTGTCAGTAAGAACTTATCACCAGTCAGTAAGAACTTATCACCAGCCACTACAATACTGTTGTCAGTAAGAACTTATCACCAGCCACTACAATACTGTTGTCAGTAAGAACTTATCACCAGTCAGTAAGAACTTATCACCAGCCATTACAATACTGTTGTCAGTACTAATTAGCCTCTCAAAAGCTATTATACTGTTATTTGCAACTCAATAACCTTTATACTATTGCCAATACTAAATTAGCACATTGTACTACCACTGTCTATAGTCCTTTAACTGTTGCCAATAACAATTAGTCATTGTACTGCTGATAGCAATTGCGGGTCACTGCACTGCTGCTAGTCATTGCACTATTTCTATTTAATCTAAAATGTATAAGGTCCTGTTATCACTCACTACCCTCCTTACCTTTGGGCTCCCCTGCATCATAAACGCCCTCAACCACGATACTAGCTACATACCAATACTACATACATATGGAAGGAGATGGTTTGAATTCCCCCACCACACAACTGCAAAACGCAACCACACATCCCACTCCCATCTACTTAGCATTCCCCTTCAAGTCATCAACAAAGCACAATCTGAGAAACTCCATCGACAACGCCTCCTAAAATGTGCATTGATAAATGCCAGATCCATACGATCAAAATGGCCTGCAGTCATGGACTTGATTCCTCAATACAAGCTCGACATCCTGATGGTCACGGAATCATGGCTATCTGATTGCGACAACATCCTCCTGAATCAGATGCTGCCTCCTGGATTTGACCTCTACACATGCCACAGATCCACTCAAAAAGGAGGCGGAACGCTCATCCTCGCCAAAACAGATCTTAATTTCAAGCTATGCAACTCCTCCAGCTCAACCCACCTTGACTCCCTCACTATATCTAATGAACTCTGCTCAATCAACCTGCTTTATCGAGCACCCTCCCCATCACCGGATGACCTTCCAACAATAATTGAGCTTGCATGCGCAACATCCACCTCACGCTCTCCAAATTGGGTAGTTGGTGATTTCAACCTCCCATCTCTCCATGACAGCCACTCTGAAGCATTTCTAGACGCACTAGGGGATCTAGGCTACAAACAATATGTCGATTCTCCCACCCACACTAAAGGAGGTAAACTAGACCTCATCTTCGCACCCCATTCCAACACCTTAACACACCAAGCCCTTGAACTATCGGTTATACCAGTACCATGGTCTGATCACAACCTTATTCAATTCAATATACCCACCTATACCTCTCACGTGAGTCAAATACCATCTAACTCACCCGGAACCCACACAGTCCGCTTTCAACCTCTCAACCGTGACAAGGTCCTAGATAACCTCCAACCACTCTTGACCGACACCTCCCTCAACTTAGATGACCTGGTATCCAAATGGGACGAGAACCTCAGAGCCGCCTCATGTCCAGTGCACAAGGATAAGAAAATAAGAAAACGAGAACACGCACCATGGTTCTCTACTGACCTTCGTACATCTCTCATCCACCTACGCAAACTTGAAAGACAGTGGCGTCAAACCCACTCACCAGAAGCCCTTGAAACATATAATTCACACCTAGCTACCCACCGTGAGAAGGTAACACTGAGTAAGAAGCTATACCACACAAACCTACTGAAACGCTCCATCAATAAACCTCATGCTCTATTCAACTTAGTAAAATCCATAACAAGAGAGCCAGTTTCAGCCCAACCTGCAATGCCTCGGCCACAGGACTACGCAAACTACCTGCAATCAAAAATGATTAAGACCAGCACAAGCATAAATACCATCAACCCCATTATATCACCTAAGGCATCTCAAATAACTCCATTTTGCAACTTCAATACTATATCATCTAATGAAATTGAGAAAATTGTCGCCTCCATCAATCCTAGCACGGCACCTAACGACCCTTGCCCAGCCAACTGGATCAAAGATCTGCGACATGATCTAAGCCAAATCCTATGCAAAATACTGAACCAGTCCTTTCTAACAGGCTCATTCCCCCAGAGTCTTAAACACACCTCTATCAAGCCTCTACTAAAAAACAGTAAGCTTGATTCATCCAAAGCTGAATCATTTAGGCCAATCTCAAGCATCCCCCAGCTTGCAAAAATCATCGAGAAAGCTGCCCAACAACAACTCCAGCATCACATTGACACAGAAGCACCACTAGACAAATCACAACATGGATTCAGAGAAGCACATGGAGTCGACACAATCCTTACAACCCTATTCAACGATCTGATCACAGGAATAAACAACATCAAACAAGGATTTATTCTCATCTTTTTAGACATTTCCGCTGCATTCGATTCTGTGAACCACGATATACTACTGCAACGTCTGAGAGAGAAGGGGATTCGAAGCACAGCACTGGAATGGTGTAGATCCTACCTTTCCAATAGGTGGCAACAAGTTAAAACAGGCCAGGAATCCTCAGAACCATTCCTACAGTCTCAAGGTGTACCACAAGGATCTTCACTATCGGCGTTAATGTTCAATATTTATATGCAGCCGATATGCGAATTGATCAGATCCTTCAACGTACAATGCCTGGCATACGCTGATGACATCCTCATATACATGCCGTTCAAAACTGACCAACCAGTGTTTACTCCAATAATCAACTGCTTCGGAGCAGTAGCTGAATGGCTGCTGACTCAAAACCTAAGAATAAATCATAGCAAAACTGATGTCCTATTTGTCACAAGGAATCTTAAGTTCATACCTCCTCCGTCGCTGCTGGTCAACAACATAGAACTGACGTCCAAACCCACGATCCGATACCTCGGCATAACATTAGATCAACACCTGGATATGACAATGCATGTGAAGAATGTGACAAAGAACATATATCATAAGATCAGAACACTACGCCACCTCCGTCCACTACTGGACTATACTGATTACCGATCAACCTTCCAGGCACTAATCCTCCCACATCTAGATTTTGCAAACATCATCCTCCACGGGCTCTCTCAATCAACCTTAAATCCACTTCTTCTGGCTATGAATACAGCTGCAAGAGTCCTCTCTGGATCACCAAGGTCTGCTCATATAACGCCTATCATGAAAGACCTACACTGGCTACCTCTACAAGCCAGACTCTCATATAAGTCACTAGTCTTGACCTTCAAAGCCATGAATACCTACCCACCAACACCAATCAGAAAACTAATCCATAACACCCCTGAAAATAGAAACAGAAGGACTACAACTATGAACACCTTAATAGTTCCCAAGATGATGACATCATGTACTAAAGCTACATCAAACAGAGCTTTTTCATTATTCGCACCCAGGAACTGGAATATACTTCCCCATGAAATCCGCGGCATCAAAAGCCTATTACAATTCCGCAAAGCCGTAAAACATCACTTATTCACAAAATACTACCCAGAAGTGACCATGGACACTCACACAGCCAACAGGCCTCCCACTCATACCAAACACCTTAGCACCTTTATCCAACCAGAAAATGGTTAGTTCCCACGATATTTCACTTTACTACTATTGACCCATGCCACCCATGAATACACGTACAATATCCACTCGAGTTTAAATATGGTATATAATAAAAGCATATTCATAGTATAATGTTGATTGTACATAGTTATCCCTGTTATTCCATGTTATATATTCCTTTGTTCTCTGTAAACTCGATGTTACCTGTACACATTGCAGTATATTTTGTTCAATGTACACCGCACTGATTTTAATAGCGCGGTATATAAGAGATGTTAAATAAATAAATAAATAAATAACTCTGCTTGGTCATCTCCCCTCTCCTTCAAAAAACTTCTTATTTCATTCAGCAAATCACGAAATCTTTGCAGATATTTGTGCCTACTTAGCCACCTTACATCTGTGTGCAAAATGATTTCCGCTGCCCCTTCATCAAAAGTAAGATTGAAAAGCCGTCTTTGAAGTGATCTTCCACGAACTGAATTTACAATTTTGAAAGTGATATCCATGACAGTCTTTGTATTGAGTCTCTTGCTTGCCAAAACTTGCTGGTGAATGATGCAGTGGTAAGAAAGGAAATCTGGGAAGTCGTCATGCTGTCTACAGAGGGCTATGAAACCGTTAACCTCACCTGTCATTGCTCTTGCTCCATCAGTAGTGATGGAAACAAGTGTATGCAATGGAAGATTACACTTTGTCACAAAAGAATGGAAAGAACTGAATATTTCCTGACCAGTAGTTCTCCCTTTTAAAGAAATCATTCCAAGTAGTTCTTTAAAACTGAAGTCTTCAAAAACCATCTGGATAAAGACTAGTAACTGGGCTATGTCTCTTACGTATGTAGATTCATCCAGTTGGAGTGAGAAAGCAACACAATTTGAAACATCCTCCAACAATTGTTCAGTTGTGTCTCCACACATCTTTTCTATTCGCCGCACAACGGTGTTTCTTGACAATTGCACATCTTGAATAGCAGCTATGATCTCTTTCTTATTTTTAAATCCTTCAAAAAGATTGTCAGCTGCTTCAAGAAAACAATCTTTTACAAATTCCCCTTCAGTGAAAGGTTTGCATTTCTTTGCGATCAGGTTGCTGACCTTGAAGGATGCTATGGTTGCATTGGCCGAATGTGACCTTGGATTCGCCATCAACTGTTGCTGAGTAGCCAATTTTGATTTAATTTCTTTGAGCTTCAGTTTACAAATTTCACTTTTGGGTGGAAAATCAACATCAAACCTATGCTACGCAGAGCCTTATAATGGCGTTCCAGATTACCCTTTTTGGGCAAGGATTCTGGGGCGTTACAAATTAGACAACAACACTTGTCTTTCACCATGATGAAGAAGTAGTCCATTTCCCATTCATCATGAAAGTGGTAGGTTTGCTCTTCTTTGGAACATTCATCTTCGTTATACTGGGGTGGCTGGATGTAAGAAGGCCAAATCTGCTAAGTTAGTATAAGCACTGTCTGAATCTGGTCCAAAACTGTCACTGTCCCAAAGTATTAAAGATCAACAGGAACTGAAGACCTCTGGATGATGTACAATACAAGGACTGGAGATGCCAAAACCACACATGCAGTTCTAAAAGTAAAAATAAGAATTCATCATACTGGCACCAATAATCAAATACCACCAAACAATCATAAAAAAAACTCAAACACCTGTCCAGCAAACCAGATAAAATCAAATACCACCAAACAAGTTCAAATACCACCACACGCGATTTAATACATTCTGCACACAGTGTAGAATCAACGCAAAGGCTAGACAAAATAAAATTGCAGAGGCAAGCAAAAGTCACAGTGGTTTGAACCAATTCGAAGGCAAGGCATAGGTAAGTTAGAACAAAATTGGAAAAGCCTGCCAAAATCACCAAATTCTTTGTTGTGTCTGCCCAAAAACATTTAATGAAAGCGAACTATAAAGCGACCAACGACCAGCACAAGACACAACTAATACGGTAAGTGTATTCAGGTAAAGCCCGGGCGAATGGATATCACCCGGTACATAACACACTTCTAAGGGGTGTTGGGGCGGGGGCAGGAATGGGTGATTCTGAGAGGCAGGAGACCAGGTATGACGCCGGGCTTGTGGCGTCTTGTCGCGAGGCGTGGGCAGCGGCCCCCTGGGATACCCACAAACTATTGGCACGAAAACAACAAGCACCCCCAATACACCCGCAGGCAAGATTCCCACAGGCAGGGAAAAAAGACAGGCAAAGGATCAGCAGCAGTGGCAAGCCCTCGGCAGATGGCCTGCTGGCACGAGCTCTTTCCTAGCGACGGGGCAAGCTGCTGGAAAGATGGAGCCAAGTGGGGCTGGCGATCTACCTCTGACCCCTCCGCGATCTACAGGTAGATCGCGATCTACCTCTTGGACATGCCTGATTTATAAGAATGTTGAGAAACAACAGTCCCACTATTTTATTTTATTTATTTAGCTGTATTTATTTATTGCCTTTCACCGGGTCAAGGCGGTGAAAGCACTACTGACCTTTTTCCATCTGGAAAACGGGTAATTGTAATCCTTCTCTTTTGGGCCGATGTGGAAGCTCTGCTTTAGAGCCCTGTGCAAAAGCTCAGTGCAGGATTCCCTAAGGCAGGTTAACACAAATGTTTTGGTCTCCGATGCTGTTACCAAACAGCATGCAAACAAGTTGTGTGTACAAATTCTGTGCTATCAAGGAGAGCAAAACTCAAGTGCATATGGGGCTGTACTAGCAGCACTTATATCTTGGGTGCAAAAATACTGTTTGGCAGTGGCATTCTCAGCCCACTTGTCACCCATGGTAAGCGCCCCACTTTTGGCCACATCCCCCACCTATGTGAGGCCGTACACCTCTTCCCCCTGCCGAGCCCACCCGTGGAAGCAGTGTGGCAAATTTACCTAAAAGCTGCTAGTGGCCTGCCACACTGCCTCTCCTCCAGGCCCAGTGACTCTTCTCTTTCAGGCTGAAGTCTTACGATTCATAATATTGTTCCACCATAGCATCTCCTCAGATGTTCATTTCCTGCTGCTATTTTTCAGTACCCCCTTTCAGCAAACCCTGATAGAGCTGTGGGTCCTGTATGCTCAAGACAAAGGGACATGTTTACTAAGCTGTGCTAGCAGTTAAGGTGGGCTTGAGCGCCTGCAATAACAGCATTATCTGCTTAGCGTGCGAAGGGGAGGGAAATGCTTGGGGTAGGAGAGTGGCATGGACGCAGTTAACATGCTGATTGACAATGTGCATATGCCATTAATGTTTCAGTGTATCTGCTGGGGCCATGCTGTACACACCCCCAACAGGTAGTGCATGATGTTTGCACATATCGTACATTGATTTCTACTTTAAATGTGTGATACCTGCAAATCCCTCGCGTACGCTGGTAAACATATCCCAAAGAAAAGAAGCAGATATAAATTCCTTACTGTCACTGACTGCAGCCTTATGAGTTTGCAATCTATGCCTCCCCAGACCTTGTATTAAAATCCCAGCGTTGAATTAGCCTTCTGGCTGAAGAGTGATTGCTTCATTACCACAGATTTAAATGTACTGTGCACTGATGTCTCTTCGAGGCTTTGTGCACTGTTAGCTCCTCAGCAAAACTCCTTTCTGCATTGGTAGCAGAGAAAATTGTGCAGAAAAGATGAGTTAACCTGTGCGCAAAGCCTAGCACAGCTTATTGCATCGGCTGGATTGTTTGCTATCTTTTAGCCAGTTTCCAGTCCTCCATAGGGCACTGCTTCCTATCCCATGACCTTTTTAATTTCCTGAGGAAATGCCTTCAGAATGCCTATCAGATCTCTTCTGAAAATCCAAATACATCATGGAGGCAACTTTAGAAGGCTTGCGCGGCTTTTATTATTTTAATGCACGTTAACTTTCATATTGTAAACCGTCATGATGTAATGTTTTTATGAACAACTACGTATATATCAAATACATTTAAATAAAATACACTTTAAAATAAGCGTATGTGCCTGATTTTACAACAGCAACACTTGCATATTTTCAAAAATCTAAGGGGTATATTTACTAAACTGCGGTAATGTCACTCGCGTTAGGTTCCGCGGTAAAGGTACAGATGCCCATATAAAGGCGTGGGCAGTGCATCATTACAGCAAGCCGTATCAGCTAACGCATGTTACAAGGTGCCTTAGACTAAAGCGCGTTACAAGGCACCTTACAAGGCGCCTTTGTAGGCAGGGCCGGCCCATCCATTGAGCAAGAATGTTTTTTGCACAGGGCCCCACGTTTCAGGGGGCCCCGCGCAAAAAACATTCTACATTAGCAAAAGCAGACTAAAAAAAAAAACGGCTGCTGCTGCTGCTGCCGCTGCCGCCGTGGCAGCGGCAGAATCAACTGTCCTGCCGCAGGGCCCCGCCTGCCCGGCAGAGCCTCCCTTCACCATCAGCTCCGGAGTCCCTCCCAATGCGCGGGCTTTCAGAGCCGCGAGAGCTTCTCTGACCTTTCGCGGCTCTGTTAATCCCGCTGGGGCTGATGGGAAATCCCATCAGCAGCCGTTTTTTTTTTAAAAATCTGTCAGGGCTGATGGGGGGAGGGGGGTTAGGACTGGTAATGGACTATGGGGGGGTTAGGACTGGTAATGGGCTATGGGGGGGCTAAGATTGGAAGTGTGTTGATGGGGGAGGGGGGAAGGCCTGGTAATGGGCTATGGGGGGTTAGGACTACTAATGGGCTATGGGGGGGCTAAGAATGGAAGTGGGTTGATGGGGGGAGGGGGTTAGGACTGGTAATGGGCTATGGGGCTGTTAGGACTACTAATGGGCTATGGGAGGGGCTAAGACTGGAAGTGGGCTGATGGGGGGTTAGGACTGGAAATGGGCTGATGGGTTAGGATGTAATGGGCTATGGGGGGGCTAAGACTGGAATGGGCTGATGGAGGGGGGGTAGGACTGGTAATGGGCTATAGGGGGGCTAGGACTGGAAAAGTGCTGATGGGGGGTTAGGACTGGTAATGGGCTATGGGGGTGCTAAGACTGGAAATGTGCTGATGGGGGGGGTTAGGACTAGTAATGGGCTATGGGGGGGCTAGGACTGGAAATGGGCTATGGGGGGCTAGGACTGGAAACGGGCTGATGGGGGTTAGGACTGGTAATGGGCTATGGGGGGGCTAAGACTGAAAATGGGGTGATGGGGGGCTTAGGACTGGAAGTGAGCTGATGGGGGGCTTAGGACTGGTAATGGGCTATGGGGAGGCTAGGACTGGTAATGGGCTGGGGGTGGCTAGGACTGGAAATGGGCTGAGTGGAAGGAGGGCTTGAACTGCAAATAGCTGATGGGGACGGGGGCTTGGAATGGAAATGGGCTGTAAGGGGAGGGAGCTAGGACTGGAAATGGGCTGAGTGGGGGGGGGCTAGGACAGGAAATGGGCTGATGGAGGGCTAGGATAGGACTGGAAATGGGCTGTTGGGGGGGGGCTTGGATTGAAATGGACTCATGGAGGGGCTAGAACTGGAATTAGGCTCATGGAGGGCTTGGATTGGAAATGGGCTGAGTGGAGGGAAGCTAGGAATTGACATGGGCTGATGATGGTGGGGCTAGGAAAGGACTAGAAATGGGCTGATGGGGGGCTGGGATTGGAAATGAGCTGATGGAGGGACTCGGATGGGGGAGCTAGGACTTGAAATGGGCTGATGGGGTTAGGACTGGTAATGGGCTATGTGGGGCTAAGACTGAAAATGGGGTGATGGGGGGCTTAGGACTGGAAGTGGGCTGATGGGGGGCTTAGAACTGGTAATGGGTTATGGGGGGCTTAGGACTGGTAATGGGCTATGGGGGGGCTAGGACTGGTCATGGGCTGGGGGGATGGCTAGGACTGGAAATGGGCTGAGTGGAAGGAGGGCTTGAACTGCAAATAGCTGATGGGGACGGGGGCTTGGAATGGAAATGGGCTGAGTGGAAGCAAGGCTTGAACTACAAATAGCTGATGGGGAGGGGGGCTTGGAATGGAAATGGGCTGTGAGGGGAGGGAGCTAGAACTGGAAATGGGCTGAGTGAGGGGGGGGCAGGACAGGAAATGGGCTGATGGAGGGCTAGGATAGGACTGGAAATGGGCTGTTGGGGGGGCTGGGATTGGAAATGAGCTGATGGAGGGACTCGGATGGGGGAGCTAGGACTGGAAATGGTGCTGATGGTGGGGCTAGGATAGGACTAGAAATGGGCTTATGGGGGGCTGGGATTGGAAATGAGCTGATGGAGGGACTCAGATGGGGGAGCTAGGACTGGAAATGGGCTGATGCGGGGACTAGAAGGGAGCGGATGCTGGGTGGGGCTGGAACTAGAAGGGAGCTGATGTTGGGGGAGGATTAGAATGGGATGGAGTTGGGAGAGTGAAATGGAGAGGGAAAAAATATTTTGTGTGGGAGGGAAGACAAATCTACAATTGGCCGGATATTGGGAGAGTAAGTGGGGATTGAGGATGGCGGGGTAAAATTTGAGTGGATGAAATAGGAATGAGGAAAGAGCAAAAGGAGAGAGATTAGTATGTTAAAGCAGATGTAGAGAGAGAATGGAAAAAAACTAGAAGAATGAAGAAAGGACAAATGGACAGCAGACGATGGAGAGTTAGCAGAAGACACGAAGAAACCAGAAGAAAGTGGCTGGAGCAATTGCAACTGAAAAAAAATGCACAAAAGGTAGAAAAATATCTCTTTATTGAATTTATTAACTGAAATATGCCAGCTCTGGGAAATGTGCATTACTAAGGTCTGCGCTTTGTTTAGTACAAGAGGAAATTAATTTATAGTTTTATTTCTACAGTGTTGTTGGGCTTTTGGGGTTCCCAGTTTAATTATTGTTTTCCTGTTTCTACATTGTGATTTCTTGTTTGGTGACGGTCTATGTTCTGCACGTGTAACTGAGCTAAGGTATTCTGTTTATGTAATTCCTATTTGATGTGGCCACCCTGTCCATGCAGGCGGTGGTTGGGCACTACAGTGTCCCAGCCATTGTCCCACACCCTGTGAAGATGCATCCTGGCCAATCCGCCCTGTCCAGGCCATACCCACAACACCTTGCTCCTCATTATGCACATATTCAGGCTAATGCTGGTAACAGTGGGACATTTTGAGCCCAGAGAGGGGTGGGCAGCCACAGAACAATGGATAGACATACACACACTCCTACTGCAGCATTGTGCAAAGATAGGGGTGGTTGGCAACCCTGCCCACCACACTGGTCCTGATCACGATCACAGTGCCGACATTGCTAAACTGTGCAGAAGGTAGTATTAGTGCTCTGGTGATAACTGCAGCTCAATGCTGGGGCCAACAGCCTTACTCTCCATGCATTTTTGGATTGTGGAGCCTGTGTTAGTGGGTGTTTGTACCCCTGTTTGCTGCTGCTTTGGGTTTTGCACATGTTGCTGTTGTATCTGCATTGTAGGGTAAAATATAGGGGCATGCTCTGCAGGAACCACAGCTGGGACTTGAACCTGTGATTCTCTGCTTCTGCACCACACTGCTGCCACAGATGCATGGTAGTCCCTGGGTCTACCTGTACTTTTCCTCAGCCAGACCTTTTATGTTGCACTGCACACCACGTACTGGTACAGGGCATGGCCTAGGTCCACTGCAGGCAGGTGCCACTGCCCCCTCCAGCACAGGCACACCCCCCCCCCCGCCATGCTGACATGACCATATGCTGTCGGTGCTGGTAGTGCACAGTCCCAGGCCATCCACTGTGTGGGTAGATGGTCGCCTAGAGAGTGGGGTCTGGGGCAGTTGGCATACATGAGCATCCTCACATCCTGCTGTACATCCCCATCAATAGTATGTCCCCATCACCGCCTATCAATAGTATGTCCCTTCCACTTGGGGGAGGGTTGGCTGGGGTGATGTTGGGTCAGTGCCCTGACAACTGTTAGCTCGGGTGAACCAGGTAGATGTAGGTGGCCTTTGTCAGCTGCTGTCATGCTGATTTCCGGTTTCTATGTTCCTATGTGCCACCTAGGCACCCGCCTAGTCCACCCTGTGCCCAAACTGCCCCTGCTACATGCCCGCCTGCAGCCCCTTATGCCCCATTTGCACCATCGCCATAGTGGCCTTTCATACATGGGCACTATGCTGTTGCTGAAAATGTAGCACTACTATCATGTTCCTTGGGCTCCCTGCCTATGCTGTACATTGCTGACACGGAAATGGTTTCTCTCTCCTGCAAATGTGCATCTAACGGCAGGTTTTCATTCCCGATAGGATTCAGCCCTTCAGTTCAGCGTGTTAGTGTGCAGGGAGCCTCTCCCCACCTACTTCCCGCCCATTGACCCCTTCTCTCCGCCCTCTCTCCACCCTCTCCGGTGTTTACCGCGGCCGGGAACGTTGACGATCGTTAGGTAATGTTAACGCGCGTTAACGTTACATATCACGCGTTAACGTTACCTAACGAGCGTTAACGTTACCTAACGCGTGGTCTGTAATGTTACCGCAGTTTAGTAAACATACCCCTAAATGTTGCCATCTACCCCTGCACTGAAGCAGGCTTAAGTCTCAGCTCACTGAATGTTTGGACCTAGATTTGCATGAACAATTAAGAGAGAAATTGTGCTTATCTGTCTGTTATTAAAAACACCTCAAAATAAAAAAAATCAAATTTCTTTTTTAGCTTGACTTCTTCATTGGCTGTTCCTGGACAACTAGGTTTATAAAATCCGGTACTTATGCGGATTTTGGTTATGTTTGAATATAGTCTTAAAATGGGTCTGCACCTTAACATTAAGAAGACAAAGATCCTGACAGCTGGCAAAATCAATAAGTTAATCATTGATGGAGAAGAAATTGACATACTTGACAACTTTAACTTACTTGGATCAACAATCAATAAAGAAAGGACTAGCAGTCAAGAAATCTGACGACGCATTGCTCTTGGGTGTTTTTTTGAATGTGTGATGGCTCAGTTTGAGTTAGAGGTAAAAATGTCACTGTAATTTATCTTATCTTTAGGTGCTTTTCCTATTTGTTTTTTGTGACAATCTTCTGCTGGTGAGTAATTAACCCTTTGGTTCTGTGCTGATATCGTTTGGTTTCTTGTTCAATGGGTTCTTTCAGATACATATAGGTATTTTTTGAATTAACATTCAGCGCTATGTATCATTCACTTTTTAGATATTCTCATGAACGATTTAGCTCTGCATATGTAACATGTCTATTTTTGATGGTTCTTTTTTTCTCTTGCACTGTTTTTTTATGAAATTGACATAACTTTGTATGTTCATGTTCAGCATATCTTTTATATACATGTATTGTCTTATTTTGAAATGTCAGGTTGTGCCTCCGTTTTTTACCTCTTATATGTTTTAGCTTTTTATTTATTTATGTATTTACTTATTTATCTATGATTGATTATTATGTATTTATTTATTGTGATGTTTTTAATTATTATGATGTTATTATTTTATTGTAGAGGTCTTATTGTGGTAGGCTATGGCCTATGATAGCCTGCAAATATGAAAGGCCTGTAAGCTAGGCCCTGATTCCAACCCCCATCATAGCTAGAAAGAACCAAAAATCTGTGAAAAATGAGAAAACTATTTTAAACTGCTTAATAAGACGTTTTATATGAATTCAGAAATCTTTCATTATTCTCTTGTGTTATGAAGATAGAAATGTTTCAATACTTGCATTCCTAGAGCCAGAAACGACCTTGCAGTAGAGAAGTATCCAAACCTAGAAACTGTACCATTGTTAGAACAGTCCTAGAGGAGGGAGCTGGGTGCTAGGCCCAGGAGGGATCTCTGATTGGACAAATGAAGGGGGCGTTGGGGCCAATAGAAAGTCTGCATGTATCAAACTGAAAAGAAATGTATAAATGAATATGTTTCTATAAGAACTTTGCTCAGTCCTTTTTGAAGCTTGACTAACTGGGCCTTGTGCACAATAAATTGGCTTGGACCCTGTAAATTGACACCTGGATGTATTCATTGTCTGCACTTCGCTGCTACATATTCTTGGTGCATTGGCCGGGAATGTGCAGATAGTGAATGGTATTCAAGTGAATATTCCATGTAATTCGCCTCCAGGTTTGGCCCGGTTGGAACCGTGTCTGTCCGACTACAGGGGAAACCTCAGGTGCCGCCGGTCCTCTTGTATCGGAGAGGGTTCCGCCTTGCCTCGGCGGGCCACTGGGTCCGGCCGGCCAACACCTCCGAACCCGAGGGAGTCCAGGATCCAACCCAAGAACTGGTTTGGTATTGGGAACCGGATCCGGTGAGTAGACATTTTCTTGTTTATTAGTCAGTGAAGCCTGGGGGAAGTCTTGCATGAGTGTGCGAGACCGATTTGGTATAGACTAACTGGGAAAGTCTCGCATGAGTGCGTGAGACAAGAGAGCTTGATCACCTCTCATAAGGGCAGTCCTAGTACGCTCCGCATAAGGGTTAGCGGAAGCCGAAGCCACCGACCCTTTGGTTGGGAATAGTCAGTTAGTCAGAAAACCTTGGGCATTTGAAAAATAATTTCTTGTGATGGTATGATTGCCTGCGTGATTGAGAGGTCTTGAAACACGGACCGAGTGAGAGTGGACTCCTGAGTAGCGCAGTTCCTGGCCGGGCGACCGCGCCCAGGTCGCACAAAGGAGGAAGCGTGTGGTGTTTGTTCCCCTCAGTGTTCTGTGGGCTGTACGGACCCCTTACCTACAGCCATACTACCTACCCTTACTGTTTGTTGTCTTGTACGTCATTACGTGTACGCCATTACGATTATGGGAGGGGCGGAGTCCACGCAAACTCCGTTGGAATGTATGATCAAGAATTTCTGTAAAGGATTTTCAGGAGACTACGGCATAAGAATGTCTCCATCTAGATTAAGAATGCTATGTGATAGGGAGTGGCCTGTGCTAGCTACTTCATGGCCCCGTGGGGGCACCTTTGATGTAGAAATAGTCTCCCATGTTCATCAGCTTGTACAAAAAATGCACCCTGAAAAGTTCCCCTACATAGATTCCTGGTTGAGTGCTTGCGAAAGGCAGCCCTCTTGGGTAAAGCACTGCTATGAGGAACAATGTAGAATATTAGTAGCAACCACTAGGGGGACCTGGAAGGTTGAGGAGAGGAAGCCTCCTGTGTATTCTGCCTCAGAGTCCCCAGAAATCCTGGCCCGTTTACCCCAGTACCCACATAGGTTAGTTCCCCCAGCTCCGCTACCTGAAGCTGAACCAGATGAGGTACCTCAGCAATTACCGCTGCAGCAG
This sequence comes from Ichthyophis bannanicus, assembly GCA_033557465.1. Taxonomy (NCBI): domain Eukaryota; kingdom Metazoa; phylum Chordata; class Amphibia; order Gymnophiona; family Ichthyophiidae; genus Ichthyophis; species Ichthyophis bannanicus. Next base: position 1,504,138,662 of record CM066032.1, read on the forward strand.
CAAAAGAAGCCCACTTCCCCGAGTGATAGCCCCGAGTCTGGCCCAAGTACATCGGGGGGGCCAGGGTCCTCCGATGATACTGAAAGCGGAGGCTCTCCTGCCAGTTCAGGGTCACCCACCAAGGAAGCTTATACCCGGGAGCCGTATGATTTAAGAAGTGTAACCCCGAAGAAGAAGGAGAAAGCAGGGTGCCTAATGCCTTTGCGTCAAGTGCCTGGTTTACCTATCCGAAATGAACAGGGCCAGATGGCGCCAGGACCTACCAGTTTAATCTACATGCCTTTTTCCACTACTGATTTATTAAACTGGAAAACGCATTATGCATCCTATACTGAAAAGCCCCAAGAATTGACAGAGTTAATGTCTAGTATAATGCAAACTCATCAGCCTACCTGGACTGATTGTCGCCAGCTCCTGTCCACACTCTTTACTACTGAGGAGCGAGCGCGGATTGTGCAAGCAGCCATTCGCTGGTAAGAAGAGAATCCCGTGGAGGTGGGGGACATGAATCTCCCACAAGCAGCCGCCGCAGCTTTCCCAAATGAAGATCTTAGATGGGATCCAAATGAAGATAGGGGGGGCAGCGGCCCTAACGCGATTTCGCCAGGCCTTGCTGCAGGGCCTGAGGAAGGGAGGCCAGAAGGCCATGAATATCGGGAAGGTATCAGAAGTTATCCAGGGTCCAGATGAGAGCCCAGCGGCCTTTTATGAGCGGTTGTCTGAAGCTTATAGATTGTATACCCCATACGATCCCGCCACTCAGGAGAATTTGCGCATGGTAAATGCAGCCTTTGTTAGTCAGTCCCAGAGAGACATAAAACGAAAATTACAGAAACTGGATGGATTTGCGGGCATGAATACAGCACAGTTAATGGAAGTTGCTCAGAAAGTGTTTGTGAATCGTGAAAATGAGTGTGACAGAGAAAGTGTACGTAAAATGAAGAAGAAAGCAGATCTTCTGGCTGCCGCTTTAGTTGAACGACGTGGAGGAGGTTTTCTTAACCAAAGGACCAGAGAACATGGAAGAGGCTGCGGAAATAGCAGGCCTCCATTGGGTGCGAATCAGTGCGTCCATTGTAGAGAAGAAGGACATTGGAGAAGTGAATGCCCGCATCTTGACTCCACCCCCAGGAGGGGAGGAGGGAGTCCCTGGAGAACAGGAGGCCGATCTCAGAGTCGTGGAAGAATGGATCGAGCACAGTTCCAGCGAAAGAGGGAAGAAGCTATTGAGGGAGTGGCAGTCGCAACGGGCTATGACATGGATGAAATGGACGAAGACTAGGCCAGACCGGGCTCCAAGTTCACCCTGGGTCCCCAGGAGCCTATGGTCAGTTTGAAAGTAGGGGACCAATATATGGACTTTATGGTAGATACAGGAGCTGAACATTCAGTGGTGGCAAAGCCAGTGGCACCTCTTTCTTCTCGATCTGTCACCATTATTGGGGCCACTGGGAACAGGGCCACCAAGTCATTCCTGCAGAACCGTATGTGTGAACTAGGGGGACAGAAAATAACGCACCAGTTCTTGTATATGCCTGAGTGCCCTATTCCACTTTTGGGCCGAGATATGCTTGCAAAGCTTCAGGCACAAATATCCTTTGCTGAAGGGGGAGAAATGCAGATGACTGTGAACCCAAAGCCTGCTGGATTGATGGTGCTAACTGTTCCCCGAGAAGAAGAATGGTGGTTCTACAGTGTACCTCCAACCAAGCCAGCCAGTTCCTGTATACCTCCTAACCTTTTAGCCCCAATTGACGTATGGGCAGAAGATAATCCACCTATCCTAGCGAAGAACATAGCCCCTGTCATTGTCACCCTCAAGCCAGGAGCGGAACCAGTACATGTGAAGCAGTATCCACTTCCTCGACCAGCTATTGAAGGAATCCATTGCCATCTGATGAAACTATTGAAGTATGGACTTCTCAAGGAGTGCCAGTCACCTTGGAATACCCCCCTTCTCCCAGTTAAGAAACCTGGGACAGGGGATTACCGCCCAGTACAAGATCTAAGGCGGGTAAATGATGCAGTTGAAACTATGCACCCAGTGGTACCAAATCCTTATACTCTCTTGGGACTGATCCCCGCTAGATATCCACCCACTTTATGGAAAAAGTATTTGGAATGTCTTTTGAATATCTGCTTCCTAAAACTATAAGATTTAAAATAATTTCTTTTGCAGAGACATACTGATTACGGCTGGCAGTTAGTTTTCATGCCAAGTAATTTTATTCCAGCCATATGTAACAGATATGTGGCCGTCATGTTAGGAGCTATAGTGCTTTCTGTTGGGATTGTTGTTATAACATGTTGCAAAATAATAGTTTTATATTTTAAGGACTTTATCTAAATTGTTCTTATTTAGAATGAGCACACACATCTATTATGCTTAGTGCACAGGGAAATGCAGCCCGCCCCTCTGTCTGTAGCCAAGCACATGTGGGGGAGGGGGCCAATTTTGTTGAATTTTAGCAAGGACTTTGCTGAAGACTACAGACATAAGCTGTCTCTGTCCCTATTAGAAATGCTCTGTGAAAGGGGGGTGGCTAGTGTTAGTTACTTCATGGCCCCGTAGTTTCCCGTGTTTATTAGATTGTACAGAGAATGTTCCCTGATCACTTCCCCTACATAGGATTCCTGGTTAATTCTTAAAAAAAAAAAAAAAAAAAAAAAAGCCCCGGCACAGTTTAAAGTACTCAGAGTAGGCCACAGTCTACCGATGACACTACAAGCAGGGACTGAAAGCTGCATTATGCCTCCTACGCTGAGAAATCATAGGATTTGATTGAACTAATGAACAGTATTATGCAGACCCAATCCAAATAGTGCAGGCAGCCCTCACTATATACCCCATGCAATCCAGCAACCCAGGAGAATTTGCATTTTTGTCAGTCAGTCCCAGAGAGATATAAAACTGAAATTGCAGAAACTGGATGGATTTACGGGCATAAATACAATATAGATGGAAGTTGTTCAGAAAGTTTGTGAATTGTGGAAATAAATGTGACAGAGAAAGTGAATGTAAGATAAGGAAGAGAACAGATCTTCTTGCTGATACTTTAGTTGAATGATGTGGAGGAGGTTTTCCTAATCGAAGGAGTAGAGGAAGTGAAAGGGGTCGTGAAAATGATTGGCCCCACTGGGTGCGAGTCAGTGCGCCCATTGCAGAGAAGAAGGACATTAGAGAAGTGAATGCCCGTATCTTGACTCCACCCCCAGAAGGGGAGGAGAGAGTACTTGATTTTAGAAAAAAAATAAAAAATAAACCGAGCACAGTGTTCCAGCAAGAGAGGGAAGCAGCTATAGAGTGAGTGGCAGCCGAAGAGGGCTCCAGCATGGATGAAGACTAGGCCAGACCGGACTCCAAGTTTTCCTGGGTCGCCAGGAGCCTATGGTCAGTCTGAAAATAGGGGACCAATATATGGACTTTATGGGGGATACAGGAGCAGAATACTAAAGCCAGTAGCCCCTTTGTTTTCTTGATGCATCACCATTGTCAAAGCTACTGGGGCTAAGGCCACAAAGCCTCTCCTGCAGAACCGCATGTGTGAACTAGGGGGACAGAAAATAATGCACCAGTTCCTGTATATGCCTGAGTGCCCTATTCCACTTTTGGGCCGAGATCTGCTTGCAAAGCTCCAGGCACAGATATCCTTTGCTGAAGGGGGGAGAAATGCAAATGACCGTGAACCCAAAGCCTGCTGGATTGATGGTGCTGACTGTTCCCCGAGAAGAGTAGCGGTTCTATAGCACACCTCCAGTCAAGTCAACAAGTTCCTGTATACTGTGGCACTGCAGACCCTCTGCAGGCAGAAGAAAATGTTTTAAACTCAGAAAAAAGAGGCAGACACCGGCTGCAGCATCACGAGGAGCCATATAGGGGGAGCAAGAGGGACCTCTGGAGGACTGAGGAACCACGCCCTAGAGCCAATGATGCAATACCGGCCTGCACCCAATCCAGAAAGGGAAGGATTCCTTTTAAAAGCCCAGATGACTGGAGAAAGTCAGACTGGCAGGGAGTTGTGCAAGGAGTTCCAGTTCCAGATTCGCATGGAGATCCAGATCCAGGAAGGAGGCTAACTTTGGAAGGAGAAAGGAGAGCTTTCCTGGAAGGAGAGGAGGACCCAGGAATAGGAGTCCTAACAGATGGAACCGGCCTAGCAGACTCAGCAGGGCCAGGTGAAGAAACTTGCTTTAGATATCTCAAAAGGGGAGAGGACACACTTTCCAGGAGGGAAAGATACCGTGTGGAAGCTAACCCTGGAAGGAGAAGGACTGTACCAGAGAGTCCAAGGCCTGAGTTTGGCAAGGGCCAGCAAGTGTTGAAAGGCGCAACAGGGAGTAACCAGGAAAGAGGTGAAAGAGGAATTTTGAAAGGCAACTTTCAAGGCCCTGGGAGAAAGAAGCTGTGGTGTACGTGTGGCTTAACCCCAGCAGAAGGCCGACCTGAGAACCGGAGGCCTACCTGGGTGCCAGAGAAGCCAAGCCCCAGCAGGAACAGGCCTCAGCCCTCACCTCACTGTGATAACCTTAGAAGAAAAGGTAATTACTATTTTACTGACTATGATTTTACGAATGCTGTGACGCAGAAGGAGCAAGGCACTGGAGAATGCTGTCCTTCTAGATGCATTCATGCTACAAAATACAAACCTGTACCAAACAGGAGACTTTCTAGAGAAGGACCAGGGTGCAGGAGAGAATGTCCACATGCTAAAAGTGTACAAAGCAAAGGCTTACCTTTAGATGCTGAACATTGGGGCATCATACAAGCATTATACAAAAAGCCTGAAGGCGAGCCCCTAGACATTCCAGACTGCGAGCCAATGCAGGTGGAATTCCCGGATGATCCCTCGGACCTCCCGATGGATTGTAGCTATTGCCTGGCCGAAAGAATTGAGCCCTGAGCGGAGGAATAGCTGTGGTCTGGGGTAAAAGTTTGATTCTGTATTCCGTTTGGTATTGCTGTGAAGTTAACAGGTTTTCTTCAGTTCATGTTTTCTTTTAACCTGGAGCAAGGACATTCTTTTGTGTTGATGTAATCTGTGCTATTTGAACCTATTTGCAACATGGGAAATAAAAGCCTTAATTTTTCCCTACCCTCGGACTGTGATATTCTTGGGAGCTTTTAGTTACACAGAAGGCTACCAGGACTATAAAAACCTGGGCCCTGTATTTGAGCTCAACTCCTCCACAAGCAAACTTTGCATGTCCACCCCCTTTCTGCTGTGACCCGCCATTGCCACCAGGGGGGCGGTGTGACAATACCCGCCAACCTCATAGCCCCACCTGAAGTATGGGCAGAAGATAATCCACCTGGCCTAGTGAAGAACATAGCCCCTGTCATTGTCACCCTCAAGCTGGGAGTGGAACCAGTGCATGTGAAACAGTATCCTTTCCCTCGACCAGCCATTGAAAGAATCCACTGCCATTTGATGAAACTGCTGAAGTAATGACTTCAAGGAATGTCAGTCACCTTGGAACACCCCCCTTCTCCCAGTCAAGAAACCTGGGACAGGGAATTACCGCCCAGTACAAGATCTGAGGCGAGTGAATGATGCAGCTGAAACTATACACCCAGTGGTACCAAAATCCTTATATTCTCTTGGGACTGATCCCAGCTGAGGCTGCGCACTTTACCGTTCTGGATCTGAAAGATGCCTATTTCTGTGTGCGCCTAGCCCCCACCAGTCAACTTTTGTTTGTTTTTGAATGGCAAGACAACACAACAGGAAGGTGGGGCCAACTCACCTGGACTAGATTACTTCAAGGATTCAAGAATTCACCTACTCTCTTCAGTGCCATTTTAAATCAAGATCTTTCCAGCTACTATGTGAACCCAGGAGAAAGGGTTCTCCTCCAGTATGTGGACAACTTGCTTATAGCCACCAACTTAGAAAGTGAATGTCTACAAGCCACCAGTGAACTTTTGCACCTTTTTAATGAGGCTGGATACAAAGTCTCAAGAGCCAAGGCGCAATTATGTCAAACAAGTTAAATACCTAGGATTCCAGTTGTCCAGCAGAATTAGATGCCTGGGACCAGAACGCAAAGAAGCTGTATGCAGTATTCCTACTCCAACCACCAGGAGGCAAGTGAGAGCCTTCTTAGGTGCCGCAGAGTACTGTCGTATATGGATCCCTAATTTTGCGCTGCTAGCAAAACCATTGTATCAAGCTACCAAAGGAATGGAAAAGTCTCCATTGGAATAGGGACTTGAACAGGATGCAGCCTTTTGATCTTTGAAAACAGCTCTGATGTTATCACCAGCTCTGGGTCTACCAGATGTCCAGAAAACCTTTTAATCTCTATGTTCATGAATCACAAGGAAATGTTCTAGGAGTGTTGACTCAATCTCATTGGATCTTGGCAACGACTAGTAGCCTATTTGTCAAAACAATTGGATGTAATTGCAAAAGACTGGCCCCTTGTTTGAGAGCTGTTGCAGCTACAGTCCTCCTAGTGAGCAATCTTCAAGTTATTGTACCACACTCTGTTCTAACCATTATGAAACACAAAGGAAACTTCTAGCTAATTCACGTATGCTGTGTGAAAACCCCCAGATACAACTGAAGGTCAGTCAAGCTCTGAATCCTGCTACGTTGTTACCAGTTGGTCTTGAACCCCCTGATCATGACTGTTTAGAAACTATGGACACTATATTCTCAAGTCACCCTGATTCGACTGATGTTCCTTTGAAGAACCCTGGATGGACTTTCTTTGTAGATGGAAGCAGTCTTGTCATCATCAATGGACATTGTTGTGCCAGATATGCAGTAGTGACCCTTGATCTGGTAGTTGAGTCCTCAGCCCTGGCCCCAGGAACTTCAGCAAGAAAGCTGAACTGATAGCTCTTACTAGAGCACTGACAATAGGAAAAGGGGCTCTGTCTAAATGTGTACCCAGATTCCAAGTATACCCTTACAACCTTGCATGCACATGGGGCCCTGTATAAAGAATGAGGGAGGATAACCTCAGGAAGCAAGTCCATTAAGTATGGCCCGAGATATTGATATTATCAGATGCATACTGCCTACAGATTTCAGAATTTAGAAAAAAAAGGTAGAATGTATGAATAGAACCCTGAAATCTCAGTTGTCCAAACTTTGCCAAGAAGTTCACCTGAAGTGGCCCCAGGTTCTTCCTATAGCCCTTCTTAGGATATACTTAGCCCCTGCTAAGTCTTTAGGAGTTTTCCCTTTTTAGATTCTGTAAGGGCGACCCCCACCTACTGTATAGGAAATAAAGGGAGATATGGAACAGATTAGATCTGAAATTACTAGACAAAAACTATTGGTTTTAAGTTCTGTTTTGCAGAGTCTTCATACGTGGGTACAAGACCAGCTGCTCATCCATCTAACAGAACCCCTGCATCCTCTCGAGCCTGGAGTCTCGGTGTGGATCAAAGAGTGGAGAAAGACAACGTTGACACTGCATTAGAAGGGACTTTATGTTGTCATCTTGTTAACCCCAACAGCAGTTAAAGTTGCAAAACTTGAACCCTGGATTCATCACAGTTTAATAAAGTCAGCAGCCATTAATAGCAATGTAGAAAGGAAGGAAGCTACAAAGATATTAGCTATGTGGCAATATTACCCTATACCACACGATGATGCTATTACACCTGTATAATGTGTTAATTGACTAATGAGTGATTTCATTCTCACCCTTTCTCACTTGCGGGTGAGAATAATCAAAGGGAGGAATGTGGTAGGCTATGGCCTAGCATGGTCCACCACTATGAAAGGCCTGTAAGTTAGGCCTGGATCCTAACTCCTATTATAACTAGAAAAGAACCAAAAAATCTGTGGAAAATGAGAATGTAGCAGCAGAGTGCAGACAAACCAATAATACCAGGAGTCTGTTCAGAAGGTCCAAATCATTTATTTGTGCACAAGTCTCAAGCAAAGTCAAATTCAAAATGGCTGAGCAATGGTTTCTAGCAAAACAACAACTTTTATACCGTTCTTCTCCATTCTAGACATAGGCAAACTTTTCATTGGTCCCAGTAACCCCTCTCACCCATCTATTGGTCCTGGTACCACTACGTAGCTCTCCAATGAGGACCTTGATCTGGGCTCAGCACCTGGTTGCCCCCCTTTCAGTCCTCATTACAATGGACAGTTCTTAGACTTTTGATACTTCTCTCCTCCAAGGTCACTGGCTTGCTAGAATATGAGTGAGAGCGGGGCACTGTAACCTTGCTTTCTGCAGAGTTAATTAATTCCATAGAAGCTGTGCTCTCTTATCAGTACCAATTAGACTTGTTTTTCTATATTTTCTAAGTTTCGATTCTGCTTAGCTATACTAAATTGTGTTCAGTTAAGTTTCAATTCTACGGTGTCATCATTCAGGGGGGTTTTCATTCCTCTGGGCCTAACTACAGGCTTCATTTACAGATCAAGTTGCTTAGGCCTGTCTGTTTAGTTCAATTAGCATGGATCATAGGCCTTCGCCTACCACAAGAAAGCTGTTTTAAACTGCTTAATAAGGAGTTTTTATGAATCCATAAGTCTTCTATTATTTTCTTGTGTGTGAAAGAACAGAAATGTTTCAAAAGATGCATTCCTGGAGCCGAAGATAACCTTGCAGTAGAAAAGTTACCAAGTTAAGACTATACCATTGTTCAAGCAATCCTAAAGGAGGGGGCTGGTTGCTAGGCTCCAGAGGGATTTCTAATTGGAGAGATGCAGGGAATGTAAGACCAATGAGAAGTTTGCATGTATCAAGTTAGAACCAATAGAAAGCTTTCATGTATCAAACTGGAAAAGAGGTATAAATGGTTATGTCTCTGTATAAACTTTCGCTCAGTTACTTTTACAGCTTTGACTGACTGAGCCATGTGCACATTAAACTGGCTTGGACCCTGTAAATCTGGGGTCACCAACCTCCAGAGGGCTGCGGGCCGCACAGCCGACTACTGGGAGCCTCGCGGGCCGCACCCCCCTTCTCCCCGCCCCCGCGAAAAAAAACAGCATGTGATATTTATTCCTAACTGAGCGGGCGTTTATGAGTGAAATGGAGAGGTGGTGGTGGTTTGTGGGGTCAGTGGTGCAGGTTGGTGGGCAAGGTGAGTGTGTGTGCTTGTGTGCATGGTTGTGTGCATGATTGTGGGTGCTCGTGGGTTGAGCTGTTGTGGTGTCTGGGCAGAGGGGGTTGCAGGGTTTGGCTGAGTGGGGGTGGAGGATTAGGAGGGGTGTTAGGAGATAGATGGGGGCTAGGAGTGGTGGCATGCTGTGTGGGAGTACCTGGGTTCTCCAAGCGGTGTGGTTGTTTTCTTTGCGGGGTGCGCCAACGAGCGGTCGAGATGATCTTTAACCATGAAGGAAGGCTGCGCACAACGAGAAGGGAAAAGGGCAGCGCAAGTAACTCACTCAAACCTCCGCCTGTAATGTCAGGAGCGCGGGGCCACGGGAAGTCGGAGGGAGCCGGTTACTCGCCGGCCGCTGTGAGGCTCCCAGATGCAGGAGGAGGGGGTGAAATTGAGGGAAGAAAAATCTACCTGCAAACGCTGCTGAAAAGAGCAAAGGGGGGGGGGGGGCGTCTTTCAGGCACTGACAACCGCCCACACCAGCGACTTTCCTAATGCAGTGGGGCATTATCCCACGTTCCCCTCTTGCTCCGTCTTCATATCCTTCGTTCCTCACCCTCCGCTACCATCCAGAATGGAGAGGCTGCCAGTTCTAGAGCATCCTGGAAGAATGACCAATCAGAGGGCGCCTGGTGTCAACGAGCCGCCTCCATAGGTCCAATCGGCACGGTTTGCCTCGCCTTTCTCGGTAGCTCTCCACCTGCAGGCAGGTCCTTAAAATAGGTTGGTGCAGCTGGTGGAAAAAAAGTGCAGTGTGTGGCATTGCGGAGATGCTGCAGTTGTGTACTTTTCAAAAATAGGCTATTGGTCGCGTTGTAAAAGTTCCTAAATGCAGATATTTTGTGCACAAAGTGCACTTTTGCAAAGTCACTTCACAGTCATGCCGCGGGCCGCAGATACAATGACGGGCATCCTTGGCGGGCCGCACGTAATGTTAACCGGGGTAGAGCCTCGCGGGCCGCACGAATGGATCTCGTGGGCCGCAGGTTGGTGACCCCTGCTGTAAATTGACTCCTGGATTTATTCATTGACTGCAGTTTGCTACAACAGAACAGTCCTAGAGGAGGGAGCTGGGTGCTAGGCCCAGGAGGGATCTCCGATTGGACAAATGCAGGGGGCGTTGGGGCCAATAGAAAGTCTGCATGTATCAAACTGAAAAGAAATGTATAAATGAATATGTTTCTGTAAGAACTTTGCTCAGTCCTTTTTGAAGCTTGACTAACTGGGCCTTGTGCACAATAAATTGGCTTGGACCCTGTAAATTGACTCCTGGATGTATTCATTGTCTGTGTGGTAGCCAAGACCTATAGACTAGGCCATAAGCCTGAACCTGAAAAATGACAGGCCTAAGAACCAAGCCTGGATTTCAGTAGTGCTGAGATATAAAATTAAAAGACAGAATTAAATGCTGCTTTAGAATGAAATGCTGCTATTGCAAAGTTTGCACAAAGTGAATACAATGCCTGTATGTTAAATCGTTACTCCAGAATTGTTACTTACACATTTTAGGAGCTAGATATGACCTTGATGAAGGAAAGTAACCAGGTTTGAACCAAGCCATTGTTCAGCTAGCTGGAGAAAGCAGAGCAAAGGGCATAGATCCTGATTGGTCAAATTCAGGGAAATGTCAGACCAATAGAAAGTTTGTAGAAATTAGCATGAGACCAATAGAATGTTTTCATGTATCGAAATGTTTTGGCTGTATAAAATGAACATGTTTCCGCTAAAGCGGGGCTCTGTCACTTTTTAGACTGCCTTGTGCATAATAAACTGGCTTGAACCTTGATAAAGACTCCTGGTGTAATTGGTTTGGTGGCGTTCCGCCGCTACATCTGGACTTTGCTGCTACATTATTCCCCTGAAAAAGGCCCCCCCCCCCACCGTCTGAAACACATATCAGGAGACATCATGTTTGGCTGATTAAAGTAGTCCTTCCATGGTGAATTGTGTCCTGCTCTTTGTTTGTCAATATCATTGAATATACAATGGTTGCCAACATATAGGGGGTCTTTTACTAAAGATCTTAGCTGACAATACGTGTTCCGGCATGCGCTGAATGTGCATTGTGACACATGTTACCTGTTAGTGCAGTGCCATGACAGTGCAGGATGATTCCCATGTTGTCTAACTCACATTAGGGAGTTGAGTGGGTGAGGGAGGGGTGGAGAGTGGGTATGGGGTGCTCCGTGCAGTTAACACTGGGTTCACACTGTGTGCTGACTGCATTAGTACAGGATCATCTGACTCCACCTCAAAAAGTGGCATTAAGTGCACCCGCTCTAAGGGACAGATCTTTGCATTAACTGCTAAGGAAATGCTTTGCACACCCCCAACAGTTAATGCAATGGTATTGTGCCTAATGTACCATAATTCCAACGCTGTTGGCCTTTTAGTAGAGGGCTCCAAAGTTAAAAACCAGCTAAAAAGAATAATAAACTAGAGAAAGATACATTCATACTACAAAATATAATCCTGCTGTTAATCCCCAACTCCCCTTTCCCTTACTGGCCTTGGAGAAAAAAAGCACCTTTAAACCTGCCTTAAATTTATGATACATCGATTTAGCTTGCACATATCTGGGTAAGGAATTCCAGAGCCCCGGGGCGACATAAGAAAAGGCAACTTTGAGTAACGCTGCTCTTTTTGTAATTGTGTGCCTTTGTGACATAGTTGTCCCTGCTTGACATTTTGATAGAAAGGTTTAAATTTTTGTTTTTACAAAAGTATCTATACAAAAGTGATAGAAGAACGTAAAGTGTTATTTTTACAGAATGATCAGAAAATTAAGTCAAAGAATGTAGTTATATAGAGGTTTCTAGAAATACTTTGCAAAACAAAAATGTCTGAGATAAATGCCTGCCATCTCATGCAGATTCTTCTCTCTCTCTCCATTGTTCTGCATCTAGAGATAGCAGAACCTAAGAGACACTAAGGGGTATGTTTACTAAACCGTCTTAAAGTGCGCTCTGCGACGTTATCGCGCGATAAGGTACCTTATCGCGCGATAATGTCGCATCTTGCGGCGCACAGGTACATTATCGCGTGATAATGCGCGCCACGGCGAAAACGAGCGATGAAGGCGGGCAAAGGCTCCCGGAGGGCGGAGGAAGGCTCCCCAGGGGCGGAGAGAAGGGGTCAATGGGTGGAGAGTGGGAGGGGAGAGGATCTCCGCACACTAACGCTGTGAAATCCGAGGCAAAAAAATATCGCCAGAGAAACCCTCGTGTTACAGCCGATTTAAAGGGAAAAGAAACTATTTCCATCTGCAATGTACAGCAAAACCAGGGAAACCTACAAAAAGTGATAAGTGTGATACATGTGCAAGGAACAAAAGGGCAAAGAAACAGTGAAAATGACCTCAAAAAATGGAAAAAAAACATAACCAAGCTGGCCAATAGTAATATCAATGGGCAACATCAAAAAACACTCCCAAAAAACCTCCCAAAAAAAGAAAAGAATTTTGGAAGGGTCTATGCTCCGTCCCCATACAAGGTGAATGAGCCCACAGTGAAATTGTCCAGAGCAGGGTGTCCGACCCCATTGGCCAGGTTTCCTATCTCCAGGGACTGCACTGTCTCTGTGGCCACAGTGTGGTGCAGTGAACACAGCCAGTGTGTTCAGGAGCAGAAGGTCACTGGTTCAAGTCCCAGCTGGGGCTCCTGCTAATCCAGTCCCCATATTTTAATCACTACTAAACCGTGAAAGTACAGACAAACCTTTATTGCAGAGAACATAAGCATGGTTCAAACGCCTATATTTTACCCTACAGAGCACAGACACCAGAAACATGAACATTACCTAGAGCACATTCCCCCAAATGCAGCCCTGGAGGGCCACAAATCATTCAGGTTTGATGCTGTCTCCAGTATAAGGCCATGTCAGCATGGTGGCGGAGGGGTACCGGTGGTGGAGGGGGCAGTGTCTGCTGCCCACAGCACACCATGGCCTAGCCCTCTTCACGTGGGTGCTGTGCACTGCAATAGACAGGCCCTGTCTAACGAACAGCCATGGACTCCCCAGGGAATGCACTGTTTCTGTGCCAAGACGGTGGTGCAGCACACACAGCCAGTGCCTTCAGGAGCAGAAGGTCACAGGTTCAAGTCCCAGCTGGGGCTCCTGCCATCCCAGTCCCCACTTTTTACCCACCACAAAAATGTGATAATACAGACAGGACCTTTAGTGCATATAACGTAAACATGCCCAAAACATCTACATTTTACCCTACAGAGCACAGACACCAGAAACATGCGCATTACCTAGAGCACAGTCCCCCAAATGCAGTCCTGGAGGGCAACAAATCATTCACGTATATGCTGTATCTAATAAAGATGTGTGTGCTTCATTTCCATGCGCCGCTTCCATGGTATGCAGATATATTCATGCATATTCATTAGGGACAGCAGGAAAACATGAACAGTGTTTGGGCCACCAGGACTGGAGTTGTGGACTTCTGCCCTAGAGCAGCGGCCAACAGGAGCAGAAAGAACCGCACCCACAGGCTCCATTATGGAAAGCCCACGGAGAGGCAGGATATTGGGCCTTGCGTACATCTCACAATACTAGTACGTGCATACCTTACCAATACCACCATAAACCTGGGAATATGGTACACATATATCAAAAGGTTGCTATGATTACTGGCAGATAGCAAATCCTAAGTTAAGCACAATATGCTCATTGAGCTGTATCATACCAATATCTCTGATGTCTGTGGAGTGTGTTTCATGTCTGGTTTCTGACAGTGTTCACCACCCTGGGGAGTGACCACAACAGTATTGCATTGGAGTGGAGGAGTGGCCTAGTGGTTGGGGCAAGGTGCTTCAGGCCGGAAGGTCGAGGGTTCAAATCCCACTAGAGGACAGCAACCTTGGGCCGGAAGGACTGGGGTTTCTAGTCCCACAGGTGCTCCTTGTGGTCTTGGGCAAGCCACTTAACCCTCCATAGCCCATGTTCCCTGTAAAAAATAGTTATCTCCAAGTTATAATGCCCTGTTCAATGTAATTTCGGTTTGTTCAACATAAACTGCACTGATGCAGAATAGTGTGGTATATAAGAGAATGTAAATAAATAAATACCATAGTCATGCCTGCGCTGTGTGCAGGACTGATGAGGTGGCCTAGACTGCAAAAGCTCTCTATAGTAGCACAATGCTGGCATAGGTGTGAGAGTGTGTGTCTGTCCATCCAGTGTGTGGTGGTTGCAACACCTTACTCAGCCCACACTGTTTGCACTGTGTCCAGTGTTAGCTTGCCAATATGCATAATGAGGAGCAAGGTACTGTGGGTATAGCTCGGACAGGGTGGCCTGGGCAGGATGCATGAGCACAGGGCATAGGGCAATGGCTGGGACATTGTAGTGGCCGGCCATCACCTGCACGGACAGGGTGGCCCCTGCATGTCCTGCTGGGAGGTCACTCTCACCCTGACTGAGCAGTCACCATGGCATGGCTAGGTCCCCCATAGTGCTAATAGCATCTCTTTCAAGTGATATCTATGGGCTGCCTTTTTTGGGGCCCAATCACTAACCTATCTGCTTGGTGGGTGTGCTGACGTCCCGGTTTTGGGTGCACGCATTTCTTCCAGTAATATGCACTATGGACTAGCTAGCAGACTGTTTGCAGTTAGTATGTGTGAGGCTGGAACACCTTGCAGGGTGCAGCGGCTGCAGATTCACTGTGCTCGCTGCTGGAGAATGTCAGATAGTGGTGGTGGGCAGCTGAACATTTCCAGGCCTCCTGTCTGTCTGCTATCACCATTTGGATGCGTACAGAAATGCATGGACTGCCCTGTATGTTGTCTGTCCCCCAGCTGAACTGAGGTTGATGGTCCCCTCTACCAGCACCATTGGATCTGTTGGTGGGGGATCCTGAGCTCCAGAGGGCAGTTTGGGTGGTACTACAGAATCCGTCTATGGGTCCAAGGAGCCTGCCCCCCCCGCCCACCCCCCACCGCTGGCCCGCCCCGCCGCCAGCCCCCGCCGGCCCCCCGGCTGCCACCCCCCCGCCGCTGGCCCCCCCGCCCTGGCCCCCCGCCGCCAGCCCCCCGCCCTGGCCCCCCGCCCTGGCCCCCCGCCGCCAGCCCCCCGCCGCTGGCCCCCCGCCGCCAGCCCCCCGCCGCTGGCCCCCCTGCCGCCGGCTGCCCCCCCTGCCGCCGGCCCCCCCCGCCAGCCCCCCCCTGTTATTATGATTCCATGTAGTAAGTTTTGTAAATAGTTTACCCCTGTTATCCAAGTTTTTGTGCCCTGTTATCTGTAAACTCATACGTGTTAACTGTACTGAGCATTTTTGTTCCATGTAAACCGCGCTGATGACGAATAGTGCGGTATATAAGAGACAGTAAATAAATAAATAAATGACAACACAAATGTGTTCAACAGACCACATACGGGGTTAGGGGGGTTACCATGGACACCATCATTGGCAATCAAAATGTGGCATGGTCATGCAATGTCATGCAAGGGGGCCACAGGGGACTGGAATGATGTGTTCAGGGTGCCAGGCACACTGCACATAGGTGTCACTGCACACATGTCCAGAGACACAGCTACGCATGTAGGTGGCACTGGGAACAGGTAATCGCCTGGAACAAGCAGGAAGTAGTCCTTACATGTGGGTATCATCGGTACCGACGGAGCCTGCATGGGAACGGTCTCCAGTGTCCAATAGGAAAGCTATTGGAAGCACCCCACAGCGCCTGTGTGCTGCCATCTTGCCGTTCCCAAATGGCTCTCTCCAGTTCATTGTTTTCCACAGAGCCAGCAGGTCATTGTTCCTGTCATTGCTGAAAAACAGCTATTGTAGTGCCACTCCTGTGGCAGTGTCTGCCTGTTTTTCTTTACTGGTACCACTGGTCTTCTAATTTTATTTTCTAAAAGGTCAGATTCCCCCACACAAAGAAACCTTTTTAACAAAAGAGCAACAATCCCCTTTGTAGGTCTCCCTCCGGTTTGGCATTAGGCCCTAATCCCTCCTCCATCATGGAAAAGCACTCCTCGGCTGCAGAACATATGCTGATAATGTGCCGGTACCTTCTCAGTCACTGACAACCATGATTGGTGTCGCAAATGCTAATGGCCAGATCAAAGCAAGTCTGAATGTTTGGCCTGTGGGATGTTATCCAAGAGTGGTTCACCATAAATACCCCCACCATAAATACCTACTTTTTTGTGATAGTATTTTATTTTGTTCACATAATTGGGTTTTTTTTTCTTTTCATCCAAGAGTGGTTGGCAGAACAGAGCAGCCAAGCTTGGTACCCTCTTTCCCGCCAACGTGGCCTCGGTGGCAGCCATGTCGTCAAGGGCTTCCTCTTCCTCCCGTGGATCTCAGGTAACCAAACACAAATCTGTCCGTTCCTGAAAGGGTACATCCCCCTCAAAATATCGGACTGCCACTGGCATTGCCTTTGAGGAGCACGCTCCGGGCAAACAGCCCCAGTGGGAGTCCCTGGCCTCCAAAGCCACTTAGGGACTCCATGAAGTTCTGGAGGCCTCAACCTGGTCCGACCACCTGGTGCTATGCTCTGGGGTCCTGGCTTTGGCCAGTACTCATACACAGACATCGTCAGTGTTGATTGACCAGAGGATCGTGGCCATCGAATGCAGTCTGGCAGCTCTCCTTGCGGCATCAAAGACCTTGGTTCCACCCCAGACCCTGCAAAGTGCAGCACCGGTATGTGCAGCAATTGCAGGACCGGCATTGGCAAATGCACCATTGGTGCTGATGAGTACCGGTATCCACACACCGGTACCGTGTCACTCCGATACTGAGACCAATTGGTACCAATACCTCACTTTACCAGAGCCTCCGTAGAGAAGATACATCCAATCTCCTGAGGGGTCTGATGACTCTGACAGCTCAGAGGGTAACGATGTACCTCTCCAGGACAAGCCTGCCTCTCCCAAGAGGAGAATGTCCCCTCCTCAGGATATGTCCTTCCTGGATCTCCACACACATGTAGTCAAGGGCCTCTCCATTTCATTAGTAACTCGATGTGAGCAAGGCCACGGGAGACAGAGATTCACCAATATCACCAAACTCCATAGGAGGCAGACATCCTGCCAATACATCAGATCTTAAGGAATCCTCTTTTGAGAATGTGGAAGATTCCTCTTACCACCTCTCCATATTCTCACATGTGCCTACTATGTATCGTGTGCCTCCGTCGCCTGGTTTGCACAAAGGACACCTCCCTGATCACTCCATCATGGTGGAGTGTGCTAGGTGTCGGAGCTCCCCCGTGTGGCCAGGCGGTTGCCTAGTGATACGAGAGGGTTCTGATTGTCCTTTGTATAAATTCAGCCCAAATAGCATGTAGTTGTGTCCTTTAAAGGATTAGAGCCAAGTGCAAAGGTCGCAGGAATATTTCTTTATTTGAGAAATAAGGATTTCCTAACCAAATTAAATTCTTTGTCAAGAATAGTTTGAAGCTTACAAACATAAAGTTCAGGATACTTCTCCATATAAACACAAGCCTATTGAACAGTCCTTGGCTTGGTTTAGCTTAAGCCTTTGTTCCACATGTAAAAACTCTTTTTACAACAGCAGTCTGCAGTCTGCTTTCTGGTCCCCAGGAGGCACTATAAATCTCCACTGTTACTTTCACAGCAAGGTATAGCAATATTCCCTGGTCCACCAAGAGACTTTCCAAATGCAGTAGTATTTCTTCCAGTTACAATATGAACTTTTAGCTTCTTCCTGGCTTTTTATCCATGCAGCTTTTATCAGTCAAGCTACCATTAAAAGCCTAGCTAAAAGTTATGGGCTTTCCATAAAATATCTTTGTTAAGAACTTCTGGGTTTTCTCCAGCTAAACAAACCCTATTCAGTTCTTATTCCTCTAGCACAGATAACACATTCAGTAATCAAGAACTCCTGGGGTTTCCTCCAGCTCATTAAAAACCCCTATTCAGTTCTTTTACTCTTCCTTGGCACAGACAGCACAGTCTATCTCCATATCTGAAACACTGCTTGCATCCACACTTTCCCCCAGGTCCATCTCTTCCTCGCTAGGCTCCTTCAGATATCTGCTTTCCTTAGTATCCGCCTGAGAAGCTTTTGTAGGTTGTAAAACCTTCAAAACTTGCTCCCAGCCATGCTTTGCAGAACGTGAGCTTGTGGGGGAAGGGCAGGAAAAGGTTTCCCTGTTAAGCAGCTCTTTTAAAGCTTGTAAAGGGCTCACCTTACTAGTAGTGCTTTTCCTTCCTGTAGGCTCCTTGCAGTGAGAAGGGCTAGGCCATGAGTTCCTGGAGAATATCTCCTCTTCTGAGGAATCCTCCCCTGAGCTCTCCACTGGCCTTCTCAGCTCTCTGTTCCTGCTTTCAAACTGCTTCTGTGCAAGCTGCTTCTGTGTCTCCTGTTTCTCTCGTGTCTGTGTCTGTGACTCCGTCTCTTTCTCTCTCCTTCCCTCTCCACGTTTTCTTGCCTTTGCCTTTTCCTGTTCCTGTTCCTCTTTGTGAGTGCAACTTCCCTGCCTAAATGTTTGGGGCTGTCCTATGGCTCTTGACTCCGCCCCCAAACCACTCCCATCTCCTCCCTCTGTCTCCATGGGAACAGGGCGTGTCCCTAGGTCTGCACTCCTCTGTGGGGAATCTTTGTCTTTAGTTTGGGTGTTAACCCTTCCTGTGCCTGCAGTTTCTTTGGGAAAAGAAAAAAAAGGCTGCTTTTTCTTTCTTTCTCTGCATTCTGAGTCTGCTTCTCCACCACATAGGAGGAGAATTAAACGTTACAAACAACATGCCACCAACCCTCCTGGTAGGGAGTGTAAGACATTAGACGTCTTTGGTCGCTGTGTCGTCCATACATTCAAGCTTTCAGACAGGACAGGTTCCTATATCATGTACATGGGAATGTTCCTGACGGAGGTCACACAAGATCTACAACTGGTAAGTCCACATCTCGCAGATCACAGAGGTCACTACTATGTAGCACCTGTCAAGCATGCCCAGAACATTTCAAAAGTTGTGAACAGGGCAGCTTTTGACTGTTTTTCATGCAAAGGCAGAATCTCTGCCATTGCTATTGGGGCAAGGAAACTTGGCTGGCTGTAAGCCTCTCACCTGGAACAATGGGTACAGGATAAACTGTAGTGGTGAAAACTGGTTTTTAAAAACCGGCAGGACAATTATACCTTGACAAGGCTTTCAAATATTGTAGATCCTGCAAAAATGAGAGCCTTAGAAAAGCGCTTCCTCTCCAAAAAGAAAGGATACTATCAGTCCTATGCTCAGCAAGGACAACCTGCAGTACAAGCTGCTAGAAAGGGTCAACAAGCTACTAAGCAGAGAAAGCCGAGAGCTACTCTGCCTCAGCAGACCCAGCAGCCTTGGCCCCCACAGGGCCTTTGACTCTGTGATGGAGTACCTGCCCTTCCTGGCCCTCCAGGGAAAGCAACCGTCAACAATCCCAGGAAGATTAGGTCACCTCATCCACAGATGGAGGCAAATAACATCAGAACCCTGGACTGTGTCCATCATAGAAGAGGGTACAGGTGTCATTCACATAGCCTGCCGCCTCCTACAATAGTAAGGACATTCAGTTTGCAAACGTCCCCCCAACTCAATCCAGAGGTAAAACATCTTCTACCTCAAGGAGCAATGGAAGAGGTACCTCATCTCCAACAGGGTTCTGGGTTCTCCCCCCCCAATTTCCTCATACCAATGGAAAAAGGAGGTCACAGACACATCTGACATTTCAGAGAACTGAACAAGTTCCTGTTCCAAAAGACATTCAAAATGATTTCTCTAGGAAACGTACTTCATGACCTACACAGGCAGAAATGCCTTTGTTCTCTAGATCACAAGGATGCGTACACCCATCTTCTCTGCCAACAAGCACAGCGAAAGTTCCTTTGGTCCCCCCATCAAGGAAACCGCTATCCAAAAAATGTTTTCCCTTCAGCCGTGCCTCAGCACCCAGAGTATTCACAAAGTGCATGTCTGTGGTAGCCGGTTTGGTCCGTACCAGGGGAATATTTTTGTGCCCCTACTTGGATGACTGCCTCATCCAGGCAGTCACAAACACATGCCCAGGCCTCTCTCTCTTACACAATGCGTGGACTCCAATATCTAGGCCCTGTCAGAGATCTCGTGGAATCCTTTCTGACTCCCACGTAAACGCTGGAGCTCATAGGAGCAAGGCTAGATACCAGACTGCCAAGGACCTACCTGACTCAGTCTCGCTGTCCTCGCATTGTGCAACGTGTTTGGACAGCACTACCAAAAACTCACCTCTCGTCTCGAGTGATGCATCAGCTGCTGGGTCACATGGCATCTACGTGCATGTGGTCCCCTACGCTTGTCTCCACATGAGACCAGCCCAGTGGGCCCTCTCTTCCCAGTGGACGCAAGCAACAGGCTGTCTCTCAGATGTGATAGTAAACTCAAACCGCCATACCCTGTCCCTGGACTGGTGGCGGTCAGCACAAAACCTGTTGGAGGGGTCACATTTCCTGCAAACACCTCCTCAGATCCCATTAACAACAGATGCCTCCAAAGTGGGGTGGGCTGCACATGTACTGGACACCTCCACCCAAACCACCTGGGATTGTCAGGAGAGTCATTTCCACATCAATCTGTTTGAGCTCTGAGCAATTTGCCTGGCTCTTCATGTCTTCCATTCCCTTCTACAGGCCAATGGAATACTACTTTACGCAGACAATCAGGTAGCCATGGTCTATGTGAACAAACAAGGAGGAACAGCCTCTCTGTCCCTTTGCAACGAAGCTCTTCAACTGTGGTCGTTTGCCAGACAGCAGCAGATCCATCTCCTGCCAGTCTATCTCCCTGGCAATCAGAACTCTTAGCCATACAAACTCAGTCGTGTTCTGCTTGCGCACAAATGGTCTCTACACATGGACCAACTCTAGAGTATTGCAAATCTGGGGCACTCAAGATTCATACCTCTTCGCAAGTCCATCATATGCCAAACCTACCCGATTCTGTTCACGAATCCCAGCTCAGAGCTACCAAGCGAGGGATGCTGTCCTCCTCAACTGGGGGCAGGAATGCCTATATGCCTTTCCTCCCATTCCCTTGATTGCCAAGACCCTATTGCAACTCCTGAGGGACAGAGGCAACATGATCCTCATAGCCCCACGCTGGCAACAACAGGTGTGATACCCTCTGCTTCTACATCTGTCCTAGGTTCCACCCCTGTACGTAGGGTCAGCTCCAGACTTACTGTCGCAAGAGGAGGGGAATGTATGGCATACAAACCCCCTGTCTCTGCACCTCAGAGCTTGGCTACTGACGGCTGTAACTGCTTTGGCCCTCCCCTCATTCAGGAAGTGCATGATGTCCGTTATGCTTCCAGGAAACCTTCCACAAGGCAGTCCTATGCCATCAGGTGGACATGACATTTCATTTGGTGATAACAAAAGGCCTGCAACCCTCTTGTCATCCATATATAAACATGTTTTTGACAAACTCCATTACTTATCAAACAATGATCTCCAAACTGAGTCAGTCAGAGTCCATTTAAGTGCCATTGCTGCTCCTTCTGAACCCATCAATGGACAACCCATTTCATCCCATCCTCTCATATCCGGAATCATGAGAGGCCTGCATCTACCAAAACCTGCCCTTAGACCACCTCCAGAGGCATGGGATCCCACTCTGCTTCTAGGGCAGCGTATACTGCCGCCTTCTGAGCCCTTAGAAACTACTTTGTTAAAGTCTCTGACCTGGAAAGTAAAATACCTTCTTGCAATCACATCAGCAAGTCGTATCAGTGAATTTCAAGCTCCAGTGGCTGATCCACCTTACACACCGTTTCACCATGATAAGGTAATCCTAAGGACACATCCACACTTCATGCCTAAGGTGGATTCCTCCTTTCATTTGAAACAAGAGGTGTAGTTACCTGTAGTCTTTCAACAGCCGCATGCTTCAAATGCAGAGAAAACTCTTCATACCTTGGACTGTGAAAGAGCTGTGGCTTTTCATCTGCAGAGGACCCAGCAACACAGAGGGTCCCCTCAGCTATTCTGAGTCTCTGCTCCCTCACATTTGGGTACAGCAGTTTCAAAAAGATCTCTATCCAACTGGATTGCTCAATGTATTACCTTTTATCTATCATAGCTAACACCATTCACTAGTGGCCCATGTTCCCGCTCACAATGTGAGAGTCATGGCAGCCTCACGGGCTCACCTCCATTCCGTCTATATTAACGACAATTGTGGAGCAGCTACCTGGTCCTCAGTTCACGGCCCACTAATGCTTGGATAAAGGCTCCCGCAGGCATGCTATGGTTGGTCAGGCTGCTGTCCAAAACCTCTTCCATACGTAATCCACTCCTAGCCGCCTCTCTTACAGGATGCCAGAGATCCATGGGAGGAAGTGGAAGCCCTCCACAGGCCTTCACCACTCTGGGGATCTTTCCCTGGCATCTACATCTAGGGTTTCCTCACATGTGACGACCACGTCCTGCTTGTTCCTGGTGATAGCATAGTTAATCACCTGTAACAGTTGATCTCCGGGAACAGCAGGATGAGGTAATCACAACCCACCCATCTCCCCTAGCGGGTTGTGTCTCTCTCTCTCTCTCTTTCCCTATCTCTCTCTCTCTCTCTCTCTCTCTCCTTGTGTCAGCTTTCAACTCAGCTGGAGAGAGGCATTTTGGAAAGGCGGGAAGGCAGCATGCATGCACTGTGGGATGCTCCCAAAAGTTTTCATATAGGATGCTGGGGAGCGTTCCCACACAGGCTCAGTTGGTACCGACGCTACCCACATGTGAAGACTTATTCCTGGTGTTCCTGGAGATCACCTGTTACACGTGACTAACTATGCTGTACATGACACACACAGCAGTGGAGCAGGAGCAGCAAGATGCTGGCCACACAGATGTTTGTTTATGTTGCCCACCCACCAGAGGTAAGCAGTCACTGATTCCCCCACACATTGTTTTCACATCCACAGGTAGAGGATCTCCGGAAGAAGGGGCGCGAGTTGCGCCTCCACCACAGCGACTACCTTGCCCGCCTCCAGAGGGCGGCGCAGGCAGAGTGTGATGGTGAGTATTGACAACCTTGCTGCCCAGTAACAAATGTCACATTGGCCCACCAGCCTGTGTGGTGCCTGCATATGTACATGTGTTATTTATTTATTTATTTAACAGCTCTTATATACCGCGCTATTTGACATCAGTGCGGTTTACATTAAACAAAATACACTCAGATTTAGAGAACTTGTCCAAGTTACAGGTAACAGGGGAATAAAACAAGGATTAACTGGGGAATAGCATGTAAATAATTAAATAAAAGCAATTACATAAGACTAGAGATCTTGAGTGGGTATAGAGACATGTCATAAATAACATTTAACAGAGCAGGTATATACAGTGAAATATCATAAGGTGGAATGGTCTAACATCATCATTTAACTATTATGTGACACACTTGATAATGTGCTAATGACTGTCATCTTCCACAGAGGGTGATGACAACGATGAAGAGCCCACCACATCTGCGTATGCCCTGAGCCGCCCCCCTGCCCACCATGCCCCAGAGGTGGAGGTGGTGGTGGTGGAGGAGGAACCTGAGGTGGAGGCTGAGGACGAGGATGAAGAGCCGGTGGAGAGTGCAGCGGAGGAGGGGGCTGATGGGGGCATGGAAGGGGTGGGTGGCGGGGTGGCAGGGGAGGGAGAGGGTGTGTCTGATGTGGGTGTGGGGGGAGGGGTGGAGGAGGGTGTGGAGGGTGGGTGGGAGGTGGCAGGGGGGGAGGAGGGGGATGTGTGGGTGTGGGAGAGTGATGGGGAACACAGTGCAGCACAGGGCCACACACAGGTCGCATGCACATGCCACCACCCAGACCCCTGGGACTATGTGTGTGTGTGGTGGCAGGTGTGTGGCGGACCTGTATGTGGCCCTGGATGCCTTGGAGCGGTGAGTTCATCTCCTAGTGCACTCGCACCAGTGGCTGGCGGGAGCCATTCAGCAGGTGGCTGCTGAGGTGGAGCGGCTGCCATGTCGGCGGCCATCCCCTGAAGGGCATCACAGGAGTCATTGATGGCGCCTGTGATGTCCACACATGTGCCCTGTGCTGTCCTGTGTTCCATCACTGGGCATGCAGCATGCAGGGAGAGGGTGTGGTTGATGTGGGGGTGGGGGGAGGGGTGGAGGAGGGTGTATAGGGCGGGTGGGGGTGGCAGGGGGGGTGGCAGGGGGGAGGAGGGGGGTGTTTGGGGGGGAGGGTGATGAGTATTGTCCCCATCCCTAACATTGTATTATATTCCCTATTTTGTTTACAATATACACACTGTTTGTTAATTCGAAATGGTCACGTGTCTCCCTTAGCAACACACTATGGATGCAAGCATGGGATATGTGTGTAGACAGGAGGTATGTGTTGTAAAGGTAGACATGGGTATCATGCGTGGACTGGCTCCACATGCAGTCGTGGGGGATGACCATGTGTGTAGGTGTGTGAGACCAGGGTGGACCCTGAGATGCAGAAATGTAGACGACGGCCCAGTATACTGAGGCACGTGCATGCTGTGTGCAATGTGTGGGAACTGTTTCTGATGCAACATGCCTGTGTGCCAATAGTACAACTTGCAAACCAGTACATCTGTGCTGGCAGGGTAAGATGTACTGATGAGCCCAGGAGCTACTCAGGGGTAAAGCTGTTGAGTGTGTCCTGGGACAATACATGTCACAGAGATGGTTGGTGAGTAACCGCATACGTTTGTGGGGGGGCAGGCACGTAGGCAGTGTTGCAGGCAGGGACAAGGGTCACACATGTGCGTCCAATGTAGGGGGTATGACAGGATTTTAACTGTGACGGCTCCCAACACTGGACATATAGCTCAAGGACATTTCCCCCTGTGCAACCCGGGAGGATATGTAAACCGCCACACTGCAGCCCAGGGGCTGGGATCTGACACAGTGCATGGCACACATGGCATGTGATGGTGTCTGTGCAGTGATACCTGCCAGTACAGACACCCCACCATTGAGGGGCGTGTGTGTGCGACACAACATGCATTTGCACAACTACCTAAGGGGAGCACAGGGACACACATTGGAAAACACACGTATGTACTGGTTAACAGCTGTTTATTGGACCCGGAGTCACCTCCTGTGTGGCCGGCCGCGCCTCCCATGGCACACCACCCCCGCGGAACTGCACCTTGTCCTGGTGCCTCAGGTGCTGGTACTGGTGCTGGTGCTGGTGCTTGCTGCCGCATTAGCCCCACAATGTCCTCCATTGCATCCACAATGCGGGCAAACACCCCCGACTGCATCTCCTCCCGGATCATCCTCAGCTCCCTGGTATTTTCTCCAATTGCCATGTACAGACGCTGGAGTGCCTGATGAGTGCCTGTGGGTGGGACAGAGGGTGATATGTGAGCTTCCTCTCCATTACCAGCTGTCACACATATACATGTCACACATATCCCAGAAGAGCAGTCTGAAGAACAGTCATGCCTGCCAAACCTACCAACGTTTACATCTGTGTCTCCCATGAGCCATCCCCATGTCTGGAAGGGGTCTGGATGTGGGGTCGTGAGAAACACAGATCTCACACATGGCACATTGCCACAGTTTAATATGACTATGCCAGGTCTGCACACTGCTTGTCTGGAATTGGTCAGATGATCTGAGGAGGCCTAAGACACACATACACATATCTGGGGTGCCCCAATTTCTATAATGCTGGCGCACACTGCAGATTATGTTGTCAAACGATACTGCGTGACAATACCCATGACGAGGTCTCTGTCACATAGGGTGTCTGGGTGACCTGCGATCTTGCTCTTCTCTTTGGGCTTATGTGGGGTATATGGGCAAGCACATTGTGCATGTGTGTGAGCCCCTCACAAATGCTGACACCTGACAAGACATGCTACAGGAGGTAGAATCACAGAGCACAGAAGACAACCCCCCAAAATCAGAACTCTATGCTATGTGGGCAATATGCAATAATTTTGGGGATGTTAGGACAAGCCCGTCGGGATCGTGGGGTATGCTGTTACCCACCTTCTGCATTGCGCCGTGCTGCAGTAGTGTGTGTTGTGATAAGGAAGCTTATCATAGCTCAGGAAGGGGCTATAGAAAAGGTGAAGTGTCTCTGAACAAGCAACCTATCAGTGCTGGTAGAAATGAGAAAACAGAATTTTGCCATAAAAGACTACCAGTCCCAGAATGCACCAGGTTTCCAACAGCCATGAGAGGAGCTGAAGTGAGAAAACGTGTGTTCAATCAAAAGGGCTATGAGGTAATCCCCAAGCACTCATTGCAAAGGGCAGGGCTTGATTCAGCACAGCTGCACTGTGCTAGGATGGAACACTCATCTCAAAGGGCAAGGCCTGATTCAGCACAGCTGCGCTGTGTTAGGGAGGAGCACTCATCCAAGCAGAATAAGAGTAGAGTTTATTCTACAGATGACCATCTTCATGATCACCTTGGATATCCAGAGAATGATCATCAGTTTCATCTGAAGGATCATCAGAAGCAGAAGCCATACCGGACGGACAGAGAGGTAAGAAAACCCTCTGGAAGAAAGAGGAGAAAAGCCTTTGAGAGGTCTAGAAGAGTCCAAAGCAGTACCTATACTGGGAGGTATTCCAAGGGCCAGCATACACCATTGGACTGGGGAAAGCCAGAGGAATGGTGCTGCAGAGCTAGGAATCACCAGAGGCTACCTGTGAGGGAGATGGCTGCACGTGGAAGGGACCCTAAGACCTGTGCCAGAAGGTATGTGAAGAGAGATCCAGTGTCCAGGGATCTGGATTGGAAGGCTGGACATAAGAACTGGACTACATACTGGCCAGGCTATATAGAGAGGAACTCTAGCAGCAATGGAAGCTCAGGTATGAACACTGATCTATGCCCTAGCTATAACCTTGAAAGACAGCAGGGAAACAAGTATTCTCCTGAAAGTGCTCCATTGAGAGATTCATCTGTGCCAATCCATGATATTGAACCCATGCTTGTTGAACAAGGGGGAATAATAGCAGATGAGGATCCTGTTTATATGGACTGCTCTCTATCTAAACTCCGTTGGTAACTTTCTGTTATAAAGTACAGCAACCATCACAAAGAAATACAAATTTGTTCTTTAATCTACTCAGAAAAGCTCCTGAAGCAGGATTTGACCCACACAGTGGAAGGCAAGCCAGCTAAGGGGTTTCAGCTGGTAACTGCTAGCAATTAAGCCTTACCTAATTGCTTGTGAGCTAGGAGAGAATCACTTTTGTATCTATGTGGGAAGTAATCAGAAGTTAACCTGAAAAGAACAGTTTGTTTCTTGCTTTGTGACTTTTCATTTGTTGTTTTCCTGATTTTGACTTTGTTTTTCCAAGTTAACACTGAAAGCAAGTTACCTAATTTATGTGCTACCAAGCATATCTGTGTTGGGAGAAATAACCCCATAAATAAATATCTTATTGGCTTTACCCAAGAGCACAACTAAATTATTGTCAGCAGCTGTGTCTGGTGTGAATGAACTACATTGCCCACAATACCTTGCAAATCATATAGAGATATGCACTTGCAAAGACTGGGTCCATTTCTGGTGGAGGGTTTTCATCTGGCGCTGGTGCATGACTGGGGTGTTGTCTTCTGATCTCCTCCGAGCCCTCTGTGGCAGTGACGTCTGGGGTGTGGTCCTCTTGCTCAGGCTGCACGTGTGTGCTTGGGGTCCCGTCACCATTGCTGGTGCTGCCCCCAGACATTGTAGGCTGGGGCTCTGCCACATCGTCGGCCAATTGCACCTCCTCCTCCTCAGCTGGGGCCATGGTTGTGTAGTCACCTGGGTTGTGGAAACCATACACAGCACAGATTGGTTTGCATGGTTGAACTACATACAACTGTTTAACACATCCACCCCACAATCAATGTGTGTTTGGCCGTGGCCTGTACATGTGCTAAATAGCTACCACTACAGCTCCTGCTACCAGTATTAGGCATATATAGGCCAGTACCTAGCAGACACATCAGGGGTCCTCAAACTACGGGACGAGGGCCACATGTGGGCCGCCAAGGAGATGTTTGCAGCCCGATGGGTGTTTTTGCCACTGCTGCCAGTCCTCAGGGGCAGCTCTACACAGGACCGCAGCATTCATTTAGCAGCAGCCCAGCTAAGTTAACACCTCACAAGCCTGCTGCTGCTGCTGCCGCCGTGCCAGCGGAATAATCCAGCATCCCACGGGCCTCCCCCTGCTCTGCAGTGTCCTCCATGCAGTGTCAGTGTTGGCTGTCAGAGCCACGCAAACAGAAAGAGCTTCTTCTCTCGTGGCTCTGTTAATCCCGCCATGGGCCTGATGGTATTTTCCATAAGGCCCGTGGCGGCATTGACATGGCCGTGAGAAAGGGATACTCTCCCTTCACGCGGCTCTGACAAGCCCACACTGAAGCCGCATGGAAGACGCTGCAGAGCAGGGGGGGGGGGCCCACGGGATGCTTGAATATCCTGCTGCCACGGTGGAAGCAGCAGCAGTAGGCGTGGTTGGGTTATTTCGTACCCTATCTTGCCTGATGGGGGTGGAGGAGGTTTGGAGTGGTAAATGGCTATGGGGGGGGGGGGGAGAGGTAAGACTGGAAGTGTGGTGATGTGGGGGAGGGGTTTAGGACAGGTCATGGCCTATGGGTGGTGGTAAGATTGGAAGGGGGATGATGGGGGCCTAGAATAGGGGTCGAAATGTGCTGTTGGGGGTGCTAAGATTGCAAATGGGCTGATGGTGGGGCTAGGAGAGGGCTATCAATAAGCTTTTGGGGGGGCTGGGGTTTGGAAATGCACTTCTGGAGGAACTTGGATAGGACTCGACCTGGGTGTGGAGCTAGGACTGGTACTGGGCTGATGTTGGGCTAGGGATAGGATTGGAAATGGGCTGATGGGGGGCTAGGACTGCAAAAGGGCTGATGCACGGACTAGAGGGGAACGGATGCTGGGTGTGGCTGGAAATAGACGGGAGGTGAGGTTGTGCGAGGATCAGAATGGGATGGAGCTGGACAAATGAAATGGTGAGGGAAAAAACATTTTGAGGGAGGTAAGAGATATCTACAATTGGACAGATAGTGGGGATTGAGGATGGGGGTCTAACATTTGAGTGGATGACCTAGGAATGCGGAAAGAGCACAAGGGGAAAGATTACTATGTTAAAGCAGATGTAGACAGAGAATGGAAACAATACTAGACGTGTGACGAAAGGACAAATGGAAAGCAGATGATGGGGAGTTAGCAGAAGACCCAAAGAAACCAGACTAATGTGGCTAGAGCAATTGCCACTGGAAAAACAAAACCAAAATGTTTGGAAACATTCTCTGTTTTTTGTATTTCTGCAGTGTTCTTTGGGGTTTGTTCTTTTTTTTTTTTAACACTATATTCCGGGCCTCCAATGGTCTGAGGGACAGTGAACTGGCCCCCTGTTTAGAATGTTTGAGGACCCCTGGTGTGCATTATCCCACAGAAGGACCATCCCTGCTCAGCAGTGCTTAGATTAGACACAGACATAACACATACAGGTCTGAGAGGGGGCTTGTAGCAGACATGTAGCCACATGTGCAGGGGAGATATAAAAAGGGATGATGCAAATGAAACATGTGTTTGGAGGGCAGCAAAACACAGAGTAAAAGGGGTGGAATGGGGGACAGCACACTAATGAGCCAAAGGCAGAGGGTGGGAGATGATCCAGGGGAGCAGGTATGAGGAGGTGCTAATAAGAAGCCTGATGCATATCCAAAGGGCAGGTACTCAATGGGTTGGGAGCAGCAAGGTGTGATTTGAGTACCTACCTGCCTGGGGATGGGCAGTGTCCAGTGCCTCTGGCAGTCCATAGAGGTATATTGGCCCTAGCCGCTCTGCCAACTCCTGCTCCAGGGGTGTTAGGGAGGGTGTAAAGGGGCCTCCCCCTCCAGTGTCCATGGCGTGCCGCTGCTCTGCCATCATGTGTGCACGCACACCCCTCTTTATGTCGTTAAACCTCTTCCTGAGGCTGTCGAGGTCTCTGCTTGGGCCCCCTGCTTGTGCCACCGCCTCCTGCACCTCCTCCCACACCTGGGTGCGTGTTGCAACAGTGGTGGTGTTCCTTAGTCGTCCGTATAGGACATCATAATTTTCTAGAACAGACGCCAGCAGGATGTGATTTTCCTGTGGTGTGAATTTCTGGGCCCTCTTCCTTTGCAGAGCTGGCACTGGTATGCGTTTACGTTTTGTAGTGAGAGGACCCTGTGTGGGCTGGGCCGATGGCCCTGCAGTCTCCACCACACTCCCTGCCATATCTGTCTCCTCCCCAACAGGTGGCCCCACCTCCCTCTCCCTCTCCCTCTCCACTCCTGCCCTGTCCTGTGGCTCCATCTCCCTGTCCTCTCCCTCCCTGTCAGACATTCCTTCTCTTGCCCTTCTCAGCTCCACCTCACACCTCCCTCCTCTCTCTGCTATCTGCTCTTTACTTCACTTCCTTTCTCACTCATCTGCTCCTTGCCTCCCCTCCTCTCTGTATCCCCTGCTGTACCTCACACCTATCCTCCACAACCAAGCCTCTAACACTCTGACCCGCACCACAATACCTTAGCTCTCCTAGACACCTGCTTCTCTCTCTCTCCCACTAACATCTTCTCTCTCCCTCGTCCACCAACAACCCCTCAACGTGCAGCACGTGTAGAGGTTTATTTATAGGGTTTTTTATGTTGCGCGTGCGCAGTTGCGTGAGCACGTTGGCTGCGTAGTTGCGCATGCGCAGTTGGCCGTGCGCATTGCGCATGTGCCACCCAGAGGCGGGAAATGGGTGCTTGCACGTTGCACAGTCAACTACGCAGAGCATGTGCGCTGCCGTGCACAATGCGCATGCGCAGTTGGCTGTGTGAATTGCGCATGCGCCACGCAGACACAGAACGTGGGTGCGTGCGTTAGATAACGCGTGAGCTGTGGCGCATGCGCAGTGTTGCATGTGCACGGCGCATGCGCCATGCGCACAGCCAACTGTGCATGCGTAGTGGTTGCGCTCGTGCAAATGCACACGCTCAACACGCGCTACGTAAAAAAACTCTGTAAATTGTCCTGAGCACATGTTGCACGTTGAGGGTTTTTTTGTAGGCGAGGGAGAAAGAAGGTGTGCGTTGGCAGTGACGGAAGGAGCGAGTCTGAATCAGGTGTATTGTGGAGCGTGACTGGGTTTGTGATTGTTGTTGGTCGTATTGACCGATTGTATTGGTTGGTGTGGTGTGTAAGGTGTGTGTCTTGGTTAGGGAAGTGTCTGTGTTTGACTGATTTAGAGGAGCAGGGCGGGTGGAGGTTATGGCGGCCTTTGTGTTTGCTGCAGCTGCAGCGCGAGGTGGGCAGGTGGTGTGGTTGCGTGACAGGGGAGATGGTGTCTATGGGGCTGAGGCACAGGGCATGGGTGTAGTCCCGCAGTAAATCAGACCTGCAGCTGTGGGGGCAGGGCAGGCAGGGGCTGTGCACGCACGGCGCAGGAGGCGTGCTGAGGTGCAGGCTCGCCAGCCAAGCCTCTACAGGCCCAGGGCCCAGCTCCAGGGCATGCGAGAGGACCAGGTCATCTCCCTGTACAGACTGAGCACAGAGGCTATTAGGGAGCTCTATGAGGATCTAAGACCTGACCTCGTGCCCCTGACTGATCGGTCACATGCCATACCAGGTTTGGTCAAGCTCCTTGCTGCCCTACATTTCTTTGCCTCTGGCTGTTTCCAGTCATCTGTGGCCGCAGTGGGTGGCATGAGCCACCCCACCTTCTCACGCTGTCTCCACCAAGTACTGCGTGCCATGGTCAGCCGGGTGTGGAATTATATTGCCATTCCACACACTAGGCAACAGTGGTGGACCCTGAACCAGGCCTTTGAGGTGTTAGCCGGGATACCACACGTGATGGGAGCTATTGATTGCACACATGTTGCCCTGGTCCCGCCTAGAGACAGGGAGGTAGTGTTCCGCAACCGCAAACACTATCATTCCCTGAATGTTCAGGTTGTATGTGATGCAAATATGCATATTCTGAATGTGGTCCCCAGGTTTGCAAGGTCCACCCATGATGCCTATATCCTGCATCACTCGGCACTATTCCAACAATTTGAGGCAGGACAGTATGAGGACTGCATATTGCTGGGTGGGCGTTTCCCATTTCTGACATGCACATGGTGCTCATTTGACTAGGCGTATGTGCAAATGTGTGTCTTGCAGTAGATCACTCATTGTGTGTGTGTCTCATCTGCCTGTGTGGGATATGGGGGGAAGGGGGGGTTGCCCTCCAAATGCGCCCTGCTATGGTGCTGTGTGATGCTGGTTGATTGGATGCAAGCATTTGTGTGGTTGTTACATATTATGTTGTTGCCACTCCATACACCTACCCCTTGTCTGGTGTTTCTTAGGTTCACCCACTCAATCTGTAATAGGGTAGACACCCAGGAAGTTCTAAAAAACATGAGGAGTGATCTAGCTAAGCTTGATGAATGGTCTTAAATTGGCCAGCTGGGATGTGATGGTAGGAAATGTGAGGTCAGGCTGTTGGCCTGATGCAATCCAAGGGAGCACTATTGTATAGGGGGTGAAGTACTCTTGTGCGCTACAGAAGAGCAGGACCTAGGTGTGGTTGTTTCTGCTGATGTCAAAGTAGCTAACCAGGTTGAATAGGCGAGGGAAAAAGCTAGAAGGCTGGCTGGGTGCATACAGAGATGAATGGCTAGCATAAAACAGGAAGGGAGAATGCCTCTGTATATGTCTTTTGTGAGACCTCATTTGGAGTAGAGTGTGCAATTCTGGAGACTGCACCTTCAAAAGGATGTGCACAGGATGGGGTCGGAGCAGAGGGTGTCTACTAAAATGATTAGTGGTGTTCATTATACAGCATATGAAGACAGACCAAAGGATCTTAAGATGTATGCCTTGGGGAAAGGAGGGATAGAGGTGATATAATGGAGATGTAGAAATACCTTCGTGGCATATATGTTGAGGGAGAGAGCCTCTGCAAATTGTACGCAAGTTCAGCTACGAGGGAACATGGGATGAGGGTGGAGGGAGATAGATTCAGGGGTGATATGCCACCATATTTCTTTACTGAATAGGTGGTGGATCCATGGAATACTCTCACAGTGTAGGTGGTAGAGACGAGGACAGTAACTGCATTCCAAACAGCATAGGACAAACACAGAGGATCTATAAAGGATAAAAAGGGGACTGTTGTACCTGTTGATATGGACGGACAGACTAGATAGGCCATGTGGTCCTTTTGTGTCATCATATTTCAATGTTGCAATGCTGCATAGTTGTGATGTCATATGTTTCTTGCAGAATGTGTAATGCATTTGTTTTGCACATATATACCTGTGTCCATTTGAGGGGACATGAGCTCATGCTTTAACTTACCTCATGTCTTTCTACAAGTGATGCAGGATATGGGTGTCGCCCCTGGTTGCTGACCCCTGTGCATCAACCACGGACACGTGCAGAGCGGAGGTACAATGAGGCCCATGCCACCAGCCGCTCTGTCATAGAGCGCACCTTTGGCGTTTTGAAGAGTCGCTTCAGGTGTCTGGATAGGACAGGCGGCGCCTTACAATATACTCCACAGACTGTGTCAGAGATAATCATAGCCTGTTGCATCCTGCACAACATTGCTCTCAGGCACAATATCCCTGCAGAGATTAATGAGGGTCTGGAGGATGATCCGACGTGCCCCCCTGTACGTGCCCGTGAGGACACACGTGAGGGCACAGCAATCAGGTGGCAGGTGATTGCACAGCTCTTCTCATGTACGTACTGCATATCTTCCCACATTTTTTGCTATATGTGTGTAGTGCTAATACAGATTAACATTTGTAGACCAATATCAGTAGGATGCAACACTGCACTGACATGTGACAGACTCTGGCTGGCCATCCCAACGTCAAATATCAGCATGACTGGGAACCAAACCATGTGGGCAGGGCAGAACAGAGGGCTGAGGTGGATGATGTGGGTGGGTGCTTTTAGGCTTGTGGGAGATTTTGGGGTGACATTTGTGGTTTGTGGATGATTGTGATAGCGGATGCTGTGCAACCACTGTTAGTTTGTGTTATGCTTTGGGTGCAGCAAAGTGAGAGGCATGTGGTGTGGGTATCACACTGGGAGAGAGGACCATGTTTGGGGCCACTTGTGCAGCTGTGTGTGTTTTCATTTGGTATTTTGAGCTGATTGTGTGTGTGGTATGCTCTTGTAAGCTGGATGTGTTGGTCTGTAATTTTTGTATAGCGCTACATGTACTATGTAGTACTATATACATGCTCAGTACTATCTGTCATAATGGTAATTGAAACCCTTACGGGGAGTTAGTGGCACAACACAGTGTGGCAGACTGTATAAGTCATTGTGTAGGCCTAACATGGAAGCGGAGAAGGATAGGGAAAGTGTGCATTGTCCAGCCAGGGTTTTTTTGTTTTTAATTTTCCATTGCAGAATAGACATGCAGTGCAGTGTTGCATATGTACACACAAACAGAAGTGATTCAGGCAAGATCAACAAGGTGTAGGTTTCAGTAGGCAAGCTGAGAGATCAATGTGGGGGTGGATTGGGTTTTAAAGTTGCTTTCAGGGAAATGACATATTTTTTTTCATCAAAATTTTTTAAGAAAATCTAGCTGATGACATGTCAACATAAACCCATGACTCAACTACAGGCTGTATAAGTGCATAGAGGAGGAGAGTGCATGCCAAGACACCAACTACATTGCATACCCTAGAGAAGGAACGTAATGGCCACATACACAAAGAGGCTCTGATGGGAGGGGGGTTATTAGGTGCACATATAGGCTATCCATGCTTTGCCATTATCACTTTCACACAGTGTGCTGACATGCAGCCATCAGGGTCATGTCAAAAGCAGACATCGGGGTGTGGTTTAGCGGACATTACGCAGACATTGAGATATATGTTTAGCAACTCAGTAGCATACAGCTGTTAATGTTAGTCAAGGTATGAGATATACACACCAGGAAATATGTTTGGACAGAGGATCCCAGAGGTGCCCCTGCATATTTCCATGTGTTACAGCAATTGACAGCGGGGTAGCAGACAAAATTGGGACACCAGTACACACAGTGAAGGGCCATTGGGAGCAACATGGGGGACCCAGGATAATACTGCAGCCTTGGAGTGAGTTCGGAACACGGTAGGTAAAAAACACTCATGTTCACCAGTGTGTGCGACAACAGGGAGGTGAGGGAGGGGACAGATAGAGTACGGACCCCTGTAGTTTGGCAAAGACATGTCCTTGATGCTTCTCACATGGAAGAGATGTGTACAGTGTGATGGTTAACAGTCAGTCTGTAAAGGATGTTGGGGGGTGTGGAAGCTGGGGACAGGAATGTGCATTGTGTGTTGCACAGCTAGAACATGACATATGTATATTTCCCTTGTGTTTCCCAATGCACAGGACATAGTTGTTGAAGCTCCTGGTGCTGTGGTGCATTGGCAGGGGACTGAACATCAGCCAACATGCTGTGGGCTGGGGTAGGTGGAACTACAGCTATATTGTCTGTGCCAGCAGTCAGGGGGAACACATGTTCTCGGTGATCTTTCCTATTGTACAGATGTTGTGGTTCACCTCTTTTCCCTGCACCTGCCTAAACCATATTTTGCTGTTGACACACATATCCCCATGTGTTCCTATTCAAGTATGTCTTCAGCAACACTGTCTCTGGGACATGTCCAACAGAGCTGCATGTGTGTGGAGGTTGTAGGTTTATGGGTGGTGGCCTACACGTGCACCCTTCCCCGACATTGTACCATGAGCCAACACCAGGGTATCATTGCATTTCACAGGGCCTTTATGTGTACAAATCTCCACTTGTGGACATACAGGGCAGATGCTACTGCTGGCACGCTGCCCTTAGCATACTGTGTGTGTGTTCTTGTGTTGGCTGTGTGATGATACAGTGTTCAGGCTTTTTACATTATCATGTGTTGTGAGGGGTCTGTACACCTGGGGGGCGGTGGTGACTGTGTTATCTCTACCTTACAGGTGTTTACCGTGTAACCATTGTGGACATGTGTTGTGTGTTGGGAACATAACTGTGTGTTGTGTTGTGTTCTGACATACCACTGTTGACCTGCTTTTTGTATCACAGATATCGGCGTGACATGGTGACATGGAGATTCTACATATTTTGCTGACATTGTGTCCCTTCACTGTGACCTGTTATGGCCTTTGAGTGGCTCAGAGGATCCAAGACATACACCTGATGCAAGCACAAGGTAGTTTGCACCTTTGTTCTTTTGGTAATGACATCAGCCTTTACATGTTAATGATTTACTGTTTGTGTCATATACATTTCATGTTGGCTCTGTGTTCACGAACGCTGATGCACATAGGATGCAGCTCTGAAATGCCTGTGTCACATGGGCATGGACAGAAACATATCCATGTGACACCCGTGTGTATGCTTCCAATTCTAAATGTCCCCAACATGCAATGTTTATCGTGTTGTGATCATGTCATGTTTGCCTGTGTGTTCCTTCATTATGTGCTTCTTAATGATTGACTCTATGCAATTTGTGCTGATGTTGCAAGGCGCATACCAATACAATATTTCTCCTCTTCTCACACAGGGCAGAGAACAAACCAGACACATCTATTACAGTGCATGTGGCATCGCCATCACCCACCTGTTGGGGGACAGAACACCATGCAACTTTCCCTGGAAAATGGTGCCATAGGATGTTTGACCTGTGCGAGTGCGACACATGCCTAGGATGGACACTATTAATTTTGGATTGCTACTTTGCCCATGACAGACCTGTCCAACACACTGTTGCTGCCGTGCTTTGGTTGGGAGTCATGCTCATCGCAGGAGACACACAGGACCTTTCATGTACTGTGGCATATTGGGATGTGACACTTGACTATGCATGCCCAGGGTTGCAAGGATAGTCTTAACCTGATGTGTTGGATTGCAGATACGCTTTGGACTTTGCACACTGTGTACTAGCCCCACGTGTGAATCAGGGACTGCCATTGTCACTGTATGTTGCACATTCCTCCACAGTTGTTTCTTTTGGCCATGTGTGTGACATGGAACACAGGATATGCTCATCTGTTTGTTTCAACACAAGCATACAGCCATACGTGTGGCATAGGGGTAGCGATGGAGAGGTCGTGTTGTCTATGTCCACCTAATCTCCACCTGGAGCTGATACAGGTTTTGCAACAACACCACTTTAATGCACGCCAGGATCCTGGATTGATGTTTTCAATCAACAAGGGTCTTTGCATGCATGTGTGACATCACTGAATCATGTTGAAATATCAATGGTGCATGTGCATATGATTGACTATTTTGGGAAAACACAGCACATGGCAATATGGCTTCTGTGTGGTTTACTGTAACATGTTTGCCCTTAATTTCTCTCTCTATATGCTGTTTCTTGTGTTTGTTTACTGTACAGATATGACGCTCTGCATTGATTTACAAACCTTGCATTGCATGTCTGCACAGTCCTATTTATCCCCTGAGGTGACAACACTCACATTGCCCCGTTATATTTGGAGTGTCGCAGTGTTAGTGTCCGTTGTCTTCCTTCAATTGTGCATTCCATGTACGGTGATATATGTGTACAGACACTGTCTACTCACCAACCGGTGCAGGGGGACCTCCTGCATGGTGTTATCTCTGCATGTTGTTGCAGGTAGTTTTCATTTGAATTCTGTCTATGTTCATGTTCCTCTGCTACGTGTTAGCATATCCTCATTGTGCATTTGATGATTGTTTAGGGTTAGATTGTTGCACCTTGGATTCCTATATCAGGCATCATGTGATAGCTGTAACATGATTTTCAATCTATGGTTCTAAAGTTACAATGTTTCAAAAACATATGCTGTTTTCATTTGTGTGCCTCCTGTGTTGCCAGATATATATATTTTAGCCAACAGATCAGGATTGATGTGTGCTGGTCCCTCATCATGCATCGCCTACTGTCTACATGCACTCATATGTGAGTAACACATTTGAGGCGTGCGTCAGCATGTGGGGGTTGAGGGCCTAATGCATAGTGCTGCATATTATGTCTCCTGCCCCTCATTTGTAGACGGTCTAGTGACCTTTCTGTCTTTCACCTTGGATCCACTCACCTTGATATTATGATGGCGGGATCTACACTATCTGTGAAGATGAACCCAAATAAACATATGTGTTTGATATACATTTGTCTCTGCTGCTGCTTGATCATGGTGACAAACTTGCAATACAATGTGTGCCTTTGAGTCAGTCCTGACTCCTTGTGACCCAGAGACTCCAGGGTTTTCTTGTCAGTGTCACAGGAAGTAGATTGTCAGGTCTTTCTTCCAAACTAATGGAGGGTTGCGTGACTTGCCCAAGGCCACATGGCATGCTAGTGTAAATTGAGCCCTGGTTGCTTGGTGTCCAAGCCAGTTTTCTAAACACTAGACTACTCCTCCACTCTTTGATCACATTGACACTTGTATCTACTGATTTGCTGGTCATGTACATGGCCCACCTGTGCTCACATCCTTGTACGGTGGCAGCTGTGTATCTGCCAGCGATTTGCCACATCACTGGGTGTTACAGGTTCCCATACACACCCTCCCTTTGGGGTATTTTTTTTGCAGTGTGCTCAGTGTGCTGTTTGGGGTAGTGGTTAGAGGCATGTGTTATAACACCCTAGTTTGCAGGTTTGATCCCCACATGTGGTTTATCTTTTTCTTTTCTGTTGTGCTAACTGGACCATTAGGTACCAGCAGGTTCATCACCTCTACACACACCCTTCCCTCTCTTCACTGTACACCAAGGTGTGCCCTCTGTGCTGCCTAGTCATCAGATATTATCTGTTAGATAGTTCTCTTTCTTTATGGTGTTTACATGGCAGTGCACTTGGGGGGTTTGTATTGCTGTGGTTCAGCAGCTGTGTGGTACACCTGTTTGCATGTTGAATTCTCTCCTGTCCTGTTCTAGAATTTTCACCAGCTCCACAGAGCATCCTCTGCTGCCCTTGGGGTTAGTTTATTTCCTCTTTTGCATGCTGTATCCACTGCATAACATTTCATTGTGTGTGTGCATGTGTCTCTGGTCCCAATTACAGACTGTGATCTGATCTGTGCACAGCAGATCTGCATGTGCATTTGGTCATGGTTACTGTAGGGGGTTTGCCTGTCCTGACAGCCAGCAGGCGTCTTGTGTGATGCCCTGCACTATTTTTGTATGCTGCCTTTGCTAATGGGCTCACATTGATGGTGTGGCCTACCGGTTTGTGCATTGCCATTTGTAGTAGTGGTCATAGGTGTGATTCATCTCTGTTCTCTTTCATTTGTATGCTTGTCCTGCAGAACTAGTTTTCATTCGTGTGACAGTCATATCTGTGCAGATCTGTGCTGTGAGCACATTGTACCCTCATCAGAGTTGAGAATCATCCTTCTGTCCATCTTCTGTCTGCCAGCTGTGTGCCATCCTACCCTGATGTGCATGCTGATACCCCACGTCCTGCACTCCTACACATTCCTGCATTGTAGCTCTCCCTGGTTGCCTCTCCTGTGTGTGCTCTGCATAGCACTGCTACTCCACTGTCATCCTGATATTTCACCTATCCTGCCATTTCTGGCTCCTCTGCTGCACACATCTTCCCATCCTCTGTCACACACTGTCATTATAGCATGGTACATTACCATCACTCTGTGCATAGCTACAGCTGCCCCCGATATGTTTGTCCATTTTTCTAGCTGCCACCTGGGCTGCAGCTGATTTGTGTGGTCCATCAGCTCTGATATACGTCCTTCTTTTACTTATGCATTGTCTTTCCTTTCTACTCTGTGCAGTGTTTGGGTTACATGTGTGTTTGCCACATACCTCTCTTGCCCTTCAAATTGGGGGACCTTACTGCTCTTGGCCAATGTTTTTGGGTTCACCTATACATCCTTGGGACATCTTACGCCACACCTTCTATTCAGGCAGCTTATGGGGTGCCTACTATGGTATCTTGAGAGTTGGCAACCATTCAACATGGCCTCTGGGGAACATTATAACTCGCCTTTGCTGACGTGGTTGTTTAGGATGTGCCTTCTGGTGCACCCTAAAGGGTGCATTAATTTATGGCACTGGGGTGGGGTTCTTTGTAGATGGCAGCACAGATTGTTGTACAGTTGCAAGCAGAAAAAGGAATTACCTCAGCCAACCTTATTCATTAGGTACACTGGAGACTTGAACTCATGGCCCCTGCACCATCAGTTAGTGTCTTAACCATTGTGCTACACTGCTGTTCCTCTTTGCATATCAGCGAACCTACTTAACATTTTCATGCGTTAAAATGCACAGTGCTGCCATCAAAACAGTGCTATGACCTTGCGGCGCCTCATACGGCACACTATAAAGCGCACTATAAGGAACATTCTAGGGTGCCTGGGAGGACAGTGCACTTTATAGTATGCCCTCTGGAGTGCCTTATAGGGCGGCTGATGCAGCACCTTATGTTACAGCAGTTTGAGAGTGTGTTTGCTAGCAGCACTAATTAAAACAATATTAAATTGCCTCATAATGCAATTTTTCACATAACAGTCAGTGCCTCAGCCAGCCTCATTCATTGGGCACAGTGGGGGATGGAATCCATGACCCCTTCACCATCAGTCAGTGTCTTAACCATTGTGATACACTGCTGTTTTTCTTTGCATGTCAGCGCACCTACTTAGGATTTCCATGCGTTAAAATGCACAGTGCTGCCATCAAAAATAGTCTATGACCTTGCCCTGCCTCATAGGGCACCCTATAAGGCGCCCTATAGGCCACCCTTTAAGCAACATTGTAGGGTGCCGTGGCGGACAGTGCACTTTAAAATGTGCCCTCTGGGGTACCTTATGGGGCGCCTTATGTAGAACCTTATATTACAGTGCTTTGAGAGTGTGTTTGCTAGCAGCAGTAATTAAAATAAAATTAAAATGCCTCATAATG
The DNA here is from genome assembly GCA_033557465.1 of Ichthyophis bannanicus. Lineage (NCBI taxonomy): Eukaryota > Metazoa > Chordata > Amphibia > Gymnophiona > Ichthyophiidae > Ichthyophis > Ichthyophis bannanicus. Next base: position 1,504,179,621 of record CM066032.1, read on the forward strand.
CAATATTCAACATACCAGGTAGTCTTATTCATTGGGCACAGTGGGGGATAAAACCCATGACCCCTGCACCATCAGTCAGTGTCTTAACCATTATGCTACACTGCTGTTGCTGTTTGTATGTCAGCACACCTACTTCAGCTTACCACACATTCACATGTGCAGTACTGCCATCAGAGTAACCTTGCCGTGCCTCATAGGGCACCCTATATGGCGCCCTATAGGCCACCATTTACACAACATTGTAGGGTGCCTTGGCGGGCAGTGCACTTTAAAATGTGCCCTCTGGGGTACCTTAAGGGGCGCCTTATGCAGCACCTTATATTACAGTGCTTTGAGAGTGTGTTTGCTAGCAGCAGTAATTAAAATAAAATTAAAATGCCTCATAATGCAATATTACACATACCAGGTAGTGCCTCAGCCAGCTTTACTCATTGGGCACAGTGTGGGATTGAACTCATGACACCTGCACCATCAGTCAGTGTCTTAACCATTGTGCTACACTGCTGCTTCTCCTGGCATATCAGCACACCTACTTAGGATTTTCATGCGTTAAAATGCACAGTGCTGCCATCAAAAACTGCTATGACCTTGCCGTGCCTCATAGGGCACCCTATATGGCGCCCTATAGGCCACCCTTTAAGCAACATTGTAGGGTGCCGTGGCGGACAGTGCACTTTAAAATGTGCCCTCTGGGGTACCTTATGGGGTGCCTTATGCAGCACCTTATGTTACAGCGCTTTGAGAGTGCGTTTGCTCGCAACAGTAATTAAAATAAAATTAAAATGCAACATTACACATAACAGGTAGTGCCTCTGCCAGCCTTATGCATTGGGCACAGTTGGGGATTGAACCCATGACCCCTACACCATCTGTCAGTGTCTTCACCATTGTGCTACAGCCCTGCTCCTCTGTTTGTACATCAGCGCACCTGCTTATGCTTTCTGCGCGCGTTTCTCGTGCGCTAATGTGCGCGGCACACACGTGCACGCAGCGCACAAGAGCGCGCGATAATCCCGGTTTGCTAGGTTAAGACTGACATGCCCACTCCTTATATGGCATCCTGCACACTAGCGCCGGGCGCACATTAGGACGGTTTAGTAAACATACCCCTATATCTTCAGTACTTTGACTGCATGACGGGTGTTGTAATATCATAAGGTGGGGCTAGGTTCTGTCGTTTTTGCTTTTTTGACGTTCATCTATTTGATATTTTTATATGAAGATCTGGAGCTTTCATATAGCCCCAGGATGGTAGTCCAAATTGATAATGAGTGCCTCTATAATAATGATACTATAAGAGGATTATTTGAGAGATGTATATGTGTTCATGGTCCCCTTCCGTTGGTTTTAGGGTCTGTTTTGTCCTTGTATTGTGCTTCTTCTATTTAGTGTGAAGTAATGCACTCATTATATAGTATGATCTTGTATTCCTATCTTCTTGTGCAGATGTTGACAGTATTATAAGTCTACAGTATATAAAGACATATATTTTTATGTGTCCAAAAGTCATATTTATTGATGCATTCATTTTTATTATATTACGATTTTGAATTTTAATCGTTTGTTTGTTCATACATTAGATTTGTTTAACAAAAAGAGAGGCTGCGGGCAGGGTCCCGGTGGCCGATTGTAACCGGGCGCGTGGCCGAAGCTGGGGGCGCATGGGTGGGCAATTTCAAACCCATTGGCTCCCGGCGAATGCAGTCACGTGGCAGCCAATGGGGGTGCGAGCCTGCAGAGTGGCAAGGGGGAGGAGGAGTCTGTCGGAGGCCTCCGCGTGATCAGTCACGGTGGCAGAGGCCTGAGGGGTGCCGGCTTTTTTCTGTGTGTGCGGTGCAGTCTGGGGCCTGATCGGAAGCCGGAGGTGCAGCAGCGGCTCCGTGGTAGATGAGCGGGTGTGTGGCGGCTGGCGGTGCAGTGGAGGATCACGGGTTTGTTTGGAGGTGGCACGGACGGTGCTGCGATAGAGATAAGTGTTTGGGGACTGCTGCACGGGGGGGAGTTGTGGCTTTGGGAGTCCTTGCTGGGGTAGGGGTACAGGGAGTGTGGGGGTTCCAGTGGGAAATAGGTGGCTGGGTGACAGGGTATAAAATAAAAAAAAAAAAAGAAGAGCTCGGTGAGCAAAACAGTTGGAAGAGTGTTTTTGAGCACCCCGGTTAATGCCAGCGGAGGGAAGGAGGGGGCTGAGAGCAGGTGTGCATCTTTGTCTTGAGGGGGTGCTGATGCCGCCGCATAGGGGTCAGGTGGGCCGCACTGGGGGGCAGAGCAAGGCAGCAGGCTGCTGGCCCATGTCTGCAGGCTCAGAGCTCAGTGGGCGAGGTGCTTGCAGGGGTGTGACTGATCCCAAGGATGCGGGGGGGTCAGGCTGCTGGAAGGGGGCAGTGTGGATTGAGTGCTCCTCGGGGGGGGGGCTTTGGGGAGTGGTAGGGGGAGCGGGGGTACTGGTGTTGAGCGGGGGTTGGGTGGGGGGAGCACGTGCGTGGGGGGCAGGGCATGGATGCGCGCCTCTCGGGGGGTTCAGTGGGCCAAGGGAGCACAGCGGGGGAGCGCAGTGTCGCCAAGGGGGGAGGCTGGGTGGTATGAGGGGGGTGGCGAGGCGGCGAGCGATACAATGGTAATGGGTGGGCAAGGGCAGCTGGTAGTGTTGCCGCCGAGTTGGGTGCCATGTGGTTTGGGCTCCCCCATTCCGGCTGCCTGGCCACCGGTGCAAGGTAGCTACGTGGTGGTAGGGAGGCCATCTTCATGGGAACATTGGGTAGGAAGGGGACAAGGGACTTCAGGGGCTGAGTGGGGTGGCCCATGGTCCCCCGTTTGGTCTCCGGCAGTTTCCCCCCCTGGTTTTTCTCTCATGTCTTCACAGGTGTGAGGGATGGCGCACCCTTCCTGGGGGCAGGGTGCGGGGAGCCAGGAGCAGCGAATGATGGTGGACGGTGGAGCGGTGGTGAGCCTGAGTTCCGCGGAGGAGGTGAGCGGCGTGAGCCGGGAGGTGGCGGCGCATCACAGCGAGGATGGCGAACAGGTGGAGCAGGGGTCTGCAGCTGTCATGGCGCTAGAGGATTAGGTGGCAGGTGAGTTGTCTGGGGACCTGGGGGAGGGGTTGTCGTATCCGGCTGCGCGTAGCAAAGCAGGGCGTGGCTCTGGGAAGAAAAGGCGTCGCTATTGTCATCACCGGCATAGTTCGGAGTTGTCCTTCTCCTCCTCCTCGGGTGCCTCGTCTTCTTCATCTGGGGGGGGGAAGTATTGCGGCAGGTGGGGGATGGGGGTGGGATGGGGTCCAGGGCCAGGGGGGTCCCTTCGGTGGTTGCGTTCCCGGAGCTGTGGGAGGGGGTGCCGAGGCATAAAATTCGGAAGCAGCAGTATATTGATATATTTCGGCTGTTGGAAGGTAGGAAACGGTCGGGTGAGAGCCGGAAGAAGAGTAAGGAAGATGAGAAAGCGGGACAGATTAAGAAAGTGGCGCACAATGTAGTCAATTGGACGCGGTCCTTCCTGCGCCTAGCCAGTGTGTGGGGTTATTACTCGCCCGAGCAGTACGGTATGTTATTGGTGTATGAGGATTCCATCTTGGAGGCGTCTCAGACGCATGATGGCTGGGCATGGTTAAATTATGATGAAAAGTTTAGGGACAAAATGGAGAACAGATCGTTGTCCTGGGGCACGCAGGACATAAACCTCTGGCTGACGCAGATGTCCGCTAGGGCTGGCCTGGGGGGGGGGGGAGGGGGGAGGGGCAGGGTGGTCAGCCTGCCGGGGAGAGGTTGTTCCTTTCGGTTGGCGGCGGGGGAGCTGCAGCAGAAGGATGGGTTGGGGGGGGCTAGTGACATTTGTTGGAGATTTAATAGGTCCACCTGCCCATTTGCAGACTGCAAATTTAAGCACGTCTTCTCCGTTTGCGGCGGGGGGCACTCCGCCATGCGGTGCAATAAGAAAGGGGCCTGTGGTGCCCATGGGCCCACCCCCAAGCCTCAATGAGGTGGGTGGTCGAGCGCCGACTCCGATACGGTTGGACGCCCTGCAGAGTTGCGAGGCGGGACAGGGAGGTGTTGGGGTTCAGTTTTCAGTTTGGGTTTATTATTCTGGTTCAGGGTGTGGTGGCGGTGTCTAGTGTTCGAAATTCACCTTCAGTGCGCCGTTTTGCAGCTGTGGTAATGGACAAGCTGTTGGCGGAGCTGAAGTTGGGTCAAATCGCGGGCCCATTCTCCGACCCGCCTTTCTCGGACATGGTAGTCTCTCCACTGGGGATCATACCTAAAAAGGAGCCAGGGAAGTTCAGGCTCATTCATAATTTGTCTTGCTCACTGGGCGCGTCAGTGAATGATCACATTCCGCGGGAGCTGTGTACGGTACGTTATGCATAATTTGATCGGGCGACAGAGTTGGTAAGAGCTGCGGGGAGGGCAGCATTGATGGCAAAGGTAGATATCGAATCTGCCTTTTGTTTATTGCCAGTGCATCCCTCCGCCTTTCGCTTGCTGGGCTTCCATTTTCAAGGGGACTATTATTTTGACAAATGCATGCCAATGGACTGTTCCATTTCCTGTGCTTACTTTGAAAAGTTCAGTACATTTCTGCAGTTGGTGCTTGTTCAGATATGGGGCTCGGCGAATGTGGTGCATTACTTAGACGATTTTCTGTTCTTGGGCCCAGCGAATACCATGGAGTGTCAACGGTTGTTAACGGCTTTTGGGGAGCTATCGCAAGAGCTGGGTGTACAGTTGGCAGTGGAAAAGACGGAGGGCCCGACAACGAGAATAACGTTTCTGGGAGTGGAATTAGACACTATGGATATGGTTGCGCGTTTGCCACCGGAGAAGGTAGCCGGCTTGCGAGCGTTGGTGACGAACGTACTGTTGTCCTCCAAGATCACCTTGCGTGAGATGCAGGCATTGGTAGGCTCTTTGAATTTCTCATGCAGGGTGATACAAATGGGCAGGGTACTTTCAAGGAGATTGGCGGCTTCGACGGCGGGGATGCGGAAGTCGCACCATAGGATTAGGGTCATGGAAGTGATGAGGGCGGATTTGCGGGTCTGGAGTCGGTTTTTGGAGGATTTCAACAGGATCTCGGTTCTGCTGGGGGCGGAGGTGTCCAGTGATGAGTTGCAGCTTTATACGGATGCGGTGGGGGGAATAGGTTTGGGGGTGTACTTCGGTGGGGCCTGGTGTGCGGATAGGTGGCCACAGGCTTGGCACTCTTCGGGTTTGACAGCCAACATTACCTTCCTGGAATTGTTTCCAATTCTGGTGGTACTGGAGTTATGGCCAGACAGACTGCGGGATCGTAGGATTGTTTGGTGGTGCGATAATGAGGCTGTGGTCAGTGTGGTTAATCGCTTTTTGCCCAGATGTTTGTGAGTGGCGGGGTTAATGTGGGAAGTGGTGTTGGCTTGTTTGCAGTTGAACATGTCGGTGAGGGCACGGCATATCCCCGGCTGTATTAATGAGATTGCTGATGCTCTTTCTCGTTTCCAGTGGGAGCGGTTTCGAGCGCTGGCTCCAGAAGCGGACAGGGAAGGATCCAGGGTCCCAGAGGCATTGTGGAGCATTGGCCTAGCGGGATGCTGAGCCTGCTGTGGAGTTCCGTGGCGGCGAGGACCTGGTCGGCTTACCAACGTGGCTGTGACAAGGTGGCCGAGTTTCTGGTGGAGCACGGTTGGCATTCGGGCAGGGTGCCGGATGGTCTCATTGGCAGTTATATAGCTGAGGCTAAAGGCCGCGGGTTGTCTAGATCGGCGGTGCGTTCGCATTTGGCGGGGTTCAATTTTTTCGCAAGTGCGGCAGGTTGGGGCGCGCCTTCCAGGGGATTGTTGGCACATAGGCTCCTTTGGGGGTGGGAACGTGCACGGCCATTGCCTCCGGACCCATGGAGACCAATCACGCACGAATTACTCGAGAGACTCCTGGCGGTGTTACTGAGGGTAGCGGCGTCCCGCTATGAGGAGGTCTTATTCCGGGTGGTTTTCTGTCTTGCCTTTTTGGGGGCTTTTAGGGTTGGGGAGCTGGTAGCGAATTCGGGTAGGCCGGGGGGGGGGGGGTCTGCAGCGGCACCACATGTGAATGGAGGGGGGACAGTTAAGGATCCTCTTGGAGAGATCCAAGACGGATCAGCGGGGTAAGGGGTTGTGGGTGGTTTTGAGAGAGAGTGTGATCTGAGGGTGCGGTCCAATGATGCAGGGAGTCTTTTTATGCATGAGAATGCGTGCGTGTTGACCCGTTTTCAAGTAACGGCGGTGCTGAGGATGGCGCTGCAGGTTTTAGGCGAGGACCCTACGCATTTTGCGCCACACTCCTTTCGCATCGGTACGGCTACTAGCGCGGCGGGGGCCAGTTTGCCTGATCGGGTCATTCAGAACATTGGCAGATGGCGTTCTAAGGCTTTTAAGGGTTATGTGAGGCTATAAAGGGCTGGGGGAGTTTCTGGGGTGGGGGCTGCTAACTCTTCATTTATTTTGCAGATGGGGGTTTGGAGCCACGTGGATGTTGGGTGATTGGCCATTCCTTCATCCACTGGGCAGGGCAGCATGTTGTGGCGAGGCCAGTGGGCCAGAATTTGGGGTTGGATCCTGCAGTGGTGTCAGTATCATGACTGGGTGTGCGTGGACTTCGCTGGCTGGAGTTTCTACCTTTGCTACGGCACCACAGGAGGACGTCGCAACATCCGGCGGTGCTGATTGTACATTTGGGGGGCAATGACCTGGGCTCCTGGTCCTGCAGGCAACTGATAAGAGCGGTGCAAGAGGACCTGGCTGTGGTTCTGCGGATCTTTCCGGGGGTGATATTGCTGTGGTCCGACATTATCCCATGGCCTGCATGCTGGGACCAGCGGCGTTGGTCGAAGGGGTTGACTAAGATTAACCGTCAGATCGGTCGCTGGGTGTGTGAATGGAGGGGTTATCAAATAATGCATTCCTGGGTGGAGGTTGGTTGTGCGGGGCTTTATAGAGGAGATGGGGTACACTTGTCTCCAGTCGGTATGGATCTGCTTCTTAATGATTGGCAGGAGGCTTTGGAGTATATTAATTTGTATGATCTACACTGGTCGCAGCTTTGAGCTCGGTGGGGAGGGGGGCGGCACAGGGATAAGGTGGTCACCTGTGCCGGTGGCGGGATCCTGGAGGTTTCCGGGGTCCGGAGCCTCATGGTACACTTGGGCGGGGGTGGGGTGACCCTGACTAGGACAAACCCTTGCCAACTTTTGCTAAGGGCATGGCGAAGTCGGGGAAAGGGGTTAGGAGACTTGCCAGGGCAAGTTTATGGCCGTAGTGGTGGGAAGGCACTTTGCTAAGGTATGGCTGGTGCGGCACTGCTATGATAGGAGGTTTGTTAAGGTTTATGATGTTGGTATATTGTTAAATGGTTAATGGTGAATAAAGCTGCGACCAGTTATGTTCCATGAACATTGGTGTGGTGTGTTTTGTGGGATTGGGGGGGGAGGGGGGAGTTGCTGATGAGGGGCCCGAAGCACCGGGTCTACTTGCCTCGGTTAATAGCGAGGCTGCAGGCAGAGTCCTGGGGGCCGATCGTAACCGGGCGCGCGGCCCGGTGCGGGGACACTGCACATGGCTGAAGCTGGGGGCATGTGAGTGGGCAATTTCAAACCCATTGGCTCCCGGCGAATGCAGTCGCGCAGGAGCCAATGGGGGTGCGAGCCTGCAGCGTGGCGAGGGGGGGAGGAGTGTGCCGGAGGCCTCCGCATGGTCAGTCGCGGTGGCGGAGGCCTGAGGGATGCCGGCTTCCCTCCTGCCCTCCCAGGGTGGTTAAGCGGGGTGTTGCAGCTTTCGGGGGTGGCGGGATCCCGGAGGTTTCCGGGGTCCGGAGCCTCATGGTACACTTGGGCGGGGGTGGGGTGCCCCTGACCCGGACAAACCCTTGCCGACTTTTGCTAAGGGCATGGCAAAGTCGGGGAAAGGGGTTAGGAGACTTGCTGGGGCACGTTTATGGCCGTAACGTTGGGAAGGCACTTTGCTAAGGTATGGCTGGTGCGGCACTGCTATGATAGGAGGTTTGTTAAGGTTTATGATGTTAGTAAATGGTTAATGGTGAATAAAGCTGCGACCAGTTATGTTCCATGAACATTGGTGTGGTGTGTTTTGTGGGACTGGGGGGGGGAGGGGTGACGGTGGGGGTGGGGGGGGGGAGTTGCTGATGAAGGGCCCGAAGCACCGGGTCCACTTGCCTCGGTTACTACAAATTTGCAATCAGTTTTATGTATTAGGCTTATTTTGCCCTTATATTGCGCTTCTTCTATTTAGTGTTAACCAATACACTCATTATATAATATTATTTAGTTATTTATTTAGCTGTATTTATATTCCGCTTTTCACCGGGTCAAAGCGGTCAATTGGGGGATGCATTTAACACGAGGGGATATGACACACATACGTTAATACTTACAGGGAACATGGGCAATGGAGGGTTAAGTGGCTTGCCCAAGACCACAAGGAGTGCCTATAGGACTAGAAATCCCAGTCCCTCCGGCCTGAGATTGCTGTCCCCAGGTGGGACTTGAACCCCCGGCCCTCCGGCCTGAAGTACCTTGTCCTAACCACTAGACCACTCCTCCCTATTATCTTGTATTTCTACCTTTTTGTGCAGACATTGATAGCATTATAAGACTACAGTATATAAAGACATATATTCTTATGTGTCAAAAATTCATATTTATTTATACATTCATTATTGTTATATTATGATTTTGAATTTTAAGCGTTTGTTGATATATTCGATTCTTTTATTAGCTGTACATTTGTAATCATTTTTGCGTAAAACATTTTTTTACAAAATATTTTTTTACAAAGCTTATACATTTATATTTTTATATTTTTTATTATATATTAGTGGATTTATATGTCATTTCATTCTATGGTGCTTTGTTTTTAATGGTTTTCATATTGTTCTTATATTTGTATGTTTTTATAGGTTCTTGGCCAATTTTAGCCCCTGATGAAGACATAGCGAAACACGGCCTGTGTCGGGCCATTGGCTGAAAGTGGTTTAATAAAAATATTCTTCCTGTGCCATCCACGTTTTTGACTGGGTTTGTTTGTTGCACGTGGAGTCGTGCTTTTGTGTTGGACGGACTCTGTAGCTACTCTGTGCCAGTATCACACACTGTCAGTTTGTCTTTCCAAGCTGAGGTACCGGAGAGGTGCAGATCCCATTTGGTGAACATCTGTAGACAGCTATTCAGCATGTGCATTGCATCATGGGTACTGGTGGGGTTGCCCTATCCTGGTACTCAGAGCAGACAGTTTGTGCTGTGACCTGCAGTCCTTCTGTACCCAGCCATTGCTGTGAGATATGCCATGGAGGTATAGCCTACTGGTTAGTGCAATGCCGTTCTCGGCAGTGTTCATAGGTCCAATTCCTCATTGTTCCCATCTCTCATGCCTGTCCTACTCAAATAGTTTGCATGCCTGTAGCAGTCATATTTTTGCAGAGCTGTGCTGCCAGCCAATAATACCCTCACCACAGTTGCCAACATTCCTTCGGTCCGTCTATCTGCGTCTGTCAGCTGTGGAGAGTCCTGTCTGCTTGTGCAGGCTGCCACCCCATGTCCTGCACTGCTACCCTTTCCTGCATTGTGCCTCTTCGTGCTGGCCTCGCCTGTGCCTGATCTGCATGGCACCACAACCCCACTGTCCACCCATCATTGTAACTATCCTGCCACCTCCGCCTCCACTGGGAGACACGTATTCCCATCGTCTGCCACCAACTGTCTTTCCAGTACTTTACATTGCCAACACCCTGCGCTGTGGTACAGTTGCCCCCACCAGGTTTGTCAACAGTACTGGCAGCCACATGGGATGCCTGCAGATATGGCAGGTCCAGCAGCTCCTAGCTCTCCCTCCTTCACTCGCCTGTTCATTGCCTTTCCTCGGTACTTTATCTAGTGTTAGGGCTACATCTGTCGCTATGCCTCACAGGTCATTCATGCCATCCTGAAGCACTTTGCAGCCCTTAGGGCATACTAACCTAGGGCACCGTAACCTTGTTAGGCCACCTTAACCTATGGTTCCATGACCCAGGGTGCCTTCTAAGGTGCCTTGTGCAGGAGTGCCTAATACGGTGCTTAGCCTAAGGAGCCCTATAGGGTGCCTTACAAAGTGCCTTATGAGGCACCTTACAAGGCACCTTAAAAGGCACATTACAAGGAACCTTATAAGGCACCTAATAAGGCACCTTATAAGGCACCTTACTTATAAGGTAGCTTACTTATAAGGCACTTTACAAGGCACCTTACTTATAAGACACCTTACAAGGCACTGTATAAGGCGCCTTACAAGGCGCCTTGTAAGGTGCCTTATAGGTAATCTGCCTTATAAGACGCCTTGTAATGCATGTTATTCTAAGGCGCCTTCTAACGCGCATTAGCTGATGCGGCTTGCCGTAACGATGCACCGCCCACGCCTTTATATGGGCATCTGTACCATTACCGTGGAACCTAATGTGGGTGTCATTACCGCAGTTTAGTAAACATACCCCTTAGAGGTCCTTTTATTAAAGTATGCTATGGTTTTGCATACAATATAGTGGCGCAGTAAGTGCAAAATCACTATGTTACCGACTGGGGGCATGGGCAGCATTTTTCCCCAGCTAATTACTATGCCCCGTTGATTCTCAACTGCCTCCCAACCCATCCCCAAACCCTCTAGGCAATTAATAAACTTCTCTCCTCCCCATATTTTAGTCACACAGCAGTATACATATGTCTAACCCAATCATGTAGTCACCATTGTCCTTCTAATCTGTGGTCAAATTTTTAGTCTCTTATCCCTTCAGCTAATCCCGAGCCTCACTCTTCCACCCAACCCAGTCCTTGAGTCCCTACTTACACTCCAAATACCTAGCCAGTTTTAGAGTATTTCTTCTTCTGTTCTTCCACCCCCTTTTAGAGTCTCCACCTAAGTAGAAGACCATGTTCGCCCACATCCCTTTGGCACCAGTAGCTGCCCTTCTGCCTCCTGGCTAGCACCCACCCATCTACTTTCTCCTCCTTACCCCAGCATCCATACTTATGCCGTTCCCTCTCTAAATTCTCATATATATGACTTTGTTTCTTACTTTCCCACTGCCCCTTTTTACAGTATGTCTCACTCTCCAAGCTTCTCTCTTTTTTTCCCACCTGGCCTGAACATTTGCCAGCACCACCCCCCTTTCAGTCCCAGTCTCCATGTACCAACCCCCCCCCCCCCATTATCAGATTATTTTAAGTCCTAAATCCCTCCCCAGTATCAGCTCTCAATCTAGTCTCATCCTCACTTCCCATTTTGAATCCCAACCCATTTAAGCATCAGTCCTAGTCCCAGTCCAAGACTTCCCAGCATTAGGCCATTTCCATTCTCATCCCCCAGCATCAGCACACTTCCAGTATCAGCCCCCTTCAAATCTCAATCTCCCCAGCTCTTTTCCAGTCCCAGTCCCAGGAATTCCCCCCACCCCCCAGCACCAGCCCTCTTCTAGTTCCAGTTCAAGCTCCCCTCCCCACTTTTAACACTTTTCTAGTCCCACTTTCCCAGCATCATTCTTCTTTCCAGTCCCTCCCCCCTCCCCAAGTATCATCTCCCTTCCAGTCCCCTCCCCGCAGCATCAGCAGTAGAAGAGAAAGCCACAGATAGAAGGGATCTGCCAGAAGAGCAGAGCTCCTGAGGAGGGGTGTAGGGAGAGATAAGGGAGGAAATGTAGTGAGGAACAGCAGAATGAGTGCACTTATAGGTGAGTAGGAGAAGTTTGAACTGGATAGATTAGTCATGCAGCTGAGTTTTGAACAGATTGAAGGGGAGAGAGATGATTCAGAGGGAGACCAGCAAGGAGGAGGTTGCAATAGTCTAGACGGTAGGTGACTTAAGAGTAGATAAGTATCTTAGTAGTGTGTGTGTAGAAAGGAAGGGATGAAATTGTCCAATGTTACAGAGAAAGAAGTGACAGGTTTTAGCTATCTGTTGGATGTGTGCAGAGAAAGAGAGAGTGGAGTCAATGATGACCCCAAGGTTGTGAGCTCAGGAAACAATGAAGAGTATAGTGTTACCCACAGAAATAGAGAAGGGAGGAAGGGGGGGAGGTGGGTTTAGGGGGAAAGACAAGGAGCTCAGTTTTGGCCATGTTCAGTTTCAGATGGCGTTGAGACATCCAGGCAGCAATGTCAGATAAGCAGTCAGAGATCAGGGCCTAGATTCCCAGAGAGATTTCAGGCACAGAAAGGTAGATATGGGAGCCAGCCGCATAAGGATGGTACTGAAAACCATGGGAGTTCTAGAAACTGCATTGTTTCAAATTACTATAAGCAAACTACTCGAAGAATTTGGACCGTTCTCTTTGCATGAAATGTATGATTCATCATAAATCTTGCCACAAATATTTTGGCATTCGCTTCACCTTTGAAGTGAAAGATTTAAAAAATATCCTTAGCCTACAGGAGCATCATTATCATAAAATGTAATAAACGGACTAATTTTTCTCACTGCTTAATATACATCTTAAAGATTTAAGATGCTGCTGTGACAGTTTTGCTTCTTTCAGCTGTAGTTGCCAGTGCTAAGCCTTCTAGTAAGTGCAATGATCTCGATAATCTCCTCTCACACACACTTATTCTTTGATACATACAGTAAAGCCTCTATTACATCAGCCATTAAAAAGATTACCAGAAGTCTTCTTTTCATAATTAATTGTATTTATTGTGAAAGTGAACACTTGCCAAAAGATCAAACACAATTGCTAAATAATCTGGAATTAAATCTCTTTTATCAATTGTTTATTTGAATCGATGAGTGCATACAGAATGTGCCATTGTTTCAATATGTTATTTATATCTGAACTTTACCACAATAGGACACAACTGTTCTGATGGTAGACAAAGCTTTAATTCTGAACAAGCATGCCCGAGTAGTTTCACCAAGCAAAAAGGGGCTTTTCTTTGTATATAAGAACTGATTTTGGACAGTTTTCAAAGATCTGTTCAGTGGCAAAAACAACCATCCAATATTAGCTAGCTATCTTTAGAAGAATTTTCAGTTGACTAGATTTTCAATTGAAAATCTGCTAAAAATCTAGTTGGTCAAAATTTGAGAAGCTATCGTTAGGATACTTTTTTAATGAGACTGGAGTTGCCTGCTTAATAATTTGCTGGTTAGTCCTGAAAATCTTCATGAACTGGCAGTCATATGCCAGTCAAAGGAATACCTATAGAGCTTTAGAAACATTTGAGACCAGTGAGTGTAGTAATTTACCAGTGAGATGGGTAACACTAGCTTTCTTTTTTTCTAAAAGAAAGGAGCCAAATATTCAGAGAGTTATAGATTTAGCAGGTGCAGCCATGCTACATGGATAGTACTATTGAAAAGCCCTCTAAATTAAATATGTGCCTTTAAGTGAATGCTGACTCTTAGCCTTGGCAGTGTGACCAGAACCAGTTACTTCATCTCACTTTCCCCCTCTGTAGCCACATTAATGTTTACTCAGTCGTGGGAGTAGTTTTTCTCTTTTCCTGCAGCTAGGCTGTACTATAGTTCTTTCTTATTTTTATTTATTTATTTAAAAAAATGTATAATCTGCACGTAACAATAAACACACATTGGGGCTTGTTTACAAAGCCGTAGTAGCGTTTTCCGATCATTATCGGAGCCGCGGCCCCATTGATTTCACCATAATCATGAAACGATTTCCAGGCAATGGAGGGTGAAGTGACTTTCCCAAGGCTACAAGGAGTGCTAATGGGAACTGAATCTTAGGTGTATGTTTACTAAAGTGCGGTAACGTTACTGGCATTAAGTGCAGTGTTAACGTGATCAATTCCATATAAGGAAGTGGGCGTACCAGCGTTAAGATAGCAATGGCCGTTTAACGTGCGTTAAAGGGTGCCTTGGCCAGTTAGCGCATGCTAATTGGACATTGCATGTTAAAGCAGACAAACAAAGCACATTACAAGGCTGTCAAGCGGCTTTATAAGGTGCTCTATAGCAGGGGTGTCAAACTCCAGTCCTGGAGGGCCAAAAAACAAGTCAGGTTTTCAGGATGCCCCTAATGAATATTCATTAGATATATTTGCATACAATGGGGGACAGTGCATGAAAATATATCTCATGCATATTCATTAGGGATACCCTGAAAACCTGACTGGTTTGCGGCCCACCAGGACTGGAGTTTGACACCCCTGCCCTATAAGGCACCTTATAAAGCGCCGTAACCTAAGGCGCCCTATGAGGCATTTTAGGTTAAGGCACCTTATAAGGTGCCTTAACCTAAGGTGCCATATAAGGTGCCCTAAGGATGTTAAGGTGACCCAAGATATGGTGCCCAAGGGCAGTAAGGTGCCCCAAGTTGACAAGCATAAAATGTAAGGCCAAAAAACAGATGTAACCCTAACACTGTACAGAGCACCAAGGAAAGACAATGGTCAATTGATGGAAGGAAGTAGAGGTGGGAGATGATGGACCTGCCAAATCTGCATGCAGCCGATGTGGCAGCCAGTAAAATGGACAAACATATTGGAGGCAGCTGTACCAATGCACAGGGTGTTGGCAATGTAAAACAATGACAGTGGGTGGAAGAGGATGGGAATACATGTCTGTCAGTGGAGGTAGAGGTGGCAAGATATTTGCAATGATAGGATGACAGAGGAGTAGTAGTGCCATGCAGAGCAGACACAGGACAGGCAAGCATGAAGAGCCGCAATGCAGAAAAGGGTACCAGTATAGGACATGGGGTAGCAGCCTGCACATGAAGACAGGACGCTACACAGGTGACAGACACAGATAGACGGACAGAAGGATGGCTGGAAACTGTGATGAGGGTACTATGTGCTGACAGCACAGATCTGCAGAGCTATGACTACACAGGAATGAAAAGGACTTGCCTTGGACAGGCCTAATAAAATGAGACCATGGAGGGATTGACCCCATGATCTCTGCCTAGGATGTCATTGTATTAAGTGGAGTGGAGGAGTGGCCTAGTGGTTGGGGCAAGGTACTTCAGGCCGGAAGGTCGGGGGTTCAAATCCCACTAGAGGACAGCAACCTTGGGCCGGAAGGACTGGGGTTTCTAGTCCCACAGGTGCTCCTTGTGGTCTTGGGCAAGCCACTTAACCCTCCATAGCCCATCATCCCTGTAAATTAGTTATCTCCAAGTTATAAGGCCCTGTTCAATGTAATTTCAGTTTGTTCAATGTAAACCGCACTGATGCAGAATAGCACGGTATATAAGAGAATGTAAATAAATAAATATTAACCAGTGGGCTATACCTCTATGGCTTCTACCTCAGCAATGGCTGGCTACAGAAAGACTGCAGGTCACCGCAGAAAATGACTGCTGTATTTACCAGGATAGGGTAAACCCACCAGTACCCATGATGCAATGCACATGCAGAACAGCAGTCTACATCTGATCACCAGATGGGATATGCAGCTCTCTAGCATCTCAGCTTGGTAGGAGGAACTGACCGTGTGTGATACTGGCACAGAGTAGCTACACACCATGCCATTGTGCCGGTTCTGTGTTCACCCTGAGGGTGAGGTGTGGCGGCCAGCACCAGGTCTGTGGTACCGGGTTGCTTGAGATAGGCTTTGCTGCAGGGCCCTATCATTGCTATTGTGTGGTAGGTATTCCTTGCAGCCACACCTAAGATAATTCTGTGTCTGTCTGTATTTGTCAGTCACATGTAAGCCTTGGGGACCAGGAGCCATCCAAGATAGAGCCATATCCAGTGTGGTTGCTATGGTCACTTGTTATAAGAGCGAGCGAGGGGGGGGTGTCTGGACCCACATGCATATTATGTAGCACCACCAACCAACCTTCACTCTCTGGGTCACGGTGGTGGACAGGATCTGCCCCCAACAGACCCACATTCTACATCTTTGTAAGGGAGGCAGTAGAGGGGCATGATAAAGGGCTGTTGGACCATCAACCCCCAGTCTTGTTGGTGAAAGAACACCATCCAGAGTAGTTGATGCAGATCTTTACTTATCACACAGGCCCTGCCAGACAGGCCTGGAAAAGCTCAGCTGCCCCCCACCACAATCTGACACTCACCAGCAGACGGCACAGCCAGTCTGCACCCTGCAAGGTGCAACAGCCATACACATGCTGACAGCAGACAGTCCGCTAGCCAGCTCATAGTGCATGTCCACAGAGGAACTATGCATACCCATAAGTGGGACCTAAGCACAGACACCAAGCATGTATTTCAGTGATTGGGCCCCAGAACAAGGAACACACAGCTATCACTAAAGAGAAACACTGTACAGCACTATGTGGGAACCTAGAAATGCCATGGTCACTGCTTAGTCAGGGTGAGAGTGACATCCCAGCATGACATGGTGTGGCCACCCTGTCCATGTAGGTGGTGGTTGAGCACTACAATGTCCCAGCCATTGCCCCATACCCTGTGCAGATGCATCCTGCCCAGTCCGCCCTGTCCGGGCCATACCCACAATACCTTGCTCATCATTATGCACATTGGCAGGCTAACGCTGGAAACAGGGTAAGCATTGTGGGTCCAGGGAGGAGTAGGCAGCCACAAAATAATGGATAGACATACACACAATCGCATGCCTATTTCAGCATTTTGCAAAGATAGGGGTGGTTGGCAGCCCTGCCCGCCACACTAGTCCTGAGCACAGTGCAGGCATTGCTAAGGTATGCAGGTGCTAGTAGTAGTGCTTTGGTGGTAACTGCTGTTCCGTGCCGGGCCCAACAGCCTGACTCTCCATGAGGCTTTGGATGGTGGAGCCTGTGTGTGGGGGTGTTTGTGCCCCTGTTGGCTGATCCTCTAGGGAGTGCACATGTTTATGTTGTATGTGCTATGTAGCATAAAATGTGGGGACATGGTCTGCAGGAGCTATAGACGGAACCAGTCAGAACCAGATGGAACCAGTCAGATGGAATATGGAACCTTCTGCCCCAGGACACACTGGCTGTGTGTACTGCACCATACTGTTGCCACAGAGGCAGGTCAGTTCCTGGGGGATACCAAGACTGTTCATCAGAGAGACCTTGTCTGTTGCACTGCACGCCACCCACCTGAACAGGGCTTGGCCTTGGTCTGCTGTGGGCAGATGTCACTGCCCCCTCCACCACCAGCACCCTTCCCCTGCCATGCTGATATGTCCATATGCTGGTGATGCTGGTGGTGCACAGTTCCAGGCCATCCAGTATGCAGGTAGGTGGCTGCCTGGGGTGTGGGGTCTGGGGTAGGGGTGCTTATATAGACATCCACATTTCCCCCCAGCAGCGCCTGCCAATGTTATGTGCCCTTTGGGGTACCTGCTGGGTGATGTCCCCTGGATGGGACACAGTGGGACACAGACTCCTGGCCATGTTTGACATTGGCCAGTTGCTATTTTGCTGATCTTCAGTTTCTGAATTCCTATGTGCCACCTAGGCATCTGCCTAGTCCACCCTGTGCCCCAGCTGCTCTACTTCATATCCCACCTGCAGCCCCCTATACCTCATCTGCAGCATCACCATAGTTCCCTTTCATACTTGGGCACTATGCTGTTGCTGCACATGTAGCACTACTATCACTTTTTTTGGGCTCCCTGCCTATGCTGTACATTGCTGACACTGATATGGTTTCTCTCTCCTGCAAATGTGCATCTAACGACAGGTTTTCACTGGTGTTAATGTTCAGCCCTTCATTTCTCCACGTTAGTGTAGCAGGAGCCTCTCCCCGCCCACTCCCCGTCCATTGACTCCTTCTCTCTGTCATCTCTCCACCCTCTGTGAGACAGCGCGCGTTAACATCGCATCTGGTAACGTTCGCGCACGTTAACGTTACATCTGATAACGTTAGTGTGCGTTAACGTTACATCTGGTAACGTTAGCACGCGTTAACGTAGCCACTGCTACGTTACCACGGTTTAGTAAACATACTCCTTAGTTGCTTGGTTACCAAGCCAGTGGTCTAGCCATTAGGCTACTCTTCCACTCCAAATTCCTAGGGCAGAGGTCTCCAACTTTAGTCCTGGAGGGCCACAAACCAGTCAGGTTTTCAGGTGTCCTCAATGAATACGCATGAGATATACAGTATTTACATGCACTGCCCCCATTGTATTCAAATGTATCTCATGCATATTCATTAGGGATATCCTGAAAATCTGACTGGTCTGCAGCCCTCCATGATTAGAGTTGGAGATCCCTGTCCTAGAGCTATCCATAGGGTAAATTTAGGGCATTTCATCTAAGTATACAGATAGCAGCAATATTCAACCACTATCCATATAGCTAAGAGTTTAATTTAGGAGAGCCTAGAGTTTGTCCTAAATTAAACTGCTCAACTGTATGGATAGTGACTGAATATTTCTGCAATCTGTATATTTGTTGGAAGTCGGCAGTATATAAATATATTCAGTGCCGCTAATTACACTTTAGGGGTGTGCATTCATGAGTGTGTATTTGGATCTTTCGGGTGTCTACAAATTTTAAGGGCACAGAAATTGCCTGCATGTGCACGAACCTATGATGTAACACACATTTAATTGATTTGTGTGCTTAAAAAAAGTTTGAAGTTGTATACAATGCACGCGTAAAAACTGAAAAGGTGAAATGAACAAAATGCTACAAAATTGGAAACATTTCTTTAAACTGAGCACAAACCAACTGTTATTTGGCTATGCAAACCTACAAATATGAGATGTGCATTGACTCTATGGGGCCCTTTTAAAAAGGTGCAACACAATTTTGCATTTACCTCACTTTTGGAGTAAATATTAATGCACAGTAAACGCAACAGTGGTGTGTTAGCTGTTGGGGTGTGCCTAGCAGGTTCCCAGCAGTTACCACCCTGAAACATACCCTAACACCTGGCATCAGCATTCACAATTAATGCGGGTGCACTTAACACCACTCATTGTGATTATGTTAAGTGCACCCACACAAACTGCAACACTGATAGTTGGTGTGCAATATAGATAGCCCCACGTTATTGCAATGTGCTCTCCACAGCCACTCTTAGCCACTCATAACCTATTCCCCACCCCACTGCACAATTGCAGCTGCTGCAGTAATTAGAACAGGTAGCTGTTATACCTGCACAGTAACTATTAGTGCAGGCCCGTGCTCAGTTTCCATACACTAATTTCAGTGTCAAGCACTTAGTGCACCTTAGTAAAAGGGTCACATGCTTTTTAAACAATATGGCCAAATGGTGGTCAGGCTGCTGCTTCTCTCAAATAGCAACAACATGTAAGTATAACCAGCTCTGGACACATCCCCTAGACAGAGATTTTGTATCCTTTGAAGGTAGCTGTCCAGACACTTTCTGCCCTTTCATGTAATATATAAAACTTAGGATGAAAATTGCTTTAAGCCAGGGGTTCTCAACCCAGTCCTCAGAACACACCTAGCCAGTCAGATGTTCAGGATAACCACAATGAATTTGCCTGAGAAAGATCTGCATACAATGGAAGCATTGCATGCAAATCTCTCTCATGCATATTCATTGTGGTTATCTTGTAAACCTAACTGTCTAGCTGTGTCCTGAGGACTGGTTGAGAACCTCTGATTTAAGCCCAGAATGTTCAGTGGGAAGGAAAAGCTTTGAGAATGATCAGTCTGTCAGCAAGTGGGAAGGGTGCAGAAAGGGACGGCATGCTAGTTCAGTTGACCTTATGAACTGGAGAAAAAATAGGGGCGCTAAATGAGGTGAGAATTTTATTAGAATTTGTGACACTTTCATAATGAAATATATGCAGAACTATCTAAAAAAGGTGTAATTGCTACAATGAATATCAGAAGAAGCTATTTTACTAAAGAAAATGTATAATAAAAGAGTGCATCATCTGGAGCTTTGCAAATATAAGCATCCACACTTACATGTGTAAGTGACCCTTCCTATATGTGCAAATAGCATATCTGGCAAATCTACCTGTCCTAGGGGAGCCAATTAAAAAGTCATCTTTTATAACTCTAATTTGTGCAACTTCAAGGTAATTTTCAATGCCAGAGAGATAAGCACAATTCCCTTTCAAGTTATCTTCCCAAGCCCAGGTGCAGATGAGAAGTTAGTCCACAGTTATATGTGAATTGAAGCGGGTACAAAAACTGATGAGGACATTTTCCAGAATGCATATGCATTGCGTTTTTCAAATATGGAGTACACATTTATCTTGAAGGTACACCCAAATGACCTTCCAAACTGTGGATGCCACAAGTAGAGGCTTTTCTAAAATTGCTACTTATATGTGAATCATGTAAATCAGCTTTTTAACTATTAGAGTGGGCTGACACTGTTGGGGGTATGTTTACTAAACAGGGCTAACATCGCAGCGGCAATGTTATCGCGCAATAAGTGACATTATTGCACGATAATGGCGCATTACCGTGCGATAACGTCACGTATCGCGCGATAACTTCACCGGCGACGTTAAGTTGCACAGAGGGTGGAGTAAGGCTCCCCAGAGGGCGGTCAATGGGCAGAGAGTGGGCGGGGAGAGGCTCCAGGCACACTAACGCTGTGAAATCAGGGTCTGAAAACTAACGCCAGTGAAAACCTTGCGTTAGAGGCACATTTGTAGGAGAGAGAAACCAGTTCAGTCAGCAATGTACAGCAAAGGCAGGGAGACCCAGATAAGTGATAGTAGTGATACATGTGCAGTAACAAAACATGCAAAAACCAGAGAGATAATGACCAGAACCAAAATAGAAATACAAAACACCAAGCTGGCCAATAGAAAAAACAATGATAAATGGTAAGCAACACTACCCATAAAGAATAAAAAGGAAGATGTCACTTTTGGAATGGCCAATTCTGATTCACCCTACAAAGTGAATGTTCCAACATCGATAGTGTAGATGAGGGGTTGCTGTGGTGTATATTGGGCAGCTTGCTTATGTGGCTTTCACATGTGCAGCAACAGCAGTGTGGTCACGTAGGAAAGGGCACTATGGTGATGGTGTAAATGTGGTACAGGGGGCTACAGGCGGCACATGCAGTGGACCAGCTAGGGCACAGTGTGGACTAGCCAGATGCCTACCTGGCACATAGGAATGCAGAAACTGAAAAGAAGAAAGAACAGCAACTGGCCAAGGGAAACATGTCCACGAGTGTGTGTCCCACAGTGCTCCAATGGCCATTACCCAGCTGGTACCCCAAAGGGCACATAACATTGGCAGGCGGTGCCAGGGAGAAGCGAGGATGGCTATGTAGGCACCCCTACCCCAAATCCCACACCATAGGAAGCCGTCTACCGGCACACTGGATGGCCTGGGGACTGCGCACCACCAGCACCACCAGCAGAAGGGCATGTCAGCATGGTGGCGGAGGGGTGCTGGTGGTGGAGGGGGCAGTGGCATCTGCCCACAGCAGACCAAGACCAAGCCCTGTTTAGGTGGGTGCTGTGCACTGCAAAAGACAAGGTCTGTCTGATGAACAGTAATGGTATCCCCAAGGAATAACCTGTCTCTATGGCAACAGTTTGGTGCAGTACACAGAGCCAATTTACTCAGAGGCAGAAGGTCATAGGTTCAAGTCCCAGCTGTGGCTCCTGCAGACCATATCCCTATATTTTACCCAGTACTAAACCATGGTAATATAGAAGGAATCTTTATTGCAGATAAAATAAACATGCCATAAATGCCTATATGTTACCCTACAGAGCACATACACCATAGACATGTGCAGTCTCAAGAGCAGAGCTTCCCAACTGCAGTCCTGGAGGGTCAAACACTATTCATGTTTCATGCTGTCCCTAAGAAATATGCTTGAGATGCATTTGTATGCACCACCCCCATTGTATGCAAATGTATCTCAAGCATATTCAGTAGGGAGAGCATGAAAACCTGAACCGTGTTTGTCCCACCAGGACCGGAGTTGGGAACCTCTGCCCTAGATCAGGGGCCAACAGGGGCACAAACACCCACACCCACAGGCTCCACTATCCAACGGCTCATGGAGAGTCAGGCTGTTGGGCCCTGCGCAGAGCAGCATCTACCAATACTAGAACCTGCATACCTTAGCAATGCCTTCTTAAACTTGGAAACACATTCCACATATATCAAAAGGTTGCTATGATTAATGTCAGATAACTAATCCTAAGTTAAACACGATTTGTTGATAGAGATTCATCATAGCAATCTTTCTGATATCTGTGGCGTGTATTTCAGTTCTTGTTTCTGACAGTGTTTACCACCCCGGGGAGTGACCCTAACAATATTGAGTACCATAGCCATGCCTGCACTGTGCCAAGGACTGGTGTGGCGGCCAGGGCTGCCAACCACCTCTATATCTGCACAATGCTGAAATAGGTATGGGAGTGTGTGTATGTCTATCCAGTGTTTTGTGGCTGCGTACACCTTACTGAGCCCCCAATGCTTGCACTGTTTCTAGGGTTAGCCTGCCAATGTGCATAATGAGGAGCAAGGTACTGTGGGTATGGTCCAGACAAGGTGGCCTGGGCAGGATGCATCTGCACAGGGCATAGGGCAATGGCTGGGACATTGTAGTACCAGACCACCACCTGCACCGGGCAGGGTGGCCACAGCATGTCATGCTGGGGGGGGGGGGTCACTCTCACCCTGACTGTGTAGTGACTATGGCATGGATAGGTTTCCCCATAGTGCTATGCAGTCCCCTCCCCCCCTCCCGTGATATCTATGTGTTTTCTTTTCTGGGGGCTTAATCACTGACATACCTGCTTGGTGTGTGTGTGCTCACATCCCATTTTTGGGTGCACACAGTTCTTCCGGAGACATGTACTAGCTAGCAGACTGTCTGCAGTTAGCATGTGTATGGCTGGAACACCTTGCAGGGTGCAGTGGGTGGAGACTGACTGTGCCCTCTGCTGGTGAATGTCAGATAGTGGTGGGGGGCAGCTGAGCTTTTTCTAGGCCTACTGCCAGTGCTTTATGTGATGTGTACAGTTCTGCATTGACTGTCCTGTAGGGGTGGTTATTCCCCAGCAAGACTGGGGTTGATGGTCTCCTCTACTGGCATGATGTAGAATGTGGATCTGCTGGTGGGGGATTCTGTCCCCCAACCTGAGCCACAGAGGGCAGGTTGGGTGGTGCTTCGTAATCTGCTTTTGGGTCCACACACCACCATTCTTTTATAACATGTGACCATGGCAACCACACAGAATATGCATTATTCTGGGGGCATCATAGTCAACAATAGCATGACATGACTGGGAAATACAGATGGACACAGGTGTATATTATGCATGTTTGCAAGGACAACCTATCACACACTGGCACAGATGGGGATCTGCAGCACAACCTTTCTCAGCCAAGCCAGGTGCTGCGGACTTGGTGCTGGGTGCCCCACCTCACCCTCAGGGTGAGCACAATGTCACGGTCTGTAGCTACTCTGTGCCATTAACACACACGGTCAGTTCCCCCTACCAGGTCGGGGTGCTATAGAGGCGCATACCCCATCTGGTGATCAGATGTAGGCTGCTGATCTGCATGTGCAGTGCATCATGGGTGCAGGTGGGTCTACCCTATCCTGGTAACCACAACAGACAGTTTGTGTGGTGACCTGCAGTCTTTCTGTAGCCAGCCAGCAGTGTGTTGGGCTCTATAGAGATGTAGCTCACTGGTTACTTCAATGACTGTGGAGACAGAGGTCATGGGTTTGATCCCACAGCAGTGTTTATTTAATAAGGCTGTCTGAGGCTTTTCCTTTTAATTTAGATCAGTGCTGCCAGCAAAAACACCCTCACAGTGCCATAATCTAAGGCGCCCTATAATGCGCCCTAAACAGCACCCTCTAGGGCACATTATAAGGTGTCTTGGCAGACAGGGCACTTTATAATGTGCCCTATGGAGTGCCTTATAGGGCGCCTTAAGCAGCACCTTAGGTTTCGGTACTGTGAGGGTGTTTTTGCTGACAGCACTGATTTAAATTAAGAGGAAATGCCTCAGACAGTCTTCTTACATAACACCACTGAAGGATCAAACACATGACCTCTACCTCCACCATCACTGCAGTAACCAGTGGGCTACATCTTTATAGCTTCAAGCATTGCACTGGCATGAACTTAGGGTTAACACGCGTTAACGTGCCATGGCGCCCACTATCACACGATACAGATTATTGCTACCTTGCCACCAGAACGCCCACTACCTTATATGGCATTCTTCACATTAACGCTGCATCTAGCGCTGGTAACATTAAGACGGTTTAGTAAACATACCCCTTAGTGTGTGATAATTCCTACATTGAGAAGCTAGCACAGCTTAGTAATAGGGGCTTCAGATTGTAAGTTCTTTGGCAAAAGTATTTTATGTAACTGAATTGCTAACAATACTGGAAAATGCATTGAATATTATTTGGAAGAGCAGGATAAAAAGCCTAAGCATTGTAAATAGGGTTAGGCACTATTAAAACATGTAAAAAGCTGATTTACACATGCAAATTGGCATACACATACTGTAGAAGAAGCACTTTTAGAAACGCCTCTACTTATGCGTTTATGATGATGATGACATGCACAGTTTTGAAGGATGTTTATTCTGGGCAGGGTTTGAATGTAATTTCAGGGTATAGATGTGTTCCTTAATTGAAATATTAGTACACATTTATCCTGGAAAATTCCCCATCAGTTTTTATACATGCTTCATTTTTTATATAGCTATCGACTAATTTCTTATGTGCACCTGGGTTTGGGAAGAGAGCTTGAGGGGGAATTGTGTTTATCTCTCTGGCATTGAGAAACACCTTGAACTTACACAAATTAGAATCCTGAAATATAGCTTTTTTAATTGTCTCCCCTAGGACATGTAGATTTATCAAATAACATATTTGTACATGTAAATAGTGCTACTTACATATGCAAAGCCCCAAGTAGTCAGAGGAGCATAGTGACCAACACTATCCAGTTAGCGTCAGTATGAAGCCTCTAACTGGAATGTTTCAGCAGTTAAAGTTAGGAAAGGTGAATGGCTGTCCCAATTTAACTGCTTAGCACTCTCCTGTTATTGCTGATTATCACCACTAACCAGATAACATCTCTGGTTGCTGGCCAACACGGATATTCAGCAGTGGTAACCAGATATGTTCCACTACTGCACACCCAGTCTTAATTAAAGTGGCGACAGCTAGGGATTTTATTTAGCCTAGCCACCACCACTGAATATTGTCCATTCAGGCTCACTCCATCTTGGATGTACAGCCCCTCTGTTCGTCCGGTATGAACCGGACATACAGAAGGGGCTGCGATTTTTATCCCACGGGGCATATCTTGCCCCGTGGGACCAGAATTGCAAACAGCCCTGTATGTGCAGGCTGGGACTGCATTTCATCCCAGCCTCCACATACAGGGAAAGCCCAACTAACTCAGTCAGGGCTTTACAAAGGACCTGCGGCGCCATGGCGTCTGGTTGCCATGGCACTGTGGCTGTATTGTAAAGTCGCTATCCCGGCCATGGGCTGAACAAAGACTTTCCCTGTAGCCTAACCCCAAATCTGGCATCCTAAGGCCTGGGTCAGGCTGTGGGGAATGTCCTTGCCCCCCCCCCCATTCCCCATCTGCGCCCAAGGCCCACCGAAAAAAGACATTCAGTTGCCGGCACTGGACGTACAGGGCCGACATTAGAATCGGCCCTGTACTTCCAGGTCCAGTGACAGCCCACCGCCCATCCTAATTCCACCCTTTTCCCGCCCCTTCCCCGCCCCCATATAACCTCCCCATACAACCCATGGGGAGGTTAGATACTGGCGGGGAGGGCATGAATAGCGGGGATGGACGTCCCTTTGGGACGTCCATCTCTGCTATTCGTGAGACAGAATTGGGCCCATTATGTTTAGTAACTGAAAATCCTGCAAATAGATACTCAAAAGCTTGCTAGTACCAACTCCAAGAATTCCATCTGCACCAACCCTACCTAAGAAAACACTGCAAATATTCTAGAACACCAGTACACCTCTGGTTGGGAAAAGAGAAAAAAAAACCAAAAAACGAACTGCTTCAATTTCTTACAAAGAACCTACATCTTAGAAGAATCCTTCACCACATTGATCATCACCTAGTGGCAAGTAAAAGTCTACAGATTAGAAACAAAATTGATACTTGAAATTTGAAAACCCAAGAAGCTAGATGGTGAGTAGCAGAACACTGAAGGTAGAAATATAAATTGATTTGCTCTGCTAAAAGGGGTGTTGTGCCTAAACCAAATGTGTGGTTTTATTTTTTTATATTTATAAGAGATTTAAAGTGGCTTTTTAGAAGGGACATCCAAGTCAAATCCAGGATGTCCAGGTTGGAATATGCAGAAAAATGTTCGGGGCATCTATGTCTCTGGCCAATTTTAGTAACATGGATGTCCCCAACATGGACACTCCATGCTGGCAGCCATATAGATGTCTCCCTCAGGTAAACATGGGGTGGAGATGTCCATCTCATGTAAGCTAGCACAAGGAGACATCTAATGGTGCAGCAAAATGAAAACATGAGCTCTTCTTCATTGTCATATTGTAAAATAAAAGGGGTATTAATGTAGCTCCTTATCCATACCCTCTATACATTTGCCTAACAAAATGATCACTTTTGAGTTGCCCATTCATGCCTATAGCAGGTATAACCTTAGACGTGAGTCCAGACATCCAGAAGGTTTCTGAGATAAGGCAGGGACATCCAAGTTCTTGGGAATGCCCAGTCTTGCTTCCACTATGTCTCTTTTAGACTTGGACGTCATCACACTGCAGACATCCACAGACCTAGCTTCTAAAATGACTCTAGAGATGCCTCCATGCTTTGGATGTCTCTATGCCTGCCAAACTATGCTCATGCCCTTAATTTATTGCCAGTGAAATAGTGAACTTTGCTTTCACAGGATATTCAATCAGCAAGTGAGCTGAAGAGATCAGTCAGTGAAGAGACTAAATATGTTATTCCTTCTTTCAGAAGAGGAACTGAGCCAGACAGAGTGGTACATAGAGGCAGGGCCAGTGCAAGGAGATCAGGTACCTTAGGTGAACCTCATCCCTTGTGACCCTCCTCCTATCTCATGCCCATTGTCATGCCTCTCTGGGACCTGCAGTAGTGGCAATAGCTGCAATCAGCCCCACAGCACTTCGGCACTGTGGGGTTGTTTTTTTCCATCCCCTCTAATGCCTGATACTGACTTCAGGTATCTGAGGGAGCAAAAGCAAGCAGCCCAATGGTGCTTGAAGTTATAAGGTAGCACCAGGGGCTGTTTGTGCCATTGTCGCTGCTGCAGGTCCCAGAGAGGAGCGGCAGTGGTGGTAATGGACTGCCCCTGAACCATTATGCTCTAGGTGGCCTCCTAGTTTGCCTAATGGTCATGCTGGCCCTCCATTGAAGAGACTTTCAGTGATATAGATGTGTTTCGAAATCAGGGAGCCATTTCAGTGAGTGAGGGATTCCTGGTGCTATGGACTGATCATTATCTGCTGTATTTTTAGTTTACATCTTGGTGAGGGCTGGAGAGAAGGGCTAAGCTCCAGGAAGTGAAATCTGTTTTGGAAAAGGTGGATATCCTAATATTGAAAGAGAAGGTGGTTAGTTTAAAAGGTTCCATCCCCATGATGTGCAGATGGATGATTGGATGTTAAAAGTTACAAATGCTTAGAAAACCTTGCTGCAAAGAAAGATGTGCAGGTTCATCCAGGGACTAGTTGTAAGTAGTATTCCAAAGTGTTAGGCCAGCAAAAGATCATAGTGCACCATTTGTAGTGGAGCTTGGAGGAAATTGTGAATGATGAATGCTAGGAAATGTTGAAAAAGGGAAGACAATAAATATTTGATAATGCTGCAGGAAGCTAAACAGTCTTTTTTTGCTGGAAAGATAAAGTGGGATGTTAATAGACCTAAGAAGATGTTTGGGATTGTTGAGGGATTTTTGGGGGAAGGGAAATTGGAAAGACAGGAGCAGGTGAAAAGATTGACTACTGAGAGTTTGGCAGATTAACTCTAAGGTGGAGGGATTAAAACAGCATTTGGATTCAGAATTGGTTGGGGGGAGAGGGGTGGAATGAGATGTATTTAGGTTGAGGGAGCAGTGGTGGGTGAAGATGTGATGGAGAGAGCTTTGAATGAATTCCAAATGGGTAAGAGCAGCAGATCCTGCCCCTGCAGTTATTTTGAAGGAGTGTGCTCATCAGTTTCTGGGGTGGATGGAAGAGTTTATTAATGTTTTGTTGATATCAGATACCTACCCTACTAAAGTGAAGGAGTGGGAGGTGTCCCCTTTATTGAAAAAAGTCAGTGAAGGTCCAGTTTCGGCAAGGCTATAGGCCTATTTCTAATTTAGTATTTTTGGAGAAATTAATTGAAAAGGAGGTGGTCTCTCAGCTCAATTTGTATTTGTCTAGAGAGGCCAATCAGAGAGTTCCGGATGTCAGGGGTGTTGAGGAGATTCTTGATTTCAGGGGAATCAGGTGCGGTGTATGGAGGGGGTGATAATTGTTAAGAGGCTGTCAAGAGGGGTTGATGATTGTTGGGAGGTGCTGGGAGGAGATTATGATTGTCAGGGGAGTGTCAGGTGGTGGCCTAAGCTTTAGCACCTGCCCCTTTAAGCTGGCACTTTGCATGTTTTGGGGCAGGTGTAAAATCTGATATTTGGAATTTTTAATATCCATGTGTATTCCCCTTTTATGTTTAAATCTTTTTATTCATTTTAAACATATTAAAACATTAAAAGCAGCTTACATATGGAAACATTGTGTAGCAGCAGAGCGCAGACAAACCAATAATACCAGGAGTCTGTTCAGAAGGTCCAAATCATTTATTTGTGCACAAGTCTCAAGCAAAGTCAATTTCAAAATGGCTGAGCAAAGTTTTCTGGCAATACAACAACTTTTATAGACTTTTACTCCATTCTAGGTATAGAAAAACATTTCATTGGTCCCGGTACTCTCCCGTACCTCCCGTACCCCTTCTATTGGTGCCGGTACTGATATGATTATCCAATTATGTTCCTCCAGTGGGCTCAGCACCTGCTTACCCCCCTTCTAGTCCCAATTACAATGGCCAGTTCATCAACTTGTTACTTTCATACTCTCAAGGCCATAGAGCCAATTTGTGCATGTAGGGGAGCAGGGCTCTGCAACTCATCTGTCAGCAATCCCAATTAAATCCCTTGCAGATGTACTTTCTTATCAGTAGCTTTTAAACATATTTTTCTGTATTTTTCCATCTTCCAGTTCTGCTTGTCTAAGC
The DNA here is from genome assembly GCA_033557465.1 of Ichthyophis bannanicus. NCBI lineage: Eukaryota > Metazoa > Chordata > Amphibia > Gymnophiona > Ichthyophiidae > Ichthyophis > Ichthyophis bannanicus. The sequence goes on from CM066032.1 coordinate 1,504,208,731, forward strand.
TAATTCAATACTTTTACTGAGTTCTATCCTACAATAGCAGCATGTTGGGGGATGTGTAATTCCTATGAGCCTCTTCACAGGCTTCATTTACAGGTCAAGCTAGTTAGGCCTGCCTGCTTATGTCAGACACTGTGGATCACAGGCCTACACCTGCCACAATTGTAAATAAAAAGCATAATGAAACATTGTAAACAGCATACATATTAAAACATAATAAACAACAATATTCTATCCCACTACAGAGAATAACCCCCCCCCCCCTTTATGTGTATTCCCCTTTTAAAATGGGGAATGAATAACAATTAGGGTTGCCAACTTTTTCACCGAGAAAAACCCGACACCTGTGGCTCGCCATGCTCCACCCCTGCCCCGCCCCTAGTCCCACCCCTGCCCCGCCCCCAGCCCCACCCACAAAAATTACCGAGGATACGTGTAGGCTAACTTCCTTGGTCAGATAATAATTAAACTGGGAACCCCAAAATCCAAACATGAAATGTACAACACTGGAGAAATAAAACTATAAAGTAATTTCCTCTTGCACTAAACAAAAACGCAAAGATGTTAGCAATACACACTTCCCAGACCAGACATATTCCAGTTAATAAATTCAAAATAAAAAGTATTTTTCTACCTTCTGTTTGGGCGTTTTATTTTTCAGTTGCAATTGCTCCAGTCACTTTCTTCTGGTTTCTTCGTGTCTTCTGCGAGCTATCCATTTGTCCTTTCTTCTCTTTCAGATGTTTTCCATTCTCTCTCTATTTCTGCTTTAACATACTGATTGTTTCCCTTTTGCTCTTTCCCCCAATTCTTTCCTTATTCCTTTATCATCCGTTTAAATTTCACCCTTCCATTCTCAAGCCCCTCTTACTCTCCCAATACCGGCCCATCATAGACTTTTCTTCCACACAAAATATTTTTTCCCCTCTCTATTCTCATTCCCCATCCATTCTAGTCCTCCCCACAAATCAGTTCCCTTATAGTTCTAGACCCACCCAGCATCCACTCCCTTCTAGTCCCATTCTCCCATGCCCCACATCAGCCCATTTCCAGTCCTATTCCAGCTCTTCATCAGCCCATTTCCAGTGCTAGCCCTCACATCACAGGCCATTTCCAGACCTAGCTCCCCCCCCCAATCACAGCCCATTTCCAGTCCAAGTCCCCCATCACAGCCTATTTCCAGTCCTAGGCCCCCCCACCATCACATCCCATTTGCAGTCCGAGTCCCCCCGCACCATCACAGCCCATTTGCAGTCCGAGTCCCCCCACACCATCACAGCCCATTTGCAGTCCTAGCCCCCCTAATCACAGCCTATTTCCAGTCCAAGATCCCCCTTCCTCCACCATAGCCCATTTCCAGTCCAAGTTCCCCCCCCCCCCATAGCCCTTTTCCAGTCCAGGTCCCCTCCACCCCCATCACAACCCATTTCCAGTCCATGTCCCCCCCCCCATAACCCTTTTACAGTCCAGGTCCCCCCCTTTAGCCCTTTTACAGTCCAAGTCCCCCCCCTTAGCCCTTTTCCAGTCCAAGTCCCCCCCTTTTGCCCTTTTCCAGTCCAAGTCCCCCCCCCTTAGCCCTTTTCCAGTCCAAGTCCCCCCCTTAGCCCTTTTCCAGTCCAAGTCCCCCCCCCTTAGCCCTTTTCCAGTCCAAGTCCAAGTCCCCCCCCCCCTTAGCCTTTTTCCAGTCCAAGTCCCCCCCCCCTTAGCCCTTTTCCAGTCCAAGTCCCCCCCCCTTCGCCCTTTTCCAGTCCAGGTCCCCCCATCACAGCCCATGCAGTCCTTGCCCCCCCCCCCCCCGGACCAGCATCGCGGCTGTCTGAGGCTTCAGAGGGAGCCGGGGAAGCCCGCGCGAGGCCCCGGCTCCGGCTCCCTCTGAACAGCCACCAGCGTGAAGAGCCTTTACCTTCACGCTGGCGTCTGTTCCTGTGAAGCCGCGAATGCTGGGAAAGGTTAAAGGGCAACCTTTAACCTTTCCCAGCATTCGCGGCTTCACAGGAACAGCCGCCAGCGTGAAGGTAAAGGCTCTTCACGCTGGTGGCTGTTCAGAGGGAGCCGGGGCCTCGCGCGGGCTTCCCCGGCTCCCTCTGAAGCGGAGAAAAGCCGGTTTTTTTGCTCAGGCCGCTCCCGATCTTGCGGCCAGAGCAAAAAAAACGGCTTTTAAAGGGCCGGTTTTGCCTCTGCGCCGGCAGCCGGCCTGGCCGTGGAAAAACCGGCCAGGCCGGCTGAAAACCGGCCAGTTGGCAACCCTAATAACAATATTTTATAGCTGCCCACTAGTCCCTATCTATGCCCTAACTACACCTTTATGGTCCGCCATCTCCTCCTGTGTTTTGCCTCTCCCCCTCACAAGGTCCAGATTGCCATTGTTGCTCTCCTCCCCCCCTCCCCCCCCCCCCCAATTATGGAGACCCAGGCACTTACTTGATCAAATTGCAGGCTCCAGCATCTCATTGGCTGTGGCTGTGCAGACTGCACCAAGATGGGTCATTCCTTGTTTGTGAAGCTCAGTAAAAAAATAAATGGCTAGGCAGACTGGGAGCCATCAGTAAGGAAACAGCCCAAGTGGCAGAGCAAATCAGGGCTTAGCTGCTGTGCAGCCACTGATTGGCCAGGTCAGGAGGTCGGCTGGGGAAATAAAGTCTTTCCTAGGTTGGGAGGGCCTGGGTTGTGTGTGCAGCCACGCAAATCAAGAAGCCAAAAGCATAGTTCTGGGAGACTGAGAATCCCATGTGATGGTCTGGGGATCTACTGCAGCTTGGAGATGTAAGAGCTGATACAAAAAAACTCTGATGTCTGCAAATAAAAATGGCATGTGCCCTGCAGGCATCTGGCACATGTTGCATATTTGTCCATAAGTACATATGTGCAAACTGGGCACAGAGCATGTCGGGAAGGTGGTGAAAAAAGGTACCAGAGGGCGGAGCCTGCTGCTAGCTAAGATGGCCGCGTAACTCTCACCCTCCGCTGAATCCTGCCTTAATCCTGGTCCTCTTGCCGCCACCCAGCACGCAATTGGTATCCTGTGGTGCATGCAGACACGGGAGATGGCGGCATGCAAACCCAGCCGGCTCGAATTTGGTGTGGGGCCGAACCCAGCAACTAAACGTCCGAAGCCCGATCCACCCTCGCCGCAGAAGCCGGTAAGCGGGCGGGAAAGTGGCGTGGAATTGCAAGAACTTTTGCGGGAGATAAGAGCAGTTCGGGAGCTGGTAGCGGCAAACGGCGAGACTCTAGCTGCGGTTCAAGCAGATGTGCTTGAACTAAAAGAACTCAAAGGGGAAGTTGCGGCCCTTACAACTCGAATGGGAGAAATGGACTGCAAAATAGAGGCTCACGAGGCATCTCTCCGGCAGGTTGCCAAAAACAGTAAGCGGCTAGATGCTCTGGAGAGAAGCCTAGAGGATCAGAGCAACAGAGCACGGAGAAACAATCTAAGGCTTCTGGGTTGCCGGAGGGAGCGGAAGGTGTTAACCCTGTGGAATTTTTGGAACGCACCCTTCCTAAGCTCCTTCAGCTCAAGTTTACTCAGCCCTTTGAAATTGACAGAGCGCATAGGGTACCTTCGCAGGCCAGCCCACAACAGCGCTACCCACAGCCTCTGATAATGCGAATCCTGCGCTATTCGCAGCTGGCCCAGATTTTGACGGTGGCTAAAGGCAAGGTCTCCGATAAAATTCGAGGAGCATACTTTAACCTTATACCCGGACTTTTGCAAGACTACAGTCGTCAAGCGGAAGCTCCTGCTGGCTCTTCGACCGCGCCTGCAACACCTGCAGGCTAGATATGGAATGTTCTATCCGGCGAGAATGCGGGTGACTCTTCATAACCAGACACGTACCTTCGAAGAAGACCCTGGCGGCCTTAACAGCTTTTCTGGAGGAGCACGAGGCTCGTGTAATGCAATGAGAACCAGTGCTCCTCGCTTTGTGCAGCTGTACATTTTTATCCCCTCGGGGCTGCGAAGTGCTGCCTGGCCTCTGAGGGAGGCGGCATAGGAGTTGGAGCCTCGTGGAGACCTGCGTCTGGCAAAACCTCCTCCTTTGTTTCCTGAGGAGCGTGTGCTGGACCTTGTTTTGGCCCATGGGTCGTGGTGTTGCACTGTGGATGTTGTTTGGGCTTGTTTGGCATAGTGGCACTGTGTTTTAGCGGGACATATTAGTGGTACAGAAATTGACCTCGGGTGAGGGGTTGGGGATAGTACGGATGAGTGTGTGGGTATGTGTGGGAAGGTTGTGGGTGTATGGAGGAGTGGATCTGATGCACATTTGCGTGCGAAGTGCTATGGAATGGGTTTGCCTGTGTATATCACACTAAATATCCTGAGTTGAATGGGGAGGATTGGCCCCCTGAGGGAGGATACTCTGAGTCTAGTGCCTGGCCCCTCCTTGGTGATGCGACCGCACCAGTGGCTCCTCCCTAACTGCCCTAAGGAATGAGGCTGCGGGTATTGGCTCTGAGTTTACTATGTGGGCGGTTGGGCTCTGTACCGGTATACTGTATCTTGTATAGTCCCAGTGGGGTCTAGTTGTTGACGATTGGCTTGGGTGGAGGGATGGGGTGTGTCAGGAAGGTTGGACGTGAGTGTGTGGAGTTGGATGCGTGCAGGGGATTGACTGGATTGGTGTCAGGGAGGGGGGGATATATTTTGTGCCAGTGAATGTGTTGGGGGGGGGGGGGTCATGCCGGGAGTGTGCTGGGTGGGGGGGGAAGATGGGATAATTATGGTATGTAATCCATGTTGGGATTGTTTCCTGTATTACCTTATATTTGTTAGCAAGGGGACAGAGATTTTTGGAAGGGGCGGGGGGAGGTGGTAGTCTGGCTAGGGATGGCTCACCTAAGGGAACCTCCATTATGGAGGGCAAGTATGTCTTCCTGGGACCTCGCACTCTGTTATTGTCGAAGCTGCTACCTTGCCCGATCTGTTGCCCATCATATTTTTTTCCAATATGATACTCTAGTCCCATGAAACCAGTTAAGTTTCTATCTCTGAACGTCAAGGGAATTAGTAATCCAATTAAGAGGAAAAAAATCTTAGTGTATTGTAACCACGAGTCTGCCGATGTGGTGTTACTCCAGGAAACGCATCTGTCCTCCTTTGAAACGGCGAAATTGGGGCTCGGGAAATATTCCCTTGTAGGGTGCTCGCCCGCGGTTGCCCGGAAAACGGGGTATCTATCCTGGTCCGTAGGACCTTAGCTCACGAAATTTTGCATTCAAAGTCGGACACGGAGGTGAGATGGGATAAGGTTATGCTCAAGATTGGCAATCGCTCTCTTGCTATTATGAATGTGTATGGACCTAATCGGGATGATGTTTGTTTCTTTAAGGCAATAGCTGAGGAGATGAAGGAATGGGATCTGGTAGAATGGATTCTTGGAGGAGACTTCAATATGGTCATTGATCCAGTGCTGGACCGTCAGCCATATCGCTCCCAGCGGCAAAGTAGAGCGGCACTAGTGTGGCAAGCCATTATTCAGGAATGCAGACTTTCTGATATATGGCGATTATGGCACCCTAAAGATCGACAGTTCTCCTTTTTCTCTTTGCCCCACAAGTCTCATTCCCGTATAGATTATTTTCTTGTTTCTAGCACCCTCCTTTCGGAGGTTACACAAGCTGATATTGCTGGGATGCACATTTCCGATCATGCTGCTGTCCATTTTACGATAGATCTTGTTGATGTCGCCCGGGGGGGGTGTGCCTGTTTTTTTCCCAGGGACCTTTTGCAGGAGCAGGAGTTCTGCGAGGAGATTAAGAGAGCAGCTAAAGAGTATTTCGCCTGTAATTCCCTCTCAGACACGCCGGCCTGGGCCTGGTGGGAGGCTTTCAAAGCTGTTATCCGCGGCGTTGTGACTAGTTATAAAATTAGGATAAGTCGGCGGAGGAAAGCGCAGCTTGAGGAGTTGGAGGCTCAGATCCAAGCAGGAGAGAGCCTGCTGGTTTCCAGGGCCGACCCTAGCATTCTCCTTCGCTTGCAGAGGTTGCGATATCAATACAATGATATCATGAGTGCTGAGGCGAGCAGATTGATCCGTAGTGCCCATGGGAAGTATTACTGTGACAGCAATAAAGCAGGGCGTCTATTGGCACGTACCTTAAAGCCCCGCTTGGCTAAGCGGTGCATTGAAGCCATTCAGGATGATCAAAGGGGCCTTCTCACGAGTGAAGCTGATATCGCAGAATGTTTTCAATCCTTTTACAGGAAATTGTATTCCTCTGAAACGGACTCTAGTTCTGCAGCTTTTCACAAGTTATTCGGTCGGGTCCCCCACCCTGTGCTTCATGATTGTCAGATCAAGGAGCTTGATGGGCCACTGACGGTTAGGGAGACCCGAGAGGTTCTCTTTGGTATGAAGGGGGGAACGGCGGCCGGTCCGGACGCTCTTCCGGTGGAGTTTTACCAAACATTTGCGGATGATCTCCTCCCCTATTTGTTGATATTCTTCCAGGATCTCTTGGCGCAGGCTCCTTTAAGAGGGTCTTTTAGTGAAGCGACGATTGTGGTGTTGGAAAAGCTGGGTAGGGACCCTCAGAAAGTTGGGAACTATCGCCCGATCTCCCTGTTAAACGCTGATTACAAAATCTTTTCATCCATCTTGGCCCACCGTCTGGTTAAGGTGGTGCCCGACCTTATTCACCCTGACCAGTGTGGATTTGTTCCCGGCCTGTCAACTGCGGATAATGCCCGTCTCCTTTTAAACTTAATGGCGGCTGCAGAGGATTCGCAAGGACCTCTCGTCGGCCTATCTGTTGACGCTGAGAAAGCTTTCGACCGCCTGGAATGGGACTTTCTGATGCAGGTGCTACGCTGGTTTGGGGTAGGAGAGACTTTTATCAAGATGGTTAGCTTGCTTTATATCGCGCCGTCGGCACGGATCCTGGTCAATGGCTCCCTGTCGGACGCCTTTGTACTGAATAGAGGGACTCGGCAGGGTTGCCGCCCCCTTTCGCCTCTTTTATTTAATTTGGCTTTGGAAACCTTTGGCCGTTCTTATCAGGCACTCTCAGGAGGTGCGGGGAGTAGAGGTGGCGGGTCTACAAATCAAACTGTCGGCTTACGCGGATGACCTGTTGTTATTTCTCCATCCTGACTCCATAGGGGTAGTATTGGATATCATAGGGCAGTACTCGGCCTTGTCGGGCTACAAAATTAACTGGGACAAGTCCATTGCATTCCCGATGAATTCCGGGACCTTTTCCTCGACGGTCGATCAATTCCCTTTTAGGTGGGAGGCTAGAGCCATAAAATATCTCGGTGTGAAGTATGGGACTTCACTGGAAGAGACGGTAGATATGAATGTGAAATCCTTGAAGGACATGGTCCAGGCCTTTACGTTGCAATGGGCCCCCCTGCATTTGTCCTGGTGGGGCAGACTAGATTCCATTAAAATGGTACTTGCCCCTAAAGTTAATTATATCTTGGAAATGATCCCCCTAGAGTTTCCCGTAAAATTTTTTCAGTCCCTAGAGCGTATCTTGACAGAATTTTTGTGGCAGGGTAAGCCCCCTAGGATTGCGTTGCATAAACTGAAAGCGAGCAAGCAGGATGGGGGGGTGCAGTTTCCCAACTTTAGATGGTACCACGCTGCTCTCCTGTTGAAGCATGGTTCTCAGTGGCTTCTAAACAGGGAAGGGGGGTTCCAGGCCAGTTTGGGTGGATGTGGAGGAACGCTGGATAGCCCCTATTCCGGTTCATCTATTAGTCGGCATGATCCTGCCAGGGCAGGGGAGAAACCTCAAAATTCTTCGGGCTACGCAGCATGCCTTTTCTCTACTAGATGCACGATTGGCTTGTGGGGGCAGTATATCGGCTGGATCTCCGATTTGGTTCAATCCATATTTCAAGATTGGGCGTCGATCTTTTGCGTGGAAGGTATGGCAGGATCGTGGTATCTGGACTGTTGGTCAGTTAATTTCGTGGGAAGTCATGGAAATCCTTTGAGGATTTGCAAAAGGAATTTGGGCTCCCGAGTTCGTGCTATTATCAATGGATCCAGCTCAAACATTGTCTGTTAGGGCATCCTTGTGATCCTTCTAGAGTTGTGGCCCAGGGGGCGGTCTTGAAGGAGGTGGATGTGTGTACTAGTGGTAAGGGAATCATGTCTAAGTTTTATGCCCTATTCCGGGACACCTCTGGAGAACCTTCTAAGGAAGTGAGGCTCCGTTGGGAGGAAGAATTGGCGATCTCTATACCTGAGCAGACGTGGTGCACTATGTGGGGAAGAGTGAATCGAGTCTCCAGGGCGGCTGCTTTGACACAATCCCTCTACTTTATTTTGCATAGGGCGTATTTTTACTCCGGATAGGGTGGCGAAGTGGGCGCCGGGGGCGCAAAGTGAGTGCTGGTCCTGCAAAGGGGGCAAGGGCACTTTTAGACATATGTTCTTTGAGTGTCCCTACGTTCAGAGATACTGGCTCTTGGTTTGGGACAAGATCAGCAGGGTTCTGAGTCTCCAGTCTCCATTGAGTTGGGAAATTATTATTCTTCGTTCCTGTGCGGGTGGGCTGATATTGGAAAAGGAAAAGACCTTCCTATTTAACTTTATGATGGCTATTGCCCTCAAGTTGATAGTATCTAATTGGAAGGACTTGTCCAAATTGGATAGCCTGCATTGGTGGAATTTAGTTAGTGTATACTCTAGTTACGAGAAGGCGCAGGAGAAAAAAGAAGCCCTATGGAGGCTGGGACGGAGACCCTGGCAAACCCGCGAGGGTTTTCCTAGGGATGGGCACGTCTGTAGCAAATGGCATTATCTTGATGATTAATCGGCTAGAGCGAGGTGCAGCTTTCGACGTAACTTTAACCTTACCTCTGGTAGTTGTTGACTACCTACCGGATGGTTCTCCTAGAGGAGTGTGTCAGAGGTCGCAGGAGGACGGGGGGGGGGGGGGGGGGGTGGTGGTTGTTGTTGGGGGGTGGTAGGTGGAGGGTAATTGCTGTAAGTTACCTTGTGTTGTTGAGGAGAGTTGGAGTTATACATTGTTGTATGGTTGAAATTATAAAAAAAATAAAAAAAAAAAAAAAAAAAGGTACCAAAATGGCATACTGGGCATCTGTCTAAAAAAAAAACCCTAGTGTGAATTGTCACAGGTAAATCATGTTTTGTTTTGTTTTTTTTAAATCACTGTACAACTACCAAGCTGCATGTTTAAAAGCTACTACATACATGTGGAGATGATTCTAAAATAAGGGTCAAAGTGGGTGAATATCACTGTTATTTGTAGATAGGTGGAGGGCACTGCTCTATGATTCTAATTTCATAAAGTCCTGCTAGTTAATGTGTTTTTGTGCACATACGTCAAGCCTGTTTAACAAAGAAAGCCTACTTTTCTTTATAGAATTCCAGGGGCCAAACATGCATGTTAATCTCAGCCATAAAGCCAGGGTAAATGCCTGTGCCTACATCTGTAAAGAGCACACATAAATTATAGTATTTTATGATTTATGTGCATACTTGTGTGTTCTTCCTACTCCCTGCCCAAACTCTGTCCTCGCTCAAGCCCACAGTGAAATTGCAAGCCATCGAGCTGGCATGTCTACTTCCAGAATAGCGATTGCTTCAGTTATGTGCGCAAATTCCTATTAATGCATGTAAAACACTAAATTCTATGATTTATACATATAGATGGTGCATAATGTTAGGCGGTTTCTTATAAAATTACCCTCCTTATGTATATTCAGCACTGCTTATTCTACAGATGGCGACAGTGAATATATGTGCTGGCTACAGGGTTTAGATATTGACCTAAGAGAGTATGAGAGAATTATAATAAATCTTTTAGCTTGTTTATTTGCTTTACCTGTGATAGGGATTGAACATGTAAAGGAAGGAACACAAAATGTAATAGACTATGAAGATGCTGCAGATTAAAATTGAGAAGGGATATAAAAAGGTAGTTTACTTTGCCTGTGAAGAAACATTTGTTTGAACAAGGTAAAACTGAACAAAGAGAAAGGAAAACAGAAAATGTTAGTATATATTTCTTTATTTTAAGTTCAAATGCAATACACCATGCACAATATAGAAAGTAATGTCTGTTAATACAGCAGACTATTATCCCACAATAAATTTATCAAAAGATACCAATGTACAGTGACACTTAAGTGATTTTCTCTACCACTTCATGCTTATATGTAAGACATATTAAAATCGGCCACATATCCAAATCAAGCTTTGTATTATCCTTCCAATAGTTCGAGGTTTACTTTATAGATAAAAATAAGGAAAGTGTTAAAAGTTTTAAATCTCCTTTTGTCTTGTTTGGATGCTTTTAAAACTCAATAAAATCCGGATGCTGTTTTTAAGGATAATACAAGAGTATTGTTTTTATCCTTAACCTCCCCCCCCCCTCCACCCCCGAACAAATTACCTAACTCTAAATGACTAGCTTACAGTACAAAGAATGTCAACGTTATAGCCATTGATAATTCATTTTACTAGGAAGGCCAAAGTTATTGCAGTTCTGCAGAGAATTTAATTTTATTTGGGACTGCTAAATGGCCAAATGTCCTTTGAACTGATACTTTTTGAATTTTGATATGTCTGTTATTACAGATGGCTATTTTGAATGAGAATGTTTCTTGAAACTGTTTGTAAAGAAATGTTAAATTTTATAAAGATTCCCAGTGTAACAGTTAGGACTACATTCTGCTTATATGTAGATGAGAGACTCCTGCCTGCCTTACTTCTAAAGGGTATGGATTCAGTAGATCTTTTTCACCACGGGCTGTATTGGTATTTTTCCATTCTCGCCATTATTGAATCATAAACTACCTTGTCATAATTCAAATGCAGGAAATTTAACTCCACCCAGGCTTTTGTTTACTTTTAATTTAGATAATGCTATTCTGTAGATTGTATTCTTCCATTAAACTTAGATAATATAGAATCCAATCATCCCTAGACTAAGGAAGGAGTGAACATACTTAAATTATAATTGAGTTTTGGAGTGATTGTCATTTTTATTCTCTCCAATATATCTCATCAAGGTAAGATATAAAGGGAACCTCTTATCAGTTAATTCTTTAGCAATAGATAATTTTGGAATATTAAACCCCACTGTTTCTTTTAATGTATGCTCAAACCACACCCCAGGTATTTCATTGATTCATTTAAGTAATCAGACAGAGTTGAAATATTCTAAAATAACGCTGTCATCAGATAGCATGTGGTGGAGCTCTCCTTTGCTCTTGGGGTATCAAAACACCTTGGTGTTCACTCTTGCACAGCACAATAGCCAATCCAGATGACACTTATGACACTTGTGTCAACTCTTTTGCTGTTCTAAGTTATATGGGTTGTTACCTGGATAGCAGTGCTGCAATCGCGTTATCCAGATAAATACTGGCTCCACTCCAGCTCTGTTCCTGGACCACCCTGGCCTTATCTACTGAAGATTAGGCTCTGTGGCATGTATCCAGTTTAGCAGGTGCTGATAGCCAGATGCACCTTTGAATATTGGCCCCTTAGGCTCCTAAGCTTGGCTGAAAATAGGGCACAAATTTAGGAGCCTAACATAGGAGCCAAGAGATAAACTGTGGAGAGGGGAACTGAAACATCTAGGTGAGGCCACTCACAATTCCCCCTGTATATTACAAAAGGCCCTGCCAAACATGGATCCTTTTATAAAATTCATAGACAGATGTGCAGGAGTGTACATCCATTTGCTAGCTCAACCGGCGGAAACAGCAACTTTAGAAATAGAGATGCTGAAAAAAAGAGTATCTCCATTTCATACCTTTGCATTGCTGCAGCAAGGAATATTGCACGTTCTAATCTGCAGCAATCCAGTTGGGCCCACTATCGGGTAATGGGGCCAGTGTGGGATAAATTCCCCCTCTCCCAATGTTCTCCTGGCACAATCAACATACCCCCCCAACACACCCAGCACACCCTGACATATTGGTCTAACCGACACCTCCCGCACATCAGCATACCCAGACATATTAGCATCCCATCCCATCCCTTGATTCCCTGGTGCTTACTGGGGATTTCCTTGATGGTCTAGCAGGAAGCAGGAACAATCCTCAGTCACATTTCCTCTATCAAGCACCGAGGTTCTAAATGGCCCCTGTACACATACCTTATTCTGCAGCTTAACACCTATCAGTAAAGAGCACACAATCCTTATATGATAGTTTGACCTTTAATGGTAGTAACAAGTGATCACTACTATGTTTCACAAGTGACATTTGAATTCAGGTACATGATAGTGTAGAAGTGACTGGTAATAGCTTCTATTCCCTGTTAGACCACCAGGGAACCACCCCGGTAAAGGTTTGAGGGTGTTTATGGGTGAGGGAGTATATGCTGATGTTTCAGAGTAGGGGACTAGGCTGATGCATTGGGGGATTTCAGTGGGATTATACGGTGTGCTGATATGCCAACAGTTATCAGGGAGTGGAGCAGATAGTTTCTTTCGCCTTTGCACCAGCCCTTTCAAGCAGTCACTTGCACATACCTTGGAGCAGCTGTAAAGCTGACATGGCTATTTTATTTTTTTAATTTAGATGTGGCTCTCTTTTGTAAAATGAGCAGTCCATATCTATTTGTCAGGCATGCTTAAAACACTTCCAAGCCATGCTCCTTGAAACCTCTGCACTTTGGGGGTTCTACATGTGCCTATAGCAGCTTTTCAAAATTGCTATTTGCACATGTATGCAGTCTAGACCTGTAAATTCTCTCATTTACACATCTAAATGCTTCTGAAATGGCCTCTCTAAATTTAGGAGCTCAGCTTTTTTTTAAATATCAAGACTTATAATCCTTTTATTGGATGCTTAAGTCACCAAGGTTCCAACAAACTAATGTCTTTCATTACTGAATGCTGTTTAGACCATGTTTAGATAGCCATAACATGTATGAGGAATAGCTATCCAGAATCAAATCCAGTGGTTCATTAAAGCCAGATTCTAACAGAATAAAGACTGGAAAATCTACCGTTGGGGCATAAACACTGAAGCACGGACATCAGTTATCAGATTGATATTCCTAACTTCAGTATCAGATGTTTGAGATCTAATCTTAGCTACAACAGATTTACTGAACAGAATCATTACATCAGTTTTTCCTCAGGATTGCTGAATGTCTGAAGGACTAGAAAAGGGGACTGTTACTTCTGGAGAGAGATCTGCAATTGTGAGTATATACTTCTGGGAATTTTCTGAAAGGAATTCTTTGTATTAAAGCTAATTAATCTGTGAATCCACTATTTGTTTGTTAAATCAGTCAGGGCCTAGTAGCTGCAGTTTATGTTTAAAATTAAAACACAAAAGAGAACTTTCTGGTTACATTTCATACCCAGCAGAGAGCATGTAGTTTAAATTTAATAGTCACTCAGGGCCTAGCATCAGCAAAGTACTTTTAGTTTACATTTAAAACACAGAAGAGAACTTTCTGGTTGAATTTAGAACCCAGCAGAGAGCTTGTAGTTTAAATTTCATAATAAGTTAGAGCTTAGCAGCAGCAAAGAGCTATAATTTAAATCAAATCAGAATATAGCTTACCTCAGCAGCACAAGACAGGGTACTGTGTAGCAGCCCTCTTTTAATAAGTGTTATTTCCCTCCCTCCCTCCCCAACACCCACCCACTCCTGGGATAATCATAGCTTTATAGGTACTTACACATCTTAAAAGACAGGAGGTGCTCTCAGGTGAAGCTCGTTACCCAAATCAGTTATACACTAAGGACCTGAGATTAATTAAGCTTCAGGTGAAAAAGGTATATTAAACGAATTAGGTACAGTTTTATTAGTATAAATATCCATAGCAACCCTTAGTAAGTAAATAACTTAAAGATCTAAACACAAACTTAAAACTAAGATGCAGACAGCAGTCCAGCAGCGAGATGGGGGCTTTCCAGTCTTTTGCATTGAGTGTCATATGTATGATTTTCTCCCAGTTGGTGAGAGGTCTTACGTGTGCAACAGGTGCAAGGAGCTCTTTGCTCTCAGGGAACAAATCCGTTCTCTAGAGGCTAGAGTAGCAGACATGGAAAATATAAGAAAGACAGAGAGGTACATAGACGAGACCTACAGTGATATAGTCCTGAAGTCCCACCTCCAGTCTGGCAGCATCCCTGTTGCCATGGAGGAGAGAAGTCACATGACAGGACAGCATCACCCTGGTGTGACAGGAAGTGATCCTGTAACTAGCACCTGTCCTCCAGGTAATGTAAAACTCTCTCGCACCGAGAAAGTTTCTCCAGGGCCATGTGCCCATGAGGGAAGGGTTAGGACAGCCATTATAGTTGATGATTCGATCATTAGGCATGTAGATAGCTGGGTGGCTTGTGGACGTGAGGATCCCCTGGTAACATGCCTACCTGGTGTGAAGTTAGCGGACCTCATGCGCCACCTAGATAAGGTCTTAGATAGTTCTGGGGAGGAGTCTGCTGTCTTGGTACATGTCGGTAGCAATGACATAGTAAAATGTGGTAGGGAGGTTCTAGAGGCTAAATTTAGGCTTTTAGGTTGGAAGTTGAAATCCAGAACTTCCAGGGTAGCGTTCTCCGAAATGCTTCCCGTTCCACACGCAGGACCCAAAAGGCAGACAGAGCTCCGGAGTCTCAATGCGTAGATGAGACAATGGTGCAGAAATGAGGGTTTTGGATTTGTTAGGAACTGGGGAACATTCTGGGGAAAGGAGGGGCTCTTCCAAAGGGATGGGCTTCACCTTAACCGGGATGAAACCAGGCTGCTGGTATTAACCTTTAAAAAGGAGATAGAGCAGCTTTTAAACTAGATATTAGGGGAAAGCCGACAGTCGCCCAAGAGCAGATGGTTCAGAAGAATGTATTCTTGAAGGATACTACCAAAAGCAGAGAGGTTCCAAACAAGAGTAAAGTAGCCCAAATGCCCTCGAGTATAGAGCAGACAAAGCTTAAAGATCCCAAATTACCCATGTCTACCAATAGCCAAATTAATATGAATAATATACAGTCTCTAAAATGCTTGTATGCAAATGCTAGAAGTCTAAAAAATAAGATAGGAGAGTTAGAATATGTAGCACTAAATGAGAGGTTAGATATGATTGGAATATCAGAGAGATGGTGGAAGGAGGACAACCAGTGGGACACTGATACCTGGGTACAAACTATATCATAATGATAGAGCTGATCAAATTGGTGGAGGGGTTGCACTCTATGTTAGAGAGGGCATTGAGTCAGAAAGGATTAAAGTTTTGCAGGAAACAAAATATGCTGTAGAATCTCTATGGATTAAAATTCCATGTAAAAAGGGGAAGGCAAGGGCAGTGGGGGTGTACTATCGACCGCCTGGCCAGAATGAACAAATGGATGATGAAATGCTCAAAGAAATCAAGGAAGCTAACAAACGTTACAGCACAGTAATAATAATGGGTGATTTCAATTACCCCGGTATCGACTGGGTCAGTTTCACGGCAGGACATGCTAAGGAGATAAAGTTCCTAGATGAAATAAATGACTGCTTCTTGGAGCAGCTGGATCATGAACCGAACAGAGGGGAAGCCATATTAGACCTAGTCCTTAGTGGAACACCAGATCTAGTGCAAGAGATAAGGGTGTTGAGGCCACTTGGCAATAGTGATCATAGCATGATCGCCTTTGATTTAATTAGTGGAGGAGGAATAGTAAGGAAATCCACAGTACTACCTTTTAACTTTCGAAAGGGAGACTATGATAAAATGAGGAAAATAGTTAAGAAAAAACTAAAAGGAGCAGTTGCAAAGGTTAAAGACTTACATCAAGCTTGGGTGTTGTTGAAAAATACTATCTTGGAAGCCCAGATCAGCTGTATTCCACGCTTTAAGAAAAGTGGAAGGAAGTCCAAAAAACTGCCAGCATGGTTTAAAGGTGAGGTCAGAGAGGCAGTTGTTGCCAAAAAAGCATCTTTCAGGAAATGGAAAAAAGAACCAAACAACGAAACCTGGAAAGAGCATAAGCACTGGCAAGTCAAATGCAAGGCATTGATAAGGCAGGCAAAGGGAGAATTTGAGAAGAAGCTTGCTGCGGAAGCAAAAATGCAAAATAAAGACTTTTTCATGTACATTCGTAGCAAAAAACCTGTGAGAGAGTCAGTTGGTCCATTAGATGACAGAGGGGTTAAAGGGGCACTAAGAGGCAACAAGATGATAGCGGAGAGACCGAATAAATTCTTTGCTTCGGTCTTTACTGAGGAATATGTAGGGATGTTACCCACGACTGAAGTGGTGTTTAAAGGTGCGGAAGAATTGAAGGAAATATCGATACATCGGGAAGATGTATTAAACTATTAGATATACTGAAGAGTAGCAAATCACCTGGGCCGGATGGTATACATCGAAGGGTGTTGAAAGAACTGAATTATGAGATTGCAGACCTGCTATTAGCAATCTGTGAACTATCATTAAAATCATCTCTAATACCTGAAAACAGGAGGATCGCCAATGTAACACCAATTTTTCAAAAGGGTTCCAGGGATGATCCGGGAAACTACAGACTGGTGAGCCTTATGTCAGTACCGGGAGAAATGGTAGAAACCATCATAAAGAATAAAATTACTCGACATGTAGATAGTCATGGCCTAATGGGAGACAGCCAACATGGCTTTAGACAAGGAAGATCTTGTCTTACTAATCTGTTATGTTTTTTTGAAGGTGTGAATAAGTAGGTGGGCAAAGGTGAGTAGGTTGATATAGTGTATCTGGACTTTCAGAAAGCCTTTGACAAGGTCCCTCATCAGAGACTTTTGGCAAAATTAAAGAGTCATGGGATAGGAGGCAGTGTACTACTATGGATCAGGAACTGGTTAAAAGATAGAAAGCAGAGGGTAGGGCTAAATGGCCAATTTTCCCAATGGAGAAAGGTGAATAGCGGTGTACCCCAGGGATCTGTGCTCAGTCCACTGCTTTTTGACATATTCATAAATGATCTGGAAAGTGGAATAACGAGTGAGGTCATCAAATTTGCAGATGACACAAAACTATTTAAAGTTGTTAAAACAGGAGGATTGTGGAAAATTGCAAGAGGATCTTAATAAATTGTAAGACTGGGCATCAAAATGGCAGATGAAATTTAATGTGGACAAGTGCAAAGTTATGCACCTAGGGAAGAACAACCCAAACTATGGTTTCACAATGCAAGGTTCCACATTAGGAACCACCACCCAGGAAAAAGATTTAGGCATCATTGTGGATAACATGTTAAAACCCTCGACCCAGTGTGCAGTGGCGGCCAAGAGAGCAAATAGAATGCTAGGAATCCTAAGGAAAGGAATGGAAAATAAAAGAAAAGATATTATAATGCCTGTATATCGTTCCATGTTGAGACCGCACCTTGAATATTGTGTGCAATTCTGGTCGCCGTATCTTAAATAGGATATAGCGATAGTAGAAAAGGTTCAGAGAAGAACCTCCAAAATGGTAAAGAGAATGGAAGGATACTCCTATGAAGAAAGGCTAAAAAGGTTAGGGCTCTTTAACCTGGAAAAGAGACATAAGAACATAAGATATGCCATACTGGGTCAGACCAAGGTCCATCAAGCCCAGTAGTTTCCCCAAAAGACACAGGTTCCACAATGCTTGTATTGGGTCAAGTATTGATATCCTGGGTCCCTTTTTAATAATGGTTTATGGACCTTTCCTCCAGGAATTTGTCCAAACCTTTTTTAAACCCAGCTACACTAACAGCCCTTACTACATCCTCCGGTAACAAATTCCAGAGTTTGATTACACGTTGAGTGAAAAAATATTTTCTCTTATTTGTCTTAAATAGTTTACCCTGTAGCTTCATTACATATCCCCTAGTCTTTCTATATTCTGATAGCGTAAACAATCGATCTACGTTTACCCATTCCATGTCTTCACCCCTCCCCATATCTTTGTTTAGGGGTGAACCCACCGCTCCTCCCCCCATCGCTCCATGTAGGACAACCATATTTGTTGAGAAATTAGATGGTTCAGTTTATTTTGATTTAATCTTGTTGCTGTAAAGTGATCCACTGTGTCTGTCCCAGGCCACTTTGAATCCCGTCACTGTGTTTGCCCCTACCACCTCCATCGGGAGAGCATTCCAAGCATCCACCACCCTTAGGGTGAAAAAGTATTTCCTGACATTGCCTATCAATTTACCACCTTGCAGCTTCATGTCATGCCCTCTAGTTTTACAGCTTCCCCGTCTCTGGAAGAGGTTTGTTTTTTCATTATTTCTCTTTAAGTATTTAAAGGTCTGAATCATATCTCCCCTATCCCTCCTCTCCTCCAAAGTGTACATATTTAGGTCTTCAAGTCTCTTCTCATAAGGCTTCTGACGCAGGCTCCAAATCTTTTGGATCGCCTTCCTCTGAACAGCTTCCATTCTTTTTACATCCTTTGCAAGTTACGGTCTCCAAAACTGAAAACAGTATTCCAAGTGAGGCCTCACCAGAGACTAGTACCCCTTTCTTTCTGCTGGTAATTCCTCTTTGAATGCAGGCCAACATCCTCCTGGCTTTTGCCACCGCCTTGTTGCACTGTTTTGCCTCCTTGAGATCTACAGAAATAATCACACCGAGGCCTTTCTCCTGCTCTGTGCACACCAACCTCTCACCCCCTCTCACACCCCTCTCACCTCCTTGGATTTCTGCTACCCAAGTGCATGACACTGCACTTCTTCACAATAAATCGTAACTGCCAAGCATTAGACCATTCTTCTAGCTTTTGTAGATCTTTCCTCATGTTAAGCACTCCCACGGGGGAGTCCACTCTTTTGCAAATTTTCGTGTCATCTGCAAAAAGACAGACCTTTCTATTCAGTCCTTCAACAATATCACTCACAAATACATTGAACAGTGCCGGGCCTAGGACCGAACCCTGAGGCACCCCGCTAATCACCTTCCTTTCATCCGAGTGAGCTCCATTTACCATCACCTTCTGTTGTTTGTCATTCAACCAATTTCTGATCCAGTTTACCACCTTGGGACCCATCCCCAAACTACTGAATTTATTGATAAGCCTCCAATGAGGGACAGTATCAAAGGCTTTGCTGAAATCCAGGTAGATGACATCCATTGCATGTCCTTGATCCAGTTCTCTGGTAACCCAGTCAAAGAACTCAATCAGATTTGTCTGGCAAGATCGTCCCTTGGTAAAATCATGTTGCCTCGGATCCTTTAACCCGCTGGTTTTGAGAAAGTTCACTATTCGCTCTTTCAGGAGTGCCTCCATTACTTTTCCCGCCACTGAGGTAAGGCTCACGGGCCTGTAGTTTGACACTTCTTCCCTGTCACCACTTTTGTATAGAGGGACGACTTCAGCCATTCTCCAGTCCTGAGGAACCTCTCCTGTTTCCAGGGATCTGTTGAAAACATCCTTTAACGGCCCTGCAAGAACCTCTCTGAGCTCTTTCAGTATCCTGGGATATATCCCATCCGGTCCCATGGCCTAGTCCACTTTCAGTTTTGCAAGTTGTTATAACACCTCATCTTCTCTGAATGGTGTGGTATCTACTTCATGCCCATTTTTACGGTGTGCAATTCTGGTCACCGTATCTTAAAAAGGATATAGCGTTATTAGAAAAGGTTCAGAGAAGAGCCACCAAAATGATAAAGGGGATGGAAGGATACTCCTATGAAGAAAGGCTAAAAAGGTTAGGGCTCTTTAACCTGGAAAAGAGACAGCTGAGGGGAGATATGATAGAAGTCTATAAATTAATGAACGGAGTGGAACGGGTAAACGTAGATCGACTGTTTACGTTATCAGAATATAGGAAGACTAGGGGACATGCAATGAAGCTACAGGGTAAACTATTTAAGACTAATAAAAGAAAATATTTTTTCACTCAACGTGTAATCAAACTCTGGAATTTGTTACCGGAGGATGTAGTAAAGGCTGTTAGTGTAGCTGGGTTTAAAAAAGGTTTGGACAAGTTCCTGGAGGAAAGGTCCATAAACCATTATTAAGAAGGGACCCAGGATAACAATGCTTGACCTAGTACAAGCATTGCAGAACCTGTGTCTTTTGGGGAAACTGCTAGGTACGTATGACCTAGATCGGCCACTGTTGGAAACAGGATACTGGGCTTGATGGACCTTGGTCTGACCCAGTATGGCATATCTTATTTTCTTATTATTTTCTTATTTTATATTTGGGAGTCACAGGTGGTCCTTCTCCAGGATTTTCTTTAGTAAAAACAGAGCAGAAGTATTTGTTTAGCAATTTCGCTTTATCAATGCCATTTTCCACGAGTCCGTTCCCAGCACTTCTGAGTCCTGCAATTCCACCTCTGAACTTCTTCCTTTCCCGAATATACCCGAAGAAAGTTTTGTCACCGCACCTAACATCTTTAGTCATCTTTTCTTCTGGCTTTGATTTTGCTATCCTTATTTCTCTTTTTGTCTCCTTGAGTTTGATCCTGTATAAATCTCCGTGTTCCTCTGTTTGCAAGCTTTTGAATTTTGTGAAAGCTGTGGTTTTTGCCCTTATTTGAGCAGCCACTTCTTTGGAAAACCAAATAGGTTTCCTTCTCCTCTTGTTTTTATTTACTTTTCTTACATATTTATCTGCTGCCCCTTTTATTTATTAATTTTTATTTATTTATTTATTCATTCTTATATACCGCGCTATTCAGAGTCAGTGCGGTTTACATAAAACAATAACATTTGCATTACATCAGAACAATGATATCAATGCTTACATTGTAACAGGAAAATAAACTTGGACTGAACGTGGTAAGAGGTAACTAACATGCCAATAACAGAGTTAATTGTGAACTATTTACAGATTTACAAGTTAGAAATTAATCGTGAATCATGTAAAAGAATGCAGGGACTGTGAAGTGTACCTGATGTGGTGGTCAGGTATATTCTTAGTTATGGATAAGGTTGTGGGGGAGTAAAGATTTGGGTGAAGGGATATTAGTGTGGTGGGGGGTTATTAAGGTGATAAAAATGGAGGAGGAATAGATGATGCTTTAGAGATTTTCTGAATTGAGGAAGATCTCTAATTGCTCGGAGGTGTGGGGGGAGGCTGTTCCAGATTCTTGGGGCGTAAAATGCAAAGGACCTATTCCTGGTTAGTTGATTACATTTTATGGATTCGCGGGGAATAATGAGAGTGTTGGTGGTTGCTGACCTTCTCAGCCTGCTGTTTGGGGTGATTGTAAGAAGTGCTGAGATAGATGAAGGAGACAGTCGGTTAATGGCCTTGTAGGTTGTGAGTAGAGCTTTGTATGTGAGTCTGCTGTGTAGCGGTAGCCAGTGACGTTCCATAAGTATGGGCGTAATGTGATCACTCCTGGCTATGCCACTGAGAATGTGTGCTGCTGCATTCATGGCCATTTGGAGAGGGTTAAGGGTACTCTTAGGGAGACCGTGAAGGATTATATTTGCATAATCAAAATGAGGAATTACTAGTGCTTGTAAGATAGTTCTGAAATCATGTGGGGCTAGTAAAGGTTTAAGGTGCCTTAATGTTAAAATTTTGTTGTAGACGGATTTGGTCGTATTCTTTATATGCTCTTTGAAGCTAAATTGGTTGTCTAGTGTGACCCCCAGATACCATATGGCTGATTTGCATGGGAGTTCCGCATCTCGTACCTTCAGGGTGGCGGGGGGGGGGGGGAGAAGTTCTTGTTCCTGGAGATAAATAAGACCTCCGTCTTCTTGAAGTTTATCCTCAAATTCTGAGATAGGAGCCAGTCAGTAATTGCTAGCCAGTCAGTAATCAACTAGCTTGGAGATGTAGGGATGCATAATTTTGACTGGGGTGAAAAGTAGAACGTCGTCTGCGTAGATTAGGCTGAGAATGTCAAATGAGCGGATGATGTTGCAAATCGGCTGCATATAGATGTTAAAAAGTAGGGCAGACAGGGAAGAACCTTGAGGGACTCCCTGCTCTTGCTGGAAAGGCTCCGATGTTGATGATCCTATCTGGACATATTGCAGGCGGTTGGATAGATAAGATTTGCACCATTCCCAGGCCAGTCCGTGAATTCCTTTTTCTTGGAGTCTGGAAAGAAGTAGATCATGGTTGACGGAGTCAAAAGCCGCGGCTATATCGAGAAATATTAGAATGAACCCATCCTCAGTGTTATCCATGCCTCTGGATAATGTATTGGTGAGGATGGTAAGTAATGATTCTATACCGTGCACCTTGCGGAATCCATGTTGGTAAGGGTCAAGAGGGGCTGTTGTATCGATATGTTGTTGCATCTGCGTTTGGACCACTTTCTCTATGAGTTTAGATAGTAGAGGTATGCTTGATATCAGGCGATATGATTCAGTCTTAGATGGGTCCAGTCGATTGCTTTTCAGGAGAGGACGGATGGAGGTTTGTTTAAGCGAGGTAGGGAAAACTCCAGATGCAAATGAAAGCTTCATGATGTGAGCTAGGATAGGACTAAGTTCTTTGCGTAGCGTCCTGATCCAGTAGGCTGGACATAGATCGTTAGGTGCTGTGGTAGTGTTGATTGATGAAATAAGGTCAGAGATGTATTTCTCTGCTGGGGGAATGAATTCTGTAAGAGGAGACTGCGCTATAGGGAAGTGGCTAGGTATGGGGCTCATGACAGCATTTGTTGTAAGGATTTTGGACTGGAGGTAACTGGCATATAATTGCGGATGAATTGAAGCCGTCTGAGGTGCAGGTGTGGTTTTGGTAAGGGATTTAACTATGCTGAAGAGGTCACGTGGTTTGTTAATCGAGCGGAGGAGGAGTTCAGTGTGGTATTCTCTCTTTTCAGATATGAGCTCCAGTGCTGCTTCAGGAGGTTATTGTAAGATGCTTGGTCTTCTGGAGAGCGGGAGCAGCACCATTTTCTTTCATGCTTCCTTAGAAGTAGAAGGGATGACTTTATCTCAGCGGAATACCATGGAGCTTGTTTTCTGATCTTCGGTGGACAGTTGGGGGTAGGAGTCATAATTGGGGGGGGGGAGTTGTGAGCACGATTTTAGAGTATTATTCCATAAGTCAATCATATCATCCAGATTTGGAGCAGGCTGTCGGAGTGTTGGGAGGACTCTATTGACAAACTCTCCTATGTTCAGGGGTCTGGAGTGGAAAGCCTTTTTTGTAGGGGCTGTTTCTGCGGAGGTAGATGGGGCACAAAGTTGTAGAGAAGGAATTTGGAAGGTGATGAGATTGTGGTCTGACCATGGCACCGGGGTTAGTGTCAGCTTGAGATTGTAGTTTGCCTCGGACTTGGGGGCGAAGATGAGGTCGAGAGTATTGCCCCTTTTAGTTTAGCCCTTTGCAATTCCACTTTCCTTATCCCCTTCCACCCTGTCAGCTCCTCCTTTAGGTACTTGGCCATTTCATTGAAGTCAGTGTTTTTGAAGTTTAGGATTTTGAGCTTGCTATGATTGGACTGCAGCTTGGCTTTTATCTCAAACCACACCATGTGATGATCACTGTTGCTCACAGGGGCACTCACCCAGACATTTGACATGCTATCACCATTGGTGAGCGCCAAATCCAGCGTTGAGCTTTCCCTGGTTAGTTCCATCACCATTTGTCTAAGTAACGCATCTTGGATAGCGTCCACAATTTTTTTGCTTCTTTCCAGATTTGCAGAAGGAGTAATCCAATCCACATCGGGTAGATTAAAGTCACCCAATATGATCGCTTCCCCCTTTGTTGCTATCTTGGCAATTTCTATAATCAATTTGTTATCTATCTCTTCAATTTGAGTCGGAGGTCTGTAGATTAGAGCAGTATGGATGACAGTGCCATCTCCTCTTTCCAACACGATCCAGAGTGCTTCTTCTTTTCCCCATGCCCCCTGCATTTCAGTAACTTTAATATTGCTTTTGACATACAAGGCTACTCCTCCCCATTTTCCATTTTCTCTGTCTGTGCAGAATTTAAGATTTTCATTCTGAATCTTGAGGTTCATTTTTTTAAATGATCTTATAATGTATATAAGAAAGACATATTCAAGTTCATGAATACACAGGGAATACAAGTGAGACCATTGTTGAATATTCACAAATCACATTAAGTGACATTTAAGAAAGGACTTCCTAGTGCAATCTGGGATGTCCAGGTTAAAACATGCAGGACCAAAAAAAAACCAGGGATGTCTATGTTTCAGCCTGATTATAGAAACATAGACATCCCCAACATGGATGCTTGTGTCAGTGTTCACATAGATGTCCCCACTACAAAAACTTGGGGTGGGATCAATCACATGATAATTTGCATATCGGGATGTCCATTGATGTAACAAAATGAAACAAGAACCATCATTCCCCCTCAGTGTTCATGTCAATGTAGAAAATATAGGGGATATGGAAGCTGTTTTGCTTTCCCTGGGGTGGAAGGATGCTGCCAGAGCCATAAGTGGTAGATGTGCCGCTTCTAGATTCTGGACATTTTGATGATGCTATCTCTGCAGCTGTTGGCCAGGAAGGTGGATCCGACATGGCAGGAGATACCCCGAGCGACAAGGTGGACAAAGTTTGCTCTGCTCCGCTGTTACAGCCTGTGGAAGATCAACAAGAGGAGTAACAGTGACTACCAAACTTTGGAATAGTTTTGGGTGTACAGCATAATAATTTATCTGCTTCTGTCCTCCTTGGTGGTGAGTTGAAATTTATCAATCTTACATCTCTGGAATGCAAGTCAAGAGTTGAAGAAACACCTGAACTTTATAGCACAAACCTTGATTCAACAAAGCACTCAGATTTCTGCTTATATGACTTAGTTTTGGTCTGATATAAGACTATTCTGTCAAGAGGAAAGGCTAAAAGTGTTGGAGTCTCATAATGCTACATCAATGAAGGACAGCTTGGGTTTGCATTTGAAAATTGAGAACTTAGAAAATGTCGACTGGTATAGGAATTTTTGTTGGATTAACTTTCCTAGACTAAGGACTGCTTCTCCATTTGATTGATTTAATAAATATGTTATTGATGTTTTAAAGTACCAGATTCCTGTGTGCCAACAATAACAAAAATGTTTTATATTCTTCTGGGCCAGGTTTCATCAAAACCAGAGGAGTTGCAACAAGGAGCTAGTTTTGGTCTTTTTAATGTTATAGAATTCTTAATTGAGAATGATTGTTAAAGATATTTTTTAGGATGGAAATGTTTATCAGCAATAATCAGAATAAAATCAGGGATGTACTTTTTCTGAATTGCAAAATAAGAATGTTTCTCGATTTAGCCAGAGACTCCTAGAAGAAGCAGAAGCAATTTTTATTGCTGTCAAGTTATGCACTTAAGTGCTACTTTTCAGTTGCAGTATTGTTGTAAATGTTTGGTTGTGTATCAAAGCAATCAGTATATTTTTATGACCCTACTCATCTGACTGCATTTATTTCTGCAAAAACAGTTGTCATGCCATCAGTCCCTCATATTTGTAGACTGTGCATCCTGTTTATTAGATCTGCTTGGGATAGTGCCTGCTCCTGTCTGCCCTTAAATTTCCTATATATTTCCTATTTTTCTTCTGTTTTTGCTCCATATATGTAACACACTCCTTATTGTGGACTAATTGCCAAATGAAAAATGTACCTTATTTATTTTTCTTCATTTCTTTATTTGCTGAATTTCAATAAAGCAATTCTTATTTTTGCTGATTTTAACAAAAAACTTATATAATAAAGAAAAAGAAATATTTATTTATTTTATTTTATTTTATTTATTTAACTGTATTTATATCCCGCTTTTCACCGGGTCAAAGCGGTGTAACAAAAAGAGGGGGGGGGGGATAATAAGTTATAGGGGTAGGGACATCACCAGGAGGGCAACATTGATGATTTCGGCAAAGGATGGACATAGACATGAACAAAGTAACATAGTTTTTGATCATAGGTTCTTGATGAGTGGGTTAGGGGATTGGGCAGGTATTTGTGGGAGTTTTTTCTGTTTTGAGATATTCTTGGAATAGGATGGTTTTTAGCTGTTTTTTGAATGACAAGAGATCGCTATTGTTCTTGATGTGGTTCGGTAGAGAATTCCAGAGGGATGGAGCATAAAGTTCAAAGGCTCTGTTGCAGGTCCGTTGTGTGCATTTGGTTTTTTTGTGAGGGACGGTGAGGGAGTTGCCGGAGGTTTGTCTGGTTGTTTTGCTGTGGGCTGGATGGGGCAGCAGGGTGCGAAGCTGGGTGCTCTGTGTTTGGTGGATGGCTTTGTGGGTGAGTAGAATAGCTTTGTATTTAATTCTTGCTTTGATGGGAAGTATGTGTAGGTCCCTCAGAATTGGGGTGATGTGGTCTCGTTTCTTTGCATTCTGAATGATTCTCGCTGTGGTGTTCAAGGCAGTTCGGAGGGGGTTGGTCTGTGTGTCGGGTAGTCCATGGTAGATTATGTTGCAGTAGTCCAGATGTGGGAATGTCATAGCTTGCATTACTGCCCTAAGGTCTTGAGGTTCAAGGAGAAGTCGGAGACGTTGTACTGTTTTAGCTTTGTGGAATATAGTTCCAGTGGTTTTAGTGATTTGTTGCTTGAGGGTTAGAGCTTGGTCAATGATAATGCCCAGATATCTTATTTGTGGTTGTATTTGAATTTGTGTGGTTCCCATGTTGAGGTGTGTAGGTGGCTTGAAGTCCGGGTCTTTTGTTACTATGAGAGCTTCGGTTTTCTTTATGTTAATGGACAAGTTGTTCTCTTTTAGCCAGTTGGATACATCGGTGAAGCATGCTGATAGATGTTCATTTGTCGGGTTTGTGGTTGTAATTGGGGCATAGAGCATTATGTCGTCAGCATATATGTGGAAATTGATGTTGTGGGTACGTATGACTGAGCAGAGTGGTCGGAGGTAGATGTTGAAGAGCATGGCTGATAGTGTGGATCCTTGGGGTACTCCCTGATGTTGCTGGAAGGGGGGTGAGGTTGAGGTGCTGGTGCGGATTAATTGCTGTCTGTTAGTTAGATAGGATTGGAACCATTGGAGGACAGTATCTTTGATCCCAATTGTTTGGAGTCTGCGTATGAGGATGTTGTGGGAGATGGTGTTGAAGGCTGCTGATATATCTAGGAAGATCATGGCGTATCCGGAGTGTTTTGCCTGGGTTCCTATGATGAGGGTGTTCAGCAGTGTGGTCATGAGGGTCTCGACTCCATGTAGCGGACGGAAACCGTGTTGCTGCGGTTCCAGTATGTTGTTAATGTCTAAATGTTCTTGAAGCTGCCACTGGACTACCTTCTCGATTATCTTGGCGGTGAATTTGAGGCTTGCTATCGGCCTGTAGGAGGTGGGGTATAGGGGATCCAGGTTGTGCTTTTTTAGGGTTGGTCGAATGATTGTGGTTTTGAGGATGTCTGGCATGTGTCCTTGGGTGAAGGATTCATTGACAATGTGGGTTAATGGTGCGCTCAGGTCTTCTTTGGATTTCTTTATCCAGTCAGTGGGGCAGGGGTCTAGCGGGGAGGTGGTGGTATTTAGGCAGGAGATAGTGGATGATATTTCTTCTTCTGTGGTTGCATCGAACGTACTCCAGTCTCTGTTCATGATGGTGCAGTGGATTGTCTTGGTTGTCTCGGCGTTCAGGTGTGGATTTTGTGGTTGTTAAACTGTTTGTATTGTCGGGCTAATAGTTCTGGTGGGATATTTAGCAGTTGGTCAGAGTTATTAGGTGTTTTTGTCAGTTTTTTGACAATCTGGAAGAGTTCCCGAGGTTCATTTATGGCTGTGCTTATGATTTTTGAATGGTAGGCTTTTTTCGCTTTGTCGATTTCTGAGTGGTATGTATCGAGTTCGTATAGGTATTTTATTTTGTCCTTTTCATTTTTGGTTTTTCTCCATTTTCTTTCTGTTCTTCTGAGTTTGGTTTTTAGTTTCTGGAGGCTGGGGGTGAACCATCGGGCTTTTGAGGAGGTGGGTCTGGTGTTAGTTTTGTTCATTGTTGCGCTGGATGCTGAGGAGATTGTGGTGTTCCAGTTGTAAATTAGGTCATCAATGTTGTTGGAGTTTGTTTGGAGTTTCGGTAGAGTTTGTGCTAGGAAGTCTTCTTTAATAAATGCTTTAAATCTTCTCGTGTGTTGCTTGTTCTCCTTGTTATCCATATGTTGGTAGGTGTGGGATATGTTGATGATGTAGTGGTCTGACCATG
This sequence comes from Ichthyophis bannanicus, assembly GCA_033557465.1. Lineage (NCBI taxonomy): Eukaryota > Metazoa > Chordata > Amphibia > Gymnophiona > Ichthyophiidae > Ichthyophis > Ichthyophis bannanicus. The sequence goes on from CM066032.1 coordinate 1,504,236,721, forward strand.
GTACAGGTGAGATCTCTGGGTGTCTGTATGAGGAGGCGGTTTGTGAGTTTAGAAATATGAGGTCTAGTGTGTTCCCTTTTTCGTGTGTTGGTTCTTGAATGATCTGTATCAGGTTCATTGCTGTCATGGCGTTGATGAAGGTTTCTGCTTGTTCTTCTTGGAGTGATGGGAGGTTGAAGTCTCTTAGGATTATTTGCTCTTTCGTGGAGCTGGTGCTCTCAGAGATGAGTTGTAGTATCCTCGATAGGTCGGTGTTTGTGGTGGGTGCACGGTAGATCAGGCATATTGAGAGGTGTTTATTGGTGAGGGTGAGTATGTCTGCATCATTGGAGGTTTCCGAGGTATGGGTCCTGAGGTGGAGGTTGTCTTTTGCTATGATGGCTATGCCTCCTCCTTTGGCGTGTGTTCGGGGGCAGTGTTGGAGGTTGTATCCTTTTGGTGTTAGTTGGTTCATTATTACTGTGTCGCTATCTGTGAGCCAGGTTTCTGTCACACATAGAATGTCAATCTACTTGGTTGTAATCAGGTCTTGGAGCATGTGGTATTTGTTTCTGACTGAGCGTGCGTTTATTAGTGAGATGGAAAGGTGGTGGCAGTTTGGGGGGTTGGTGATGTGGGTTGGGGTATGCTGTGTGTGGGAGTGGTTCTGTGCAGGGTTGTAGATGCTTGTGGGTTGGGTTGTTGTGCTGTCTGGGCAGAAGAGGTTATCGAGTGTGTTTGTGGGGGAGGGGTAGAGAGTCAGGAGAGGAGTTAGGAGGTAAATGGGGGCTAGGAAGGGTGGCATGGTGTGCGAGAGTACTTTGATGTTTAGGGGCTGTGTTGAGTTTCAGTGCTGAGTCCTTGGAGCGGTGGGGTCCTTTTGTAGCTGTCGTCATTGTATTTCCACTGCAGTACTGGATGGTGTACTCTGTTGCTTGCCGTGGTGGTTTTCGATGTTTGCCCCTTTTGGGTTCCACAGTTTTTGGCTTGTTTCCGCAGAGTTTTCTTTTAGCTTGTTCTGCTTCTGCGCACCTCTGTGCTGCGCCTAAGGGCCACGCCAAAGGGTCCTCTGGCGAGGCCCTCAGGCACGGGCCCGCCAGGCGCAGGCATGCCCTGCAGGGACGCCGCTTAAATTGGATGTCGGGCTGAGCTCCCACTGCCCCGATTGGGCAGGAGCGTCGGGGGGGGGGGGGTGGAAAGTCCCGGCAGCGACTCCCTCGGAGCAGGGACGCCGCTTAAATTGGATGTCGGGCTGAGCTCCCACTGCCTCGATTGGGCAGGAGCGCCGTGGGGTGGAGAGTCCCGGCAGCGGCTCCCTCGGAGCAGGGATGCCGCTTAAATTGGATGTCGGGCTGAGCTCCCACTGCCTCGATTGGGCAGGAGCGCCGTGGGGTGGAGAGTCCCGGCAGCGGCTCCCTCGGAGCAGGGACGCTGCTTAAATTGGATGTCGGGCTGAGCTCCCATTGCCCCAATTGGGCAGGAGCGCCGGGAGGTGGAGATATAGGGGATCCATCCATCTGTACACCCTCTCGATGTTTGACTGGCAAAATTAACACTTTTCCAATGCTTATTCATGCTTGCAGCAGGTATAAACTTTGACTTGGCTCAGGACCGGCAAGGTGTTTCTGAAATTTGGCAAGGACATTCATTTTCTTAAGAATGCCCTGAAGTTGCCTCTGCTATACCCCCTTCACAGCTTGGATGTCCTTGAACCAGGAAGTTCTCCAGAACCAGCTTCTAAAATGCCTCTATAATTATTTGGATATCTGCATGCCTGTTTGCAAAACTCCAAAGGTGCACTTGAGTCAATGCTCACTCCTAGCAACTCAGCAGCCCCTGCATTTTCTTTGCAAACTATAACCAGAAGCAGATTGCCAGGCCTTTCTTCCAAGGCAATGGAGGGTAAAGTGACTTGTCCAAGATAACAAGGAGTGCTAGTAGGAATTAAACCCTGATTTTTTTGTCATTAGGCCACTGCTCTAACCAGTGAACTACTCCCCCATTCCAAAAGTAGTTTTAAAATAGCCCCATTGCTTCCAGTACCTATAGTGTCGCCTTAAGTATTCTGTGTCAAGTATGCCAAGTATGCCTGGTCCTGTCCCGCATCCAACAAGAAGTAGCATCACAGGGGGTGGGACAGGACTGGGCCTTAGAGAGCATGGGACACAATGGTTCTGGAGTGCTGCTTTACTTCCTACTATCACTGCTTCTGCTGCTTTGGCTGCCACTGTATGAGCTCACTGAAGCAGCAGTGACAGAAGGGAGGGAAGGATGGACTTCCTCCTCTTCACTGGAGGTAAGATGTTGGACCAAAGGTGAGGTCTAGGGAGGTAGGAGAGAGAGTGAGAGTATAACTTGCCCAGAAGATGCCACAATAGGATGTGTGGGGGTGGGGGGTGGGGCAAAAAAAGAGGATAGGTGCTAGATCTAAGGGAGAAGAATAAAACAGGGAGATGCTTGACCATGGTGGAAGGTGCATGGGGAAGAGAAGAGCGTTGGATCATGGAGTAGGTAGAGAGGAAAGACTACTACTGCTACTACTACTATTACTACTGAACATTTATATAGTGCCCACTCTTCCTCCCCCCATTTGTCCCATTGGCCTATTTTCAAGGCCTCTCGTCTCTGCCGACTTCTGTACACAGGATAACCCAGTTGTTCTCCATGGGATGTAGGCAAAAGGAAAAAGGAAGGTCGTATGGTTCCCAATGCACATGCTCCTCCCCAATGGTGAGGAAGCCTGGTATATGCTTTGGTTCCACAAATCCAGTACAGTCCAGGTGGTGCTTGCCAGGAATTATAAGCCGCTAAATTAGTCCAGATGCTGGCAAGATTGGGAAAATGAACTAGAGAGTTGGAGGGCTCTGAAGCATTTACTCCTGACCACCAAGACGTCTTCTTAGTGGTACTGTTGTAGAACGTTTGGTTGAGACAGACCAGCTGTCCAACCTTCATGTTAAACTGTGGTCCTGAGCGAGCAAAACACAAATTACCAACAATGGGATGGGCCAGTACCCACTCACTAGTAGTGTTATGTAAGTCAGTCTGGTTGTAAGGAATAGAATAGTTCACTTCTTGCGCCTCCCAGGGCCATTGGTCTCCCATCTTAGTTCCTCCACAGAAGAGGCAGTCTGAAATGTGGAGACTAGATGCTACTGCTCCGACAAGTTCAAGAAACAAATTTTGGGAGGTATGAGGAATCTCAAACTCTGCTTTCATGGCCTCATAAAAAGAGTGGTGTATTTGATAAGGTGCAGATATATGAGCCTTAGTATTCAATCGTATATGTATGACGGTTCCAGGATCTATGCCTCCTCCTGCTATACGCAATCCAAATCTGTATCCTTGCTTCCACTGGCTAGGGTCAAATATGAGGAGTTGCAGGGGATTGCAGGCACCCTTCTTGCATTTCTTGGACTCAGGTAATCGGACCCTTGTCAGGGTGCCTCTGCGATTATCTCCATCCCGTCCCATAGGTGCATTAGTCCAAGTAGCAAAATATACGCATTCCCATTTTGGACAGAAGTAGGCATCTTTAGCTGCCATGCTGTAGACGGTGGTTGGGGAATTCTTTCCAGTACATCGTCCCCATCCGTAGGCTCCTTCTGGACACATATATTTATCATCATGATATTAGTCTTGCTCCCATGACCCACACCTGTGGTAAGCGTTTCTATTTATCACATCGCAGGCATCAAAGTCCAAGACAACATCTTTTGTGGGGTCTGTGAGTGGGCGCGTAGCATTTATGAGGGCTCCATCCTCATCATTCCAGTGTATCTCAAGTACATAATAGGAGGGGTTCTGCCGGGGGTTGTAACAAGTCTTACTTTTCCTCTTTGTACAGATATTTAATTCTGTGCCATTATAGATACACCGGCTGACTATACCAGTGCAAGTATAGTAGGAATGGTAGAGTAAAGTCTGAGTGACCTTCTGTCCAGTTCGGGTGGTAGTTATACAAGCTGCACAAGGGGGTAAGACAAAAGTTTTTTCTAGTAATCCCAGGACCACCACTCCCACAAGTCAATAGTGGAAGAACATTGTGACTACAGTCTCTGGGGGTCAATTGGAATATTGGGTACGATGAACTTATAGAGTTTCTTCTTCTTTTCTGCTCCAACTGCCACTCTTACGTGTCAGAGGTGGGATTGTAGATTCTGAGGATTCTTACAATGTTGGTTGTCTCTGCAAGGTAAGTCGCAATGGAGTCTCCGGATCATTTACTGAAGTCCATTGACCAGGTTCAGGAGCAGCTGCTGGTTTCACTCGACTGTGATGGATCCAGGGTTCAAGTTCTGCGACTTTTACTGCAGTTGGGGTTGACAAGATGACAACATAAGGTCCCTTCCAATGTGGCGCCAGCGGGGTCTTTCTACACTCTTTGATCCACACTGACACTCCTGGCTTAAAGGGATGCAGAGGTTCGGTCAGATTGATGGGTAACCGATCTTGTACCCAGGTATTTAGGTTCTGCAAAACAGAACCTAAAGCCAATAGTTCTTGTCTAGTTATTTCAGATCCTATTTGTTTCATATCTCCTTTAATTCCCTGTACAATGGGCGGAGGTCGCCCATACAAAATCTCGAAAGGGGAAACTCCCAAAGACTTGGTCGGGGCAGAACGTATCCTAAGAAGGGCTATAGGGAGAACCTGGAGCCACTTTAGATGTGTTTCTTGACAAAGCTTGGACAACTGAGATTTCAGGGTTCTATTCATGTGTTCTACCTTCCCTGAACTCTGGGGTCTATAGGCAGTGTGCAACTTCCATTGTATCTGTAGAGCTCGAGCTAACTGTTGAGTTACTTGGGACACAAATGAGGGTCCATTGTCTGACCCTATAGTTAATGGTATTCCAAATCGAGGAATAATCTCATGGAGCAGTATCTTTGTGACTTCTCGAGCCTTCTCTGTTCGGGTGGGACGGGCTTCTACCCACCCCAAAAATGTGCAAACTAGAACCAACAGGTAGTGATATCCATTTGCTCGTGGCATTTCAGTAAAATCTACTTGAATATCACTCATGGGGGCCACCCCTACTGACTGAACTCTTGGGGGTGGAACAGGACCTTGCCTAGGATTATTCTTGGCACATGTCAAACACTGCTGTGCCACTGAAGTGGACAGGGGTCCTAGTAGTGAAATGCAAAAATGGGGTTTTAGGGCTCTCTCCATGGCCGTCTTCCCATAGTGCGTGGCCTGATGGAAAGCATCAACAAAAGCTGGCCCTAATGCTTCAGGAATGACTGTAGGACCTGGAGGTGTGCTGCCCTCTGGAGGTGGCAGCACTATCCAACCTCTTTCTGTTAGGACTCCTCCCTCCTTTTCAAAAAAATATTCCAACTCTTTTGTAGTGTATCGGGGAGTCCATGAGCTAAGGGGCACGGGGAACATGGCTGCTTGCACTAGAATGTCTTGGGTCACAACCCGTCCGGTTGTGGCTGCTTTTCGGGCGGTGGTATCAGCAAACCTATTACCTCGGGTAACTTCTCCTACTCCTGTCTGGTGACCTCGACAGTGCATGACTGCAACTTGCTTAGGGGCCCATACAGCATCTAATAGTATCAATATCTCAGGCCCATACTTAATGGACCTGCCTCCTGAGGTGATCAACCCTCGCTCTTTATACAAGGCTCCATGTGCGTGTAAAGTGGTAAAGGCATACTTGGAATCTGTGTACACATTTAAACGGAGTCCTTCTCCTAATATCAGTGCTCTAGTGAGAGCTATCAATTCAGCCTTCTGTGCTGAAGTTCCTGGGGCCAAAGCTGAGAACTCAAATACCAGATCAAGGGTCACCACTGTGTATCCATCACAATGATGTCCATTGATGACGAGACTGCTTCCATACACAAAGAGAGTCTGTTCGGGATCCTCCAAAGGAACATCAGTTAAATCTGGGCGACTCGAAAATACAGTGTCCATAGTCTCTATGCAGTCATGATCAGGGGGCCCAGGACCAATTGGAAACAATGTAGCCGGATTCAGAGCTTGACTAACTTTTAACTGTATCTGGGGATTTTTGCACAACATGCTCTTATATTTCAACATTCGTGAATTTGTTAGCCAGAAACTTCCTTTGAAGATTTTGTCCTAGTGTGAGCTTATCTGCTTCATTCACCAGAAGGGCTGTTGCTGTGACAGCTCTAAAACAAGGGGGCCAACCTTTTGCTACCACATCCAGCTGTTTTGACAAGAGATTGGGTCAGCACCCCTAGAGCATTTCCTTGTGACTCATGGACATAGAGATGGAATGGTTTCTGGACATCTGGGAGACCTAGAGCTGGTGAAGACATCAGAGCACTTTTCAGAGATCGGAATGCTGCATCCTGTTCTGGTCCCCACTCCAGTGGAGACTTCTCCATTCCTTTGGTAACTTGGTACAATGGTTTTGCTAGCAGTGCAAAATTGGGGATCCATATGCGACAGTATCCTGCGGCCCCCAGGAAGGCTCTCACTTGCCTCCTTGTGGCTGGAGTGGGAATACTGCATACAGCTTCTTTGCGTTCAGGTCCCAAGCGTCAAATTCCACTGGACAACTGGAACCCTAGGTATTTAACTTCAGTTTGACATAGTTGTGCTTTAGCTCGTGAGACTTTGTATCCAGCCTCATTCAAAAGGTACAGAAGTTCACTGGTGGCTTGTAGACACTCACTTTCTGAGTTGGTGGTTATGAGCAAGTCATTCACATACTGAAGGAGAACCTTTTGTCCTGGGTTCACTGAGTAACTTGAAAGATCTTGATTTAGGGCAGCACTGAAGAGAGTAGGCGAATTCTTGAATCCTTGAGGTAGTCGGGTCCAGGTGAGTTGACCCCGCCTTCCTGTTATGGGATATTGCCATTCAAAAGCAAATAAAAGTTAACTTGTGGGGGCCAGGCGTACACAGAAAAAGGCATCTTTGAGGTCCAGAACGGTGAAATGAGTAGCTTCAGTGGGGATCAGTCCCAAGAGAGTATAAGGATTTGGTACTACTGGGTGTATAGTTTCAATTGCATCATTTACCCGCCTTAGATCTTGTACTGGGCGGTAATCCCCTGTCCCAGGTTTCTTGACTGGGAGAAGAGGGGTGTTCCAAGGTGACTGGTACTCCTTGAGAAGTCCATACTTCAGCAGTTTCATCAGATGGCAGCGGATTCCTACAATGGCTGGGGAAGGGGATACTGCTTCACATGCACTGGTTCCGCTCCTGGCTTGAGGGTGACAATGACAGGGGCTACGTTCTTCGCTAGGTCAGGTGGATTATCTTCTGCCCATACTTCAGGCGGGGCCATGAGGTTGGTAAGTATACAGGAACTGTTTGACTTAATTGCAGGTGTACTATAGAACCGCCACTCTTCCTCTCAGGGAACAGTTAGCACCATTAATCCAGCAGGCTTTGGGTTCACAGTCATTTTCATTTTTCCCCCTTCAGCAAAGGATATTTGTGCCTGAAATTTTGCAAGCATATCTCGGCCCAGAAGTGGGATAGGGCACTCAGGCATATACAATAACTGGTGCATTATCTTCTGTCCCCCTAGTTCACACATACGGTTCTGCAGGGATGGCTTGGTGGCCCTGTTCCCAGTGGCCCCAACAATAGTGACAGATCGAGAGGAGAGAGGAGCCACTGGCTTTGCCACCACGGAATGTTCTGCTCCTGTATCTATCATATTGGTCCCCTACTTTTAAACTGACCATAGGCTCCTGGGGACCCAGGGTAAACTTGGAGCCCGGTCTGGCCTAGTCTTAATCCATTTCATCCATGTCATAGCCCGTTGCTACTGCCACTCCCTCAATGGCTTCTTCTCTCTCGCGCTGGAACTGTGCTCGATACATTCCTCCACGATTTTGAAATCGGCCTCCTGCTCTCCAGGGGCTCCCTCCTCCCCTCCTGGGGGTGGAGTCACGATGCGGGCATTCATTTCTCCAATGTCCTTCTTCTCTGCAATGGGCGCACTGGTTCTTCCGCGGCCTCTTCCACGTTCTCTGGTCCTTTGGTTAGGAAAACCTCCTCCACGTCGTTCACTTAAAGCGGCAGCAAGAAGATCTGCTTTCTTCTTCATCTTTCGTTCACTTTCTCTGTCATGTTCATTTTCATGATTCACAAATACTTTCTGAGCGACTTCCATTAACTGTGCTGTATTCATACCCGCAAATCCATCCAGTTTCTGCAATTTTCGTTTTATATCTCTCTGGGACTGACTGACAAAGGCTGCATTTACCATGCACAAATTCTCCTGAGCGGCGGGATCATATGGGGTATATAGTCTATAAGCTTCAGACAACCGCTCGTAAAAGGCCGCTGGGCTGTCATCTGGACTCTGGATAACTTCAGATACCTTCCCGATATTCATGGCCCTCTGGCCCCCCTTCTTCAGACCTTGTAGCAAGGCCTGGCGAAATCGCGTTAGGGCCGCTGCCCCCCTGTCATCATTCAGGTCCCATTTAGGATCTTCATTCGGGAAAGCTGTGGTGGCTGCTTGTGGGAGATTCAGATCCCCCCCCCCTTCTACAGGATTTTCTTCTAACCAGCGGACGGCTGCTTGCACTATCCGCGCTCGCTCCTCAGTAGTAAAGAGAGTGGACAGGAGCTGGCGACAATCGGCCCAGGTAGGCTGATGAGTTTGTATTATACTAGACATTAATTGTGTCAACTCCTGGGGTTTTGCTGTATAGGATGCATAATGCATTTTCCATTTTAATAAATCAGTAGTGGAAAAAGGTACATAGACTAGACTGGCTGGTCCTGGGGCCATCTGGCCCTGTTCATTTAAGATAGGTACACCAGGCACTTGACGCAATGGCATTAGGCGCCCTGCTTTCTCCTTCTTCTTCGGGGTTATACTTCTTAAATCATACGGTTCCCGAGTATAAGCTTCCTTGGTTGGTGACCCTGAACTGGCAGGAGAGCCTCCGCTTTCTATCTTATCGGAGGACCCTGGTTCTCCTGATGTACTGGGGCCGGACTCGGGGCTATCACTCGGGGAACTGGGCTTCTTTTGCTGCTGCAGCGGTAATTGCTGGGGTACCTCATCAGGTTCTGCCTCAGGTAGCGGAGCTGGGGGAACTAACCTATGTGGGTACTGGGATGAATGGGCCAGGATTTATGGGGACTCTGGGGCAGAATACACAAGTGGCTTCTTCTTCTCCACCTTTCGGGTCCCCCTAGTGGTTGCTACCAATATTCTACACTGGTCCTCATAGCAGCGCTTCATCCATGAGGGCTGTCTCTCGCAAGCACTTAACCAGGAATCTATGTAGGGAAACTGATCAGGGTGCGCTTTTTGTACAAGCTGATGAATACGAGAAACTATTTCTACATCAAAGGTGCCCCCACGGGGCCATGAAGTAGCTAACACAGGCCACTCCCTATCACATAATACTCTTAATCAAGACAGAGACAATTTTATGCCATAGTCTCCTGAAAATCCTTTACAGAAATTCATGATCATACATTCCAGCGGAGTTTGTGTGGACTCCGTCCCTCCCATAATCGTAATGGCGTACACGTAATGACGTACAAGATGACAAACAGTAAGGGTAGGTAGTATGGCTGTAGGTAAGGGGTCCGTACAGCCCACAAAACACTGAGGGGAACAAAAACCACACGCTTCCTCCTTTTCGCGACCTGGGCGCGGTCGCCCGGCCAGGAACTGTGCTACTCAGGAGTCTGCTCTCACTCGGTCTGTGTTTCAAGACCTCTCAATCACACAAAGAATCATACCAGCATAATAAATCATTTTTCAAAATGCCCAAGATTTTCTGACTAACCAAAGGGTCGGTGGCTTCTGCTTCTGCGCACTCATGCGGAGCATACTAGGACCGCCCTTGAGAGGTGATCAAGCTCTCTTGTCTCGCGTACCCCATGCAAGACATCTCGCACACTCATGCGAGATTTTCCCAGTTAGTCTATACCAAATCAGTCTCGCGCACTCTTGCAAGACTCTGTTCCCCAGGCTTCACTGACTTTTAAACAAGAAAATGTCTACTCACCGGATCCGGTTCCCGATACCAAACCAGCTCTTGGGTTGGATCCTGGACTCCCCTCGGGTTCGGAGGTGTTGGCCGGCCGGACCCAGTGGCCCACCGAGGCAAGGCAGAACCCTCTCCGATACAAAGGGATCGGCGGCGCCTGAGGTTTCCCCTGCTGACAGACAGACACGGTTCCGACCGGACCAAACCTGGAGGCGAATTGCGTGGAGTATTCGCTTGACTACCATTCACTATCCGCACATTCCCGGCCAACGCACCAAGAATATGAAGTAGCGAAGTGCAGATAATGAATAAATCCAGGAGTCACTTTACAGGGTCCAAGCCAGTTTATTGTGCACAAGGCCCAGTTAGTCACAGTTTCAAAATAGACTGAGCAACATTCTTACAGAGACATATTCATTTATACCTTTCTTTCCAGTTTGATACATGCAAACTTTCTATTGGTTTGACACCCTTTACACCTGTCCAATCAAAGATCCCTCCTGGGCCTAGCACCCAGCTCCCTCCTCTTGGACTGTTCTAACAATGGTGCAGTTTCTAGGTTTGGATATTTCTCTACTGTAAGGTCGTCCTTGGCTCTAGGAATGCAAGTATTGAAACATTTCTATTTTCACAGCATAAGAGAATAATAAAAGATTTATGCATTCATGAAAACTTCTTATTAAGCAGTTTAAACAGTTTTTCTCAAACTTTCGCAGACTTTGGTTCTCTACTGAGATGGGGGTTGGAATCAGGGCCTAACTTACAGGCCTTTCACATTTGCAGACTATTATAGGCCATAGCCTACTACAATCTTAGCACAACATCCAACTCAACGTGGCATGCTCCAAGGCTCTATCTCAAACATACAAAAAATGCCGCACATGAGTGTTGATTTATTCCAACCTCACTGATCACCCAACCAAACATGCACATTCATTGCTGGGCTGCCCGTCCTGGCAAACCGTCCTGACCCTATGCCACCTCCTGCTCTTCCCTCATGGCTAGAGCCGCAAGATGTGGAGAGCCAGCAAGGGGCGGGGTTGGGGCGGAGTGGAGGTGGGCCAAGCCAGTAGGACATACAGGGCTGATTCAGGTCATGGATCTGTATGTCCTGCGGGGTCAGAAGGGACGTGCTGATTATTCCACCAAAGGGGCAATCAGGCCCAGGAATCTCAGCTGGCCAGCCATGGATAGGGTGGTGAGGAAGAGGGGGGGTCTTAGCTGCTGGAGCCAGGGGCACCTGTGGGGAGGATGTCCCCACAGGCAGGCAGGAGCAGGCCAGGCTGTCCTTGGGCCCGATTCTGTGTGCCACAGGAACATTTTGTTCCTGCAATACAGAATCGGATCTTAACAGGCCCATCTTGCTCGGGGCCATCTGGACGGCCCGGACATGCCCCTTTGTGAATCGGGATCTAAGTCTAAATCATAGAAAGGCAGTATAAAAAATGCATTTTAATTAATTAATAAATCTAGGCCTGTAGCCCTTTTCTGTACAACTAGTTATTGAATTCCCAACCAACCATTGCAAGATATCTTTTGGGGGTCTCTTATATTTTGCCCACCTTTCTTAATTAAAAGAGAATCTCGCACAGAAGAATTTAAAACATTACACCTTGCAATATTCCTATGGCTTCCACAGACTGTTATCATTTTTCAATTAGGTCAATTTTCTGGAGCATTGGAGTAAACATAGATTGAGCTTACCTAAGGATACACCAATATATGTTCTTTTCTACCTTGACTTCTTTGTCACTTTCATCTAGTTCACAGTTTCTTTGGCTTCCTTTCCATTAACGCTTATGGCCATGTTGTTTAAACCATGATAGCATTTTGGAGCTATAGTGGTGCAATACCTGCAAAACACCCGCAGTTAAATCCAAAACCTCCATGGTATCTGCAGGGGGCATTACCAGAATTCCTCCTGAAGATACCATGGAGATCTGAATTTACTGTGCAGACCTGCAATACCTGCATTGGCAGGTAGTACGAGAGGTCCTGCGGCTCCTGCCATGGTAAATCCAAGGGGAGGACACATACCGATTGGGTGCACAGAGCTCTCACTAGCTCTGGGCCCCAGTTGCTACAATGCCCCTACCATACCCTGATTGGGCCCACCCCTGATGTAACAATATTGTCTGTATTGTGGATATAAAGATCCATGGCACAAATAATATTTTAAAAATTCCCTTACCCACCTTCAGAACCAATTTCCCCAGGACAGTTCCTGATCCCCATTGGAAACTGTCCAGGAGGAGATCATTTCACCCCCCTCCCAACCAAAAACAATATCCTGCTAGCCAGTTGGTACAACCACCCTCTCTCCCACCCCCAATTTACAAGATCCAATCCAGGCTAGTCAGTGAGCTCCCTTGCACCCCCTCCCTGCCTCCACCTTAAAAAATCAGCTCCCTGAAGATCAGAACTCAGTCACACCCTTCTGCAACATATTCATACAATGTTGGATCTGCAAATAAACTAAGAATTGTGCCTTGGAAGCTCTAATTTCTCTGAGTTGCTGGAAAGAAGTCATGCCATTGAAATTCTCCAACTATAAATTTGATGGCACCTGAATGCTCTTCCATTCCTACTCATGAAACAGCCTCAATTTAATGCCTGAGAAAATCTTAAAAGAAAAAAAACCCTGAAAATTCACCCATCTCACTTGTTGCCTTCTACACAAAACTTTACATACACTCTGAATTAACATACTCAGTATCACCTAGCCAGGCATTTTCACTGCCCTAGCATGCAAAATACAGTTGAGGTCAACATTATTGACACTCTTGCAGTTCAACCCCTAACAGGCTCATTCTGAGCCATGAATAGCGGGGATGGACGTCCCAATTGGACGTTCAGCCCTGCTATTTGTGCCCTCTCCCGCTGGCATCTAGCTTTCCCACCAGTTGTATGGGGAAGCTAGATGGGGGCAAGAAAGTAGAGGATCGGGGGTGATGTTAGGGTGTGCAGTGGGAGATCGCCAGCTCAGGATGTACAGGGCCGATTCTAATGTTGGCCCTGTACGTCTGGAGCCGGCAATTCCATCTCCGAGGTGGAATAACTTCCCTGGACATCAGGGATTGGCAGGTCCGGGGCCGGGAAATGGTGGCAGGGGGCAGAGAGCATTCCCTGCAGCCAGACCCTGGCTCTGGGAGGCCAAATCAGCAGTCAGGCTGTGAGGAATAAACTGTTCTGGCGGCCGGGATCATGGCTTTTAAATGGAGCTGAGGTGCAATGGCAACTGGATGCCATGGCGCCAAGGTTCCATTTAAAAGCTCTGACTGAGTTAATCAGCTAGTGCCTGTACATGCAGTCTGGGCTGAATCACAACACCGGCCTGCATGTACAGGCCTGATCGTGATTCTGATCATGCGGGGCTAGATGTGCCCCATGCGATCAGAATCACAACTTTAACTTTAACTTTAACTTTATTTCATATTTGATAAACCGCTTACGTTAAAAGAAACATTTAAGCGGTGTACAAGCAATATAAAAAGCGGCACTGCAAACTACGGAAAAGAACGCCAAAGTAAATAGAAAAGAAAGAAAAGCATAACAGCGATACAAAAGACAATAAGTAATAATAAATAAGGTACAAATTTAAAAAACTATGTACAATATCAAAACATAAAATATTTAAAACAATAAAATCATACTATAAAACCATAAAAACAGTTTACAAATTAACAATATGCAAAATAAGAAACAATAATTAACAACAGTAAAAAAGACAAGACCACTCAAGCACAAACAGACAGAGGGAAAAGACAGGACTAATAGACTAAGACAAAACCAATAACCAGGGATAATGACAGGAAGGAAAATCCAAAGGGAGGGGAGGAGTCAGGAAGGGAGATTGAACACTGTCTGGAACAGGTGGGTTTTGAGGGCAGATTTGAACTGTGAATATGAGGACTCTAAACGGAGGGATGAGGGCAGGGCATTCCATAGACTGGGACCGAGAAAAAAGAAGGCAGCATGGCGTGTTTTTTCCAAATGAGCATGAGATGGGGACGGTAGAACCAAACGATTTGCATGAAGAGAGCGAAGCTGGCGGTAAGGTGTATGAAGCAGGATTAAGTCAGCTAGGTATAAAGGGTTATGAGTGTGAAGTGCACGATGAATGAGGATCAAGAATTTATAATGGAACCTAACACAGAGGGGTAACCAGTGAAGCTGAATGAGAATAGGTGTAATATGATCAGAACGGCGGGAGAAGGTGATGAGACGGGCAGCAGTGTTTTGAATAAGTTGTAAGCGCTTAAGTTGATACTTAGGAAGGTTAGCCAGAAAGACATTACAGTAGTCAAGACGACTAATAACAAGGGAAAGAGCAAGAGTGACCAGGGATCCAAGGGGAAGAAATGACCGGACAGCACGAAGACGATGAAGAATGGCAAAAGAACGCCGAACCAAAGAAGAAATGTGATCATGAAAAGAAAGAGAAGAATCCAGAATCACCCCAAGATACCGAAAGGAAGAAACCAGAGGGACAGGGACAGAGTCAATCATAGGTGCAACAGATGGACATGACCCCGAAAGTGAAACCCACATAGCAATAGACTTAGACGGGTTTAGACGAAGAAAGTGCTGTGAAAGCCAAAGAGCCACGTGAGAAAGACAAGCGTTAAAAGTAGAAAGATCCAGAAGAAGAGGAGAAGTATGAAAGAGTAGAATAATGTCGTCCGCATAGACATAGTAAGACAACGCCCTCAGATTGGACGTACAGAGTGTTCTATGTCTGGGACAGAAATGGGCTGCAAATGTCCAAAATCTCCTAAAAAAAGTGGCTAGTGAAATGGCTTTGGGCTATCTATGCACTCATATTTGATGCATCAAAGGAAATAGTAGGAAATAATATAAAAACTGAGATATTGCCAGGGCAAAATTATTATTAATAATAAACAAAACACCCAAGGGAATTCAATCATACAACGCAATATCACACTTGAAGAAATTTTGTTTTTAACATCACTGCTCAACAAAGACAAGCACTATGAGAATTGCGATCCACCCTGGAAATTATAATCCATCGAGCGGGTAAAGGGGGTGAATATTTTCGGGATGTTGTGATGACTCATTTGAATCAATATGGCCGACGTCCTCGAGGGCGGCCCCTCTGAAAATCCGATTGTATCAAACCTGTATTGAGCATTGATTCAGTTGGTCTATTGACTGCAATATCAACAGAATCACTATCAGTATCTTCCAACGACAATTCAAATGTTACATGCTTTCTATTGTCTATTTTATTTTTGATATGTACTAGACTTTTGTTATCTCCAAGTATATACTTGGTCCTTTTCGTAGTCAAGTGCATCCTGAGAGAATTTCTTAATTTTAGAAGTTTTTAAAACCAAGAATATAAGCCAAGACGTATGATCTGAGACTAGGATAATTTAACCCTTTTTCTGCATACTATTACATTAAAAATGCAAAAGGTACCCGTGACCTCCACCCTTTCCACAAAAAGAAATTGAGCAACTGGCAGAATTTCTTCTAGCCTTTTTTATGCAGTACAGCCAGAACCTGCAAGGACGGGTTGACCGACTTGCTAGCCGGGCATTGTTTTTGGCTAGGGGATGCATTGATCCCCCATGAACATTTCCCAGTGGGCATCAGAAGCTGTCCTGAAGGATCAGTGCTGAAGAGGGGAAAGGAATTTGTAAAATTACATTCACAGTACCGACAATATTATTGCATCGGAGGGCCTGACTGGGGTATTTAGGGGGAGGCCCGGTAGCAACTGGAGCACAGAGCTAGTAAGAGTTCTGTGCACCCAATCAATGTGTGTCTTCCCCTTGGATATACCTGCATCAGTAGGCACCACGGGACGTCTCACGCTACATGCCAATGCAGATATTGTGGGTCTCTGCGATAAAGCCATATCCTCCAGAGTACAGAGCTGGTGAGAAAATCATATCATTTTAAATAAGTGGATCCACCCACTCAGGCGAAAGTGGAAGAACTACCCACACCATCAAGCGCTCTTCCACCTCAATAGAATTGACTGTATATTGCAATCATAAATTTTGGACAGATCCCTATGGATCATAGTACCCAAATATTGAAATGATTCAGAAGCCCATTGCAAAGAGAACTGCCCCTGCCATCTCTTTCATATCCTTTTGCTCATTGTAAGAACAATAGACTTGGTAGGGACAGCTGATCCAGGTACCCCCCATCCAATGCCCCATCTGCATCTTCATGGTAATGCAGACATGAGTAGAAGTCTCTAATGATAATGCAGATAGCCCTATTGTCACAGTATAACATTTCCCACCATGTCACACAGAGTCACTACGTGCCATGGTTCTGTTTTTTCCACATGCAATTGGCTAGAAATGTACCTACTTTTTTGCTAAAGTTCAATAACTAATGTCTAAAAAACTACATTACTATAACCACCCACTGATGCCTGAACTTGCACATGCCTGCTTTTTTTCCAGACGTTCTGTCTTTGACGTCCCAGGCTGCACTTGGATGTCCCATTGTGAAATGTGCCTCTTGGGCTTCTAAGTTTGACTGAAAATAGGGTACAAATTTAGGAGCCTAAATTTAAGACCTCATTTTTTTTAAAGGGACCTATTGCAGCAAAAAGCGGGACAAATTTGCATGGATATTCTATCTGGGGAGAATTTTGAAAAGGAAAATAAGATATTGTAGTAACACTTCAGACTAGTAGATGGTAGCAGATAAAGACTGGAATGGCTCTAGTCTGTCCAGTGAAGTGGGTAGGAATCTAGCATCTGTTCCATACTGTTTGCCTCCCCCCATAGTATGCGCATACTTTAAAAAATGGTGCAAAGACTCCAATAGAAGTACCTGCTGAATTTGCCTGAGTGTCAGCAGATTTGAGAATGGAATATTGTCTTAAGTTAGATTAATTTATTTTTCCTTCATTTAAAGACCACGGCTCTTCATTTAGTTGTTTTGCCTTCAACCTCCCTCAGCTGGTCATTGAAAAATGATTGCACTTTTCATCTTCGCTAGCAAGAATTTGTCTTGAAATTAAAATAATATGAAAAGTACAAAAATACTGCAGCATGCTACATAAACCCTTATCATTAATTACAAAATGTAAAATTCATGGTGCAGTAATTGAGCTCTCCTGAGAAATTTGCATGCTGATTAATTAGTCTCTGCATTCTAAGAATCTGAATGTTATTGTCTTCCACTGAAGAGTGACGCAGGTTGCTACGGTCCTCACCTTGGAACAGACTGTGCTGCCCTGTTCACTGGAAACACACAGCTCTCTCATGTCCTCCGGTCGCCACATACCTTCAAGCATAGCCTGTGTGTGCCTTGGCTATAATTGTGACAAATGCATAATGACCACAAACCAATTTATCTGCCTAAAAGACAAGTATTGTTTTGGCTTCTCAGAATGATGTGAGTTAGCAAGGGATCAAAGAAAATTATTTCTCTTTGGTGTTTGTTTATGAAAAGGGGAATGCATTTGTAATCTAACCTCACTAGGAACTGTAATACACAGACATACATGCACAACACTTAACTTTTGTTTAGAGCAGAGTATGCTGAAAGTTTTAGTAGGAACATAAAAACATGTTACTGTGGTTTCTGGAAATATGACATTTAAATGAATTTCAGACAGAGATATGCATCGAGAGGGACAGCCAAGAAGGTGGCCACTTGTAAGTGCCTTTTAAAATCAGTCTTTCTCCAACCTGAAAGGTATAAGTGCCTGCTGCATTATAGCAAAAACGGGGACACAGAGTTATGGGCTAGCTACGTGCAGGAAATCTCCATATTGTAGAACTTGAATATATAATATATGCACATCCACAGAATAGGGCACATAGACGTGCACACTGCCGAATCACAGAACGTAACCATGAATCTCTCTTCCTTGCACGTCTCAGCCTGCCATATTGCAAATGGGGATATGTTGCAACATGGGTGTCTTGAGAAATGTGTGTTCTGCATACTGGCGGGTATCTTTGAAGGAGCAAAAAGTATCAAAGGAGTCAATAGACATTTCCCTCTTCATTGTACTTTTATTCTGTTGCTGAAAAAAGCGGCGCTGGTCGGAAATTTTGTGTACACGTGTATCTTCACTGATCTGCCCTGCCACTCTTCCAGGAATGCCCAGAGCCAAATTGGACATGACCACACCTGCACATGTATCTTCAGGCTTTCTAAAATGGCTCCAGGGATGTCATATGATTTGCATGTCTGAATGCCGATTTTCAGACATCCCAGTCATGAATAGAGTTTCCCTACCACCATCCAGTCTATTCCTGACCTCGCACAATTCAGGAAGGCCCTAAAGCACCACCTTTTCCTTCAGCATGACTCTCAGCCCGGTGACATGACATAACCCAACATGCCTTCTCTACCCATGACAATGACATAACCCAGCACACCCTTACCCTTCATGTTGACAAAACCATAGCCGTCGTTACAATTACATAACTTGTATATAGTCACCTCTGTAGAAATTTGTATATAGTTATCCCAATTGAAATCCAAGTGTTATCTCCTGTTCCTTGTAAGTTTCAATGAATGTTCCATTCTACATTGTACAATTTATTGTTATTTGTAAACCGCACTGATTCTAAAGAGTGCGGTATAGAAAAGACTTAAATAAATAAATAAATAAAAATGACTTTTATACCATATTGATAACATCACAGAGGGAGAGCAGTATAAAGTTTTGCTAACAGCCTGCAGGGAACTCTTTTTCAGGGGTGTCAATGTGCCTCACAAGGCAGGCAGGATATGCCTATTTACTCCATGCTGCTCTTTCCTGTTAGAGGCCATCTTATTCTTCTATGGACTCCTATATAAATGCAGCACTGTATGATTTCCTTGCCAGAGCTTGGTCTACACTTCTTGGTGTCACTTAGTGCCTGGGTTGTTTGCTTCACTCTGAATCATGATTCTCTTAGTTGGATGCTCCATGATTCTATACTAGTCCTTGTTGGGTTTCAGCCTTGTTCCTGCCTCATACTTCCTCGGTCCTGTGCTCATGCCCTGTGCTCATGCCTCCAATTTCTTTCTGGACTTCCCTTAGATTTTGGTATTCACCTTGGACTCTGGGTTTGGGCAATGAAGACCTGGTGGCTGCTAGCACTTGAGGGATGAATCCAATGGGAAAGTGACCAATGCCGGATCAAGACCCCAGTTTATCTCTCCTGGATCCAGGGTGCCACGTCCTGTGAGGAACCTGGCCCACAGGACATACAGGACCATGACCTGAATAGTCCCTATATGTCCTGCCTGACTGGCCTTCTCCTGCTACGCTCAGATCCTACCCCCTCCCACCAGCTCTCCCCATCCTGCTGCTCAGGATGTACAGGGAGCGCCAAGGGGGAATCGGGCACAGATGGCTTGCGGGGAGGATGGGACATGCAGCTCCACAATCCACATCTCAGAATCAAGCTTTAAGTCCATGCTCCAGAGCACATAAGCATCTATGTTTTGGCAGGCTTTTTCAGTCTTAATATTTTTCCTAATAGCCATTTATTCTGATCAACATCCACTACAATCTGTTTTCCTCTACTCTAGTGTTTCTTATTTTATAAAGGCAGCATAGGTGCTTTTGTGCCTTTATAGAATAGGATCCAGGACTCTCCTCAACAGTGCACAAATACTCTCGCACAAATTTACACCTGCGCCGAGGAAGGTGAACTGTGTGCCCTCATTCTCTCTGTGTGTATATGTATATTTTTTAAAGGATACAGTTCTACCCCTGATCTACCCAATCTACATCTCCCAGGATGTCTATTTGTAGATTGTGCAAAAGTTTATACAACTGAAACTTTGCATTCATGCACACTTGCATTGAAAGATGGGAGTCAAATTGTATCCCTAAGTGCAAATAACTCTAGATAAAGAAATCACCTACTTATTGACTCTAAGGCTAGAAGCAGAATAAAGACTTTCTAGAGTTTGGGATAACACTATAGTTGCTGGATTGCCAGGAGTCAGCATTAATTCAAAGGAAGACATTGCATTTGCGCTCAAAAGCGTTTATCTGATTAGTAGCACCTGGTAACAGGATAAGTGAGATATTCAGTAGTGCTATCCAGATAGTGTCACTGAATATTCCTCCATGACTGCCTCAGTACTATATGGCTAGTGCTGGGCAGTATGTGAGTAAAGCCAGGACAGAGATAGAGGTTATCCACTTAGCAACAATATTCAGTCTGCTAAATGGATAACTAACCACCTGAAGTCAGGCCTAAAAAAAGCAGTTCTAACTTTATGTGGCTTGTTATCCAGATAGTGGGATGAATGTCACTTTTATTTGCATAGCAGAATCTAGGTACTCAAATCTGACCACTATTCAGATACCAGTGCTGAATATCTGGATATAAGTTAGCCATGTGCGGGCATGCTGGGCTTGCTAAACTTGGGTTTGCTTAATCCCTTAGTCAGCAGACATTTCCCAGTGGTGAAGAGCAGCAGTAGTCTGAATACATTGGTCGATTCAGATTCAGGAAGCCCTACTAACTCAGGGAGCCCTTAGCACAGTCTTTTACCTACAAGGTGTATTAGCCATACAAACATGCACAAAGTTTAAAGCTTGAGTACAATGCCCAAGTACGTATTTTATGGGATGGTTGGGAGACACTTGTGTTGATGTTGGTGGTGGTAATGGACAGCTGAGGTTTTGACTGATACATCCTTTATTTTTTTTTCTGGATCCCATTGCACCAGCACTTGGCATATGGGAGGTATGGCCAGAATCTTTCTCTGGCAAGGACAAATGGATACCTTCTGTCACTCGGCATAATTGGTTTCTTGGTCTTTGATGTCTTCTATTCTGGAGATTAGCCAGCCTGGTTGGTACTGGGTCTGTTCCTTCCTGGATTGCTTCTAGAAGCTGATGGTACTCCCACACTATCAGATGGGTCTGGAGAAAATTGTTTCAATTCAGGGATAGATGAATGGAGGCCTTTGTCTGACAGTTGGGGGGTGGGGGGGTTGTAGTATGTTGCTGATCTTGCCATTGAGGGAGCACACTTAAAGGTATAATACTCCCCATACTGGATTAGTTCAGTAATCCCTGTGCACGTCGTTATCACATGTGTGGCTTTGCTTCCTTGTGGCATGACAGATGACTGTTCATTTTTGATATGGGAAAAAAATATGGGAGGCGGTGCCAATGTTGTCTTCCATAGTGCTGTGCACTGGAGAATATGGGCCCTCCTGTTCCAGTTTTGTTCAATAGTTGCCTAGGTAGTGCAGACCTTCTAGTAAGTTCTTTCTTCAAGCTATTGAGTGATTGCATGACCACCTTAGGAGTTGATCTTTCACACAGCTGCTTTATGTAAGGTCAGGGAACTCATGTAGGGTCCCAGAGTAGTGGTGTCTCTTGTTACTGTTCTCATTAGAATTTCCTCTTGCCACGGGTTGCTAACTTTGCTGTTGCATCATGTTTTGTTTAGGTTCTGTAGCAAGGCTCTGTCCTGGTACTCTTGGAAACTCTTGCAGGCGGTGAATGAGGAGCGGTTTTCGGTTTATTCTTATGAGGGGTTCATCTCTGGGTCATTGTTCTGTCTATTGCAACATTGTTACCATGGGTGTGTGGTTCTTTTATTCCAAAGCTTTTAGTATTCAAGGAGGCAATGGTCTAGTCCAGCGATGGCGAACCTATGGCACGCGTGCCAGCTGTGGCACGCGAAGGCCTTGCAGCTGGCACGCGGGAAGGTCCGCAATCGAAAAAAAAAACAACAACCCTGTCTGCTGCCGTTGTCGGGGCCGCCGCGGCAGAATCGAGCGTGCCGCGGGGCCCCCCTGTACCCACCGGCAGAGCCTGTCCTCCCCGTAGCAGCTCTCTCTTTGGAGCTGCAGTCAGACGCGCCGGCTTGCAGCGCGCGAAGGGAAGAGTTTCCCTTTCGCGACTCTGTTAAGCCCGCGGGGGCTGATGGGAACTTCCCATCAGCCCCCGCGGGCTTAACAGAGCAGCGAGGGAACTCTTCCCTCGCGCTCTGCAAGCCGGCGCGTCTGACTGCAGCTCCAAAGAGAGAGCTGCTACGGGGAGGACAGACAGGCTCTGCCGGGTGGGTACAGGGGGGCCCCGCGGCACGCTCGATTCTGCCGCGGCGGCCCCGACAGCGGCAGCAGGCAGGTTTTCTTTTTTTTTTTAATTTTCCCTGGGCTGGGCTGGGCTGGGCTGGGGGGGGTGGGGGTTAGGAGTGGTGATGGGCTGGGCTGGGCTGGGGGGGGGTTAGGAGTGGTGATGGGCTGGGCTGGGGGGGTTAGGAGTGGTGATGGGCTGGAGGGGGGGCTAGGAGTGGTGATGGGCTGGGCTGGGCTGGGGGGTTAGGAGTGGTGATGGGCTGGGCTGGGCTGGGCTGGGGGGGTTAGGAGTGGTGATGGGCTGGGCTGGGCTGGGGGGGGTTAGGAGTGGTGATTGGCTGGGCTGGGCTGGGGGGGGTTAGGAGTAGTGATGGGCTGGGCTGGGGGGTGTTAGGAGTAGTGATGGGCTGGGGTGGGGGGGTTAGGAGTGGTGATGGGCACTGGGCTGGGGGGGTTAGGAGTGGTGATGGACACTGGGCTGGCTGGGGGGGGTTAGGAGTGGTGATGGGCACTGGGCTGGCTGGGGGGGTTAGGAGTGGTGATGGGCGCTGGGCTGGGGGGGTAGGAGTGGTGATGGGCGCTGGGGGGGGGTTAGGAGTGGTGATAGGCGCTGGGGGGGCTTAAACTAAAAATTGAGTGATGGGGGATTAGGACTGGGAGTGGGCTGATGGGGAGGTTAGGACTGGAAATGGGCTGGTGGGATTAGGACTGGGAGTGGGCTATGGGGGGCTAGGACTGGTAATGGGTTGGGGGGGTTGCTAGGACTGGAAATGGGCTGAGTGGAAGGGGGCTTGAACTGCAAATAGCTGTTGGGGATGGGGCTTGGAATGGAAATGGGCTGAGGGGAAGTGGGGGGCTTGAACTGCAAATAGCTGATGGGGACGGGGCTTGGAATGGAAATGGGCTGAGGGGAAGTGGGGGGCTTGAAGAAGGGAATGGATGCTGGGTGAGACTGGAACTAGAAGGGAGCTGATGTTGGGGGAGGATTAGAATGGGATGGGGCTGGGAGAGTAAAATGGAGAGGGGAAAAATATTTTGTGTAGGAGGGATGAAAAATCTACAATTGGCCAGGTATTGGGAGAGTAATTGGGGATTGAGGATGGAGGGGTAAAATTTGTGTGGATGAAATAGGAATGAGGAAAGAGCAAAAGGAGAAAGATTAGTATGTTAAAGCAGATGTAGAGAGAGAGAATGGAAAAAAAAACTAGAAGAGAGAAGAAAGGACAAATGGACAGCAGACGATGGAGAGTTAGCAGAAAACATGAAGAAACCAGAAGAAAATGGCTGGACCAATTGCAACTGAAAAAAAATGCACAAAAGGTAGAACGATATCTCTTTATTTTGAATTTATTAACTGGAATATGTCAGCTCTGGGAAATGTGCATCATTAACATCTGCGCTTTGTTTGGTACAAGAGGAAATTCCTATTTGACGTTGCCACTTGTTCTCTTTCCCCAGTATTCACTGAAATGTATTGGTTTAATATTTGCAGTGTTGCCTTTTGATAGGTAGGGTATGGTGCTTTGTGAGTCCTGGTAATGCTGTCAGGATACGGCGGGTTTGCTATGGGTTCTAAATGGGCAGCGTTTGTAGTAGTTCCTAATGTGCCTGGCGGTTGGCACTGGATTATAGTAATGTAGAAATCTTTTAGTCTTTCTTTATCCATACACTCATTAAGAGACATGTTTACTAAAAGTTAGTGTATGGTAACATTATGCAAATATTTATGCAAATAAGACCACTTATGCAAATGACGTGCTGGCACTTTGAGGAAATTCTTTGGTTTTGTGCGGCAGTTTGGGCACTCGGGCTCAAAAAGGTTAGCCATCACTGGTCTAGTCTGTGCTCATTTGGGATAATCAGGCTGGGTAAGTTGGAGGAGTGAGGTTCACCTAGGGTGCCTTATATCCTTGCACTGTCCCTGGTGTGCTATCCAGCCACCACAATGCATAAACACATTTTATAGCCTGAAGAGATAACCTAAACTGCTCCATATCCCATTAAGCGGTGTGCAAGCAAATATGACTACATAGAAGGAATCAGAGTGTGAAGGCTTACATTTCACACAAAAAAAGAGATTAGCTGATTTTAATTGTAGGACAGCTGAGGAAAAGGCGGGGACTTTGGTAGGTCTTTATCATTTCTTTCAACAGGTATCAAAGTTCCTAACAGTCCAAGGAAGGATGGGAAACACTGTATTGCCAAAATGGTCCCCACTGTTACTATTTTTGCCTCTGCTCAGATAGAATATCCTGATCCACAATGAGAAACTGGTTCAGTGGAAAAAATAACTGCAAGTCAACTCCCTCAGAAAAGTGGAGGTGGCAAGGTTGGGAAGTATCCATGATGATGAGAACAACATCAGTGAAAGGCTTATAGAGGTGATAATAAAACTGACAGAGATTACCAAAACCAGTAAAACCAAAACACAAATTCTACCTTCACTTGAGCTGAAGAACCAGTACGTAGGCCTGGAAATGGAAAAGAAGATATCACCCTAGGATGAGGAAGAACTGGAACTTGTAAACCGGAAAGCTTCAGGAGCAATAACCACTGTGTCTAGGAAGAGATAAGTAATAGTAGGTGGCAACACCCCTCTCAGGAGCACAGAGGCATCCATCTGCCAACAAGACCCTTGCCTTTAAAGGCATGCTGTCTGGCTGGTGCCAAGATCTGTTACATTATGAAGAGTATATGGAGGTTCAACTAGCCTACTCTAGCTTCTGATGTGGTTCATCTTTGTTGGCATGAATGATACTGCAGGGTATCCCCTGAATGCATTAAAGATGACCTTTTGGCTCTGGGAAAGAGGATAAAACCATTATGCAGGTGATAGTTTCTTCAATTCTTTCATCTCTCATCTCTCCTTATAACTCCCCTTGGATACGCCGCTCTTTAAAGCAAACTGCTTCTATCTATGCCCTGCTCTCCTACTGCTAACTCCAGACTTTGCTCCTTTCACCTTGCTGCACCTTACGCCTGGAACAAACTACCTGTGTGTGTACGCCAGGCACCTTCTCTGACTCTCTTCAAGTCCAGGTTGAAAGCTCACCTCTGCTGCTGCTTTCGGATCTTGACTCACCTGATCTCCTTTTCTCTCCCTTGTTCCACCCCTGCCTACATCTTCCATGTTTTGTGTGTTTTGTCTTGACTAGATTGTAAGCTCTGATTAGCAGGAATTGTCTCTTACATGTCTGTGCTGTACAGCGCTGCGTACGACTGGTAACGCTATATAAATGCTAAGTAGTAGTAGTAGTAGTAGTTTGATTCACTCAGTCAAAGACCCAGTAAAAGAAAAGGACAGAGGCAGCAGGGTGGTTTGCTTTCTGAACTATGGATGATTTTCTAAGGACAGCTAAGTAGAGATGGTGGTCACCTATCAAAGAAGAGGAAAAGCCTCTTCCATAAAAGACTGGCTATCTTGCTAAGGAGGGATTTAAAATGGGGTTTGTGGGGATGGATGGACAAAGCCCTTAAATAAGTACAAATCCTCAGGTAATTAAAACTTTAAACATGTACAGAAGTTAGAAAAAAGGCAACATCTGGAAAGCTATGCATACTAATAACCATAGCATGGGAAATAAAATCCTGGATCTAGAGACTATAGTGGAATAGACAGACTTGGTTTTAGCAGCAATCATAGAGATATGATACACGGAGAACCATGGCTGGGACATAGCTTTACTGTGCTATAATTTATTCAGGGAGGACAAGGAAGGATAAAAGGGAGAAAGAGCGGTACAATATATACAAATTATATTAAACAATATATACAAATTATATTAAAACAACAAAATGCACAAATTATAAGCTAAGAAGGAAGAATTATGGGTTAATCTGAAATGAGGGAATTGATGTGATATATATAGATCTTCGCAGACAGAAGAAATAAATAGAATTTTAAATGAAGATATTCACAAATTTCCTTTTAAAGGGGAAATACTATTGTTAGGTGATTTTAATTTGCTGGATGTTGACTGGAACAATCCACGGTACCAACAATCCTAAAGATTTGGATTCCAACCCCTCTTCAGAATTCCTCCAAACAGCTCCCAGTCCTTATCAGGAACTCTCTAGGGGGCATTGGGGCAATCCCAATACAGCACTAAGTGCTGGCTAGCCAGTTGGCCCCCTCCCTCCCTCTCACCCCCCAATCCACATCAAAATACCGACTAGCTAGTCGGGCCTCCTCCATCTTCCCCCTTCAAAAGCTAAAAGCCAGGCTAGCCAGTTGGCATAGGGAAGTCCCCCCTTCCCACCCCTAAAGCCCTTGCTTTTAAATCCAAAGTGGTCTAGTGGGCACTGGGGAAAAAAGAGATCCTAGTGTCTGAACTTGTAGTAACAAATATGGCGTTATTCTCATGGTGCTGCCTCCTAGAGGGAAGCACATCAAAACTGGCATAATTTGTGACAGCAACACTGACAGGGGAAGGAGGGGGGAGGACTGTTCCTGCTCCTTACGCCCAATAGACCACCTGAGATTGAAAGCTAAGGGCTTTGGGGAGGTTGGGATGGCTGGAGGGTGGGGGGGGGGGGGGGGACGTTCTTAGGCCAACTGGCTAGATGGGCTTTTCATTTTTGAAGGAGGAGGGTATAAGGTCTAGGGGCTAAATCATGAACTGGGAGGATCAGTGGCTATTGGGGGGAAAGAGCATTTGGAAACTCAAATGGTAAGAGTAGGAATATATAGAGGCAGAGGAGCAGGAAAAAACTAAAATAAATAGGTATAGAAGTGTTGTAGATCTTTTTACAAACTGAGTTTGTGAAAAACTAGCTAAATTCAAACTAGACAAAGTAAATGGTCTGGATGAGATACATCTGAGGGCACTAATGAAACTCAAGGAAAATCTGGAGGTTCCACTGTCAGATATTTTCTCTGTTTGTTTTAGGGATCTGTATGGCCCTAAAAATATTTTGTTTGTGTTCATTTAAAACAATTTTTTCCTGATTTTTAATGCATTTTTTGTGTATTTTACTTATTTAATTTATTTATTTAACATTTCTTATATACCGCGCTATTCATTATCAGTGCAGTGTACATTAGAACAGAAACCTTATACCGTGCAGTAGGATCGCATGGTATTTACATTGAACCGGATGTAGAACTTGGAGTTAACTGGGGAAACATATCTACATTTTATTTACAGTGAAGTCCATATTACAGGCTAACGTCTATTTAGGACTAATCGCACTGGCTGTCACTTATCTTGTCGGGTATGCCATTGGAGGGCTCTAGGTGGTTGATGGTGATGCTCTTTAGTTGGTTGCTATAGCTGGATTCTGAATAGTGTCTTATAAACAAGTGATGTTTCAGTGCTTTCCTGAATTGGGTCAGGCTGGTAATGACTCTCATGTCTGTGGGGAGGGCATTCCAGGCTCTGGGTGCGTAGATCGTGAAGGCCTGTTGGAAGTTTTTTTCATGCACGTTGTCATTTCTTTTGGAATTTTTAAGGTGTTCACCACTGTAGATCTTCGGATTCTGTTTGGGGGTGCTAGTGGATCATTTCGCTAATGGATGTAGGGGGATGGCTGTTTAGGGCTTTGAAGGTCAGGACTAAGATTTTGTAGGTTAATCTGGCATGGATGGGTAGCCAGTGAAGATTCTTCAGGATAGGTGTGATGTGCTCTGACCTTGATGCCCCAATTAGGACTCTTGCGGCTGTATTCATTGCTAACTGGATCGGGTGGAGCGTTGACTGCGGGAGCCCATATAGTATAACATTAGCGTAATCAAAATGCGGGAGTACCAGGGTTTGGTAGATTGTTCTGAAATCACTGGGATCCAGTAGAGCTCATAGCTGCCTGAGTGTCCATATTTTGAAGTATATTGTTTTTACCAAGTTTTTTATGTGTGTTTTCATGTCTAGCCTTTGGTCTAGCATGATACCAAGTTATTGAATTGTGGATTTGGTTACCAGTTCTGCATGCTTGACTTTTAGTGCAGGTGGGGGGTGAATTCTGGGCTCCTCGTGAGGAAGAGGACATCTGTCTTGTTATGGTTGATCCGAAGGTTTTGCGAGTACAGCCAGTCCACAACTGCATTAAAACGTGAGGTTAGCAGGGAGAAGTCTGGATGGTCAATCGAAAATAGTATGTATAGAAGGATAAAACACACACAGCACCACCCTTTATAACCTCTATAACAGCAAACTCTTCAATAATTAAATACCTTCAACTTACTCTAAACAGACTTCACTTTGGGTGCATAAAGACCTCAGAAGAAGCTCATTCCATTCATTTGGCGAACAGAGTCACCATAGGACAGAGCTTAGAACTCACACATCATAGGCCTCACCCTTTAAACTTTAATATAATTATATCGACCAATAAAGCTATATCCAGAAAAAGTACTTTTTAAGGATTCGAACATCAATTAAAACCTACCATTGAATCTGAAATTTTAATAATAATATAGAAAATATCTTTTTGATTTTTTAAAGAGCAGTTTCGTCCTACTCGCACTGAAGATAAAATCACCTTCACCCGCTATAGTCGGCTTAACACCTAGAAGAATAGAAAAAGAGAGTCCAGATGGTAAAGACACTTTCTCTTTGCTATTCAAATAGTAATACGTTACTTATCTGAACAATTAGCTTCAGATGGTTATCCCGCATCTCAGCCGCTACAGTCTCCAACAGTCTCTACTTTTCAAAAGCTCTGCCTCAGAAGTCAAACGCCGCTACAGCTAGTCGAAAAGACCCCGAGCAGGCACTTGGTGCTTACTACAATCCAGATCTGACAAAAGCTTTTGTTTCATCCCACCAGGCTTCCTCAGGGATCCAGCATTAAACCCAAATTGAAATTATTCAATTACGATAGAGCAACCATGTTGCTTCAGTGATTCTAAAGGTGTCTGACATCACTTCTCTTTAAACAGGCATCAGACAAAGCCAATACGCGTAAAAAGCGTGACGTCATCGTTCCTATCTAAAACAAACTTTATTGTTCAAACCTTCTACACCTAAGAGCAACAGACCACACCACTACCAACAATAATAATAAGACTAGACAACACATACTAAACATTAAACACCAATCTCTTATCAAAGAAACTAAATTAACCAAACGAACTGACATCAAACCTATTACAAAAACAAATCTAACCAAAGTCTAAAAAGGAAAACAAATATGGAACTCATAGAATGACTAGCGGAATAGATCAAAAAATGAATATCAATAAAACAATGCCCATTCGATCTTGTCGTTCAGTCCATTCGGGGCTAAAGTATGCAACTTATAAATCCAATGTTGTTCTTTTTGAAGGAGTAAATGGCCCCTGTCTCCCCTCCGTATATCGTAGAGTACCTGTTCTATTACCGTGCATCGAAAATCTTGATTTAATGCTGGATCCCTGAGGAAGCCCGGTGGGGTGAAACAAAAGCTTTTGTCGGATCTGGATTGTAGTAAGCACCAAGTGCCTGCTCGGGGTCTTTTCGACTAGCTGTAGCGGCATTTGACTTCTGAGGCAGAGCTTTTGAAAAGTAGAGACTGTTAGAGACTATAGCAGCTGAGATGCGGGATAACCGTCTGAAGCTAATTGTTCAGATAAGTAATGTATTACTATTTGAATAGCAAGGAGAAAGTGTCTTTACCATCTGGCCTCTCTTTTTCTATTCTTCTAGGTGTTAAACCGACTATAGCGGGTGAAGGTGATTTTATCTTTAGTGCGAGTAGGACGAAACTGCTCTTTTCTTTAAAAAATCAAAAAGATGTTTCTTTAAAAAATCAAAAAGATATTTTCTATATTATTATTAAAATTTCAGATTCACTGGTAGGTTTTAATTGATGTTCGAATCCTTAAAAAGTACTTTTTCTGGATATAGCTTTATTGGTCGATATAATTATATTAAAGTTTAAAGGGTGAGGCTTATGATGTGTGAGTTCTAAGCTCTGTACTATGGTGACTCTGTTCGCCAAATGAATGGAATGAGCTTCTTCTGAGGTCTTTATGCACCCAAAGTGAAGTCTGCTTCGAGTAAGCTGTAGGTATTTAATTATTGAAGAGTTTGCTGTTATAGAGGTTATAAAGGGTGATGCTGTGTGTGTTTTGTTGTTATTTACCCTTTAGGCAGTGATTTCTTATTATGTATAGAAGGATGTCATCTGCATATGCCAGACAGTGTACACCAAATGATCGGATCAGAGCACAGATGGGTTGCATGTAAATGTTGAACATCAATGCTGATAGTGCTGATCCTTGGGGCACACCCTGATTTTGTAGGAATGGTTTTGAGGTTGTGGAGTTGGTCCTCACGTGTTGCCATCTGTTGGATAAATAGGATTTGCACCAGTTTAGGGTGATGCCTTGTAATCCCTTTTTCCTCGAGACATTGTATGAGTATTTCGTGGTTCACAGAGTCAAATGCTGCTGCGATATCCATAAAAATGAGGGCAAAGCCGTGTCAAACATTACACAGGTACACTACCAAAAATCTGCCTCCAGTTTTGCAACTGATTCCTATAGATTTTGGGGTGCTGAATCCAGGAAAAATAGCCAAAATGTTCCATCACATCACGTTTTCTTGCAAAATTAGATTTCTTACCCATATAAGGAATGTTCTGCTAGGTACGTATGACCTAGATTGGCCACTGTTGGAAACAGAATACTGGGCTTGATGGACCTTGGTCTGACCCAGTATGGCATATCTTATGTTCTTATGTTCTTATGTTCACATAATTTCTTTTTAGCCGACTGCAGTTTATTTTCTTGGCCCAAAATAGAGGTTGTAATGGTTAACTAACTAGAAACACTCCCTCATGATATTTTAGAGTGTTTTGTATTCATTTTATACATTAACAGGACAATTGGGAGGCGGGGGGCTAAATCCAGTACTCGCGCTGGCACATGTTCTTTCCTGTTCGCCTCGCCTCGTTCGCTCGCTCAAACACGGTGGTTGCGACATGAACATTCCTGTCAAATTTCAGTTTCTTGCAAGTTCATTATTACCTTTTGTTTGCTCAGTCGTAATCCAGCTTTATTCCGAAGTGGTTCACTACAGTTGTAGTTTGCAGTGCTGTGTATTTGTGATGGCTCACAGAGCCAGAGGTTGCGTCAACTCTCCGGACAGTTTTTGTTTTATTTGTGGGGAATATACCGTGAAAAAGCGGCAGAGGAACATTTCTGCATTTATTAAAAAAGTATATTTCGCCTATTTCGGTTTGAAGTTAGGCGATCAAGACAAACCGTGGGCTCCTCACAAAGTGTGCAAGACATGTGAGGAAGATCTACGCTTATGGATGAAAGGTAAAAAACAAGCATTTCGTTTCGGAATACCTATGATGTGGCGTGAACAAAGAGACCACAGCAGTGACTGCTATTTTTGCTCTTTCATTGTGAAGGGATACAACTTAAAAAATAAGAACGTAATAAGTTACCCCAACCTTCCCTCAGCAATTAGGCCTATGCCTCATAGCAACGAAGTACCTGTGCCTGAACCACCAAAATCTTTGAATCATATTTGTGTGGACGGTTCTGATCATGATGAGACTCATCAGATGGCTTTTCCCGATGAGTCCAGTACTTCCGAGTTTGAAACTGAACCAGATCCGAAACCTGAACTTTTCTCTCAAGCTGAATTGAATGATTTAGTCCGGATTTTAGGACTCCCAGAAGATGCTGCCCAACTGCTAGGTTCTCGGCTTAAACAGAAAAATCTATTGTCACCAGGAACAACTTTTTATTGGTACCGCAACCGCGAGACACAATTTTTGAAGTATTTCAGCAAAGAGGAAGATTTGGTATTTTGCAACGATATATACGGAGTGATGGAAAAGTTTAAACTCAAGTATGATCCTGCTGAATGGCGGCTGTTCATTGATTCGTCAAAAGACAGCATAAAAGGTGTTCTTCTTCATAATGGCAACACATTCGCTTCAGTTCCTATTGCTCACTCTGTTATTCTCCAAGAAAAATACGAGAATTTGGCCCTGATTCTTCAGAAGATTCGTTATGATGAGCATAAGTGGATGATTTGTGGAGACTTTAAAATTCTATCCATGCTATTAGGGCAGCAATCGGGTTTCACCAAATATCCCTGCTTCCTTTGCTTGTGGGATAGTCGGGCCCGCGACCTACACTGGGGGAAAAAAGACTGGCCAATTCGGAAGTATTTGAGACCCGGTGAGAAAAATGTTCTTCATGAGAGCTTGGTACCTCGTGATAAAATTCTATTACCACCTCTCCACATTAAGTTGGGTCTCATTAAGCAATTCATCAAGTCCCTTCCAAAAGATGGTGAGTGCTTTCGGTACCTTTGCTCAAAGTTCCCCCGACTTTCTGAAGCAAAGCTAAAGGAAGGAGTGTTTGTTGGCCCTGATATAAGGAAACTCATTTCAGATGGAGCATTCGCTGAAACGATGTCTGAGAAGGAAAAAGAAGCCTGGGATTCCTTCAAGGATGTTGTTCTCAAATTCTTGGGGAAGAGGCGGGATGAGAACTATAAGGATATTGTTGCCAGGATGCTCAATGCCTTCAAAGAACAAGGCTGTAACATGAGCCTGAAAGTCCATTTCTTGCACTCCCATGTGAACTACTTTCCCGAAAACTTGGGGGCGTACAGTGAAGAACAAGGTGAAAGGTTTCACCAGGACATCAAGGACGCAGAGAGAAGGTACCAAGGAAGATGGAACACCACTATGATGGCTGATTTCTGCTGGTTGCTGCTGCGGGAAACCCCAGATGAAAAATACGCCAAGCAGTGCACCAAGAGAAGCATTCGGGGGAAGAAGAAACGGGCCCACCAGGAGATTGATTGACCCAAGAATGACTTTAAAATCTAAACTGTGTTGACAAATATCATGTTTTTACTAAACTTTGATATAAAAATTTGCTAGTTATTACCACAGTGTCGGATCTCATTTATTAGAATTTTATTTTCACACCATCGGGTGTTTGTCTTCATGTATTGCAATGGTGCAGTTTGCGTTTTCTATTCTTACATACATACCTGTACAACATTTTTTGCACATTTCTTTGCTTTGCTTTGTGTCTAACCTCGCTCTTATATGCTCAATGTTTGTGCACATGTATGTGGCTGTTTTAAGTGCAGACAATTTTGCTACCATCACAGTGTGTTTTGTTGACATTACTCTATTCTTATGTGCTGCCTTGTTACAATTTTCTTTATTCTTATTTGAATAACTACTAAACAATTAGTATAAAGAATTCATCCAAGAAACTTTTATCTCGATCGCACTCAATCTGAAACGTTCACCTCAAACTGCTAACCCAATGTAGCAAAAAATCTGTACGTGATGGAGCAAATTGGTTACCAGATTTGGATTCAGCGCACCAAAAAATGTAAAAATCAATCGAAACATTAGAGGCAGTTTAAAAAAAAAATTTTTTAGTGTACCTGTGTTATCAATACCTGAGATTAAGGTGTTGAAGAGGGTGGCTAGGAGGTTCTCGACACCGTGTGCTTCCCTGAATCCATGTTGGGCTGTGTCCAGTGGTGCTTCGGTGTCAATACGGTGTTGAATTTGGCAAAGAACAACCTTTTCGATTATTTTGGCGAGAAGTGGTATGCTTGATATCGGCCTGTAGGATTTGGCTTTTGATGGGTCCATCTTGTTGCTTTTCAGTAGTGGTCTGATGGATGTGTTTTTTAGTTTTTGTGGAAAGGATCCCGTAGAGAGTGATAGGTTCAGGATTTTACTCAGGAAAGGACTTAATTCACAACGCATTTCTTTTATCCAGGGTGCTGGAATGGGTCGCTAGGTGAAGTGGAGGCGTTGATGGAGGCGATGGCATCTTCTGTCTCTTTGTTTGAAATGGTGTTGAATTTGGCCAGTATAGATGATGGTGGTGGCTTGTGGGTAAGGGTGCAACCTGCGGGGTTTGTGCTCTTGTCGGTCAGGATCATTTTCAACTGTAGGTAATCAGAGTATTCCTGCGGGTGCGGCATGTATGGTTGGTCTGATGTTGGCTCTTTTGCTAGTGTCTTTACAATGTTGAATAGGTCATGTGGCTTGTTTATTGAGCGTTTCAGGAGGTTTGTGTGGAATTGCCTCCTTCTCTCGGCTATTTCATCATGATGTTTTTCCAGAAATGAGTTATACTTACTATGCGCTTCGGGGGAGCGTGAATGGTGCCATCGCCTCTCAAGTTTGCGTAGATGGAGGGGCGATGCACGGAGCTCTTCAGGGTACCATGCTGCGTGTTCTTGTTTTCTGGGTTTTTTGTTTGTGACTGTTGTCACACCCTGGGCCGCCTGTAGCGTTAGCGTATGGGTTGGGCTGCAGGGGGACCTTTTATTGAAAGGTTGTAGTTGGGCTCCTTTGCAATAAGGTAGTTGAGGCACGAATGGTTAAGGTCAAGACAGGGTTTTATTTCCCCTCCCGGGGACGGATTCCAAACACAGGCAATAAAGAAACATAAGCCATACACTCTGGCAAAAAGGATAGGATAAAGTAAAGTCTTGTACTTTTAAACAGGCAGTTAAATTATTTCCACAACTGTATCTCTTCAGCACAGTGAAACCACATCACTTAATACAGCCAATGAACAGTCCATCTGATTGTCAGATAATTCTGTTTCTGGGGGATCAATTATCATTGATTCAATCTGACTATCATCTGTACCACTCTGCTGCTGCCTATAGAGTGTTGGCAGATTATTCTCCTCTGCCAGCTCCCGTGACCTCTCTACTATCTCCTCTAGCAGGTAAGGGTCTGTATCACCATATCTTGGCATATAATTGTAATGAGAGTTATGTCCCTTATAACTCCTACGTGAGAAAGTCTTATATCCAGCTTTACATTGGCTAATTGGCCTACCTTCAGGGTTTGAGGCAAGAGAAAGTCTGTGCACTGCTCCTTTTAGAAGGGGTTTAAACCTTAGAGGCTTTTCTCTACGTTCAGGCTGCTCAGCACCCTCTTCCAACATACAAATGTCTGGCACCGTATATTCTCCCTTTCTTGAAGCTTGCAAATACTTTCCAGTTATCCTGACTGGTACTTTCTCCTTGTGAATGCCTTCACCATAAGGAATAGGTTTTGAGGTTTGGTTAAAAGGTTTCTGTGCCTTTCTCCTCCAATTAACTCTATTAGCTGTTAGCTGCCTTTCTCTTTCCCATTCAGAATCAGAGTCACACACGTAAGTTTTCCTACCAGCCCAGGGCAGATGTTGCTTTCCAGATTCAGACCTCAGCTTGCACACAGACTCCAGCTGGTTCTGATTCACCACGTCTTTCCTGCTTCCTGTTGCTGGCTTCTCTGAATTCTCTGAGCTGCTTTCTCTGGAGCTACCGAAGCCAAAGCTCCTGCTCCTCCTACTGCCACTGCTGCTCACTAACTCTAGTGAACGTCCCTCATACGTTTGCTGAGGCTCTAATCCAGCCCTTCCCCCTCCCAGGTGAAAGCTATTAGAGCTATGAGCTGGGGATTGCTTATCAGCTGTGCGGGGTTCTTTCCCTCTTGGCTGGGAATGTTTGTGTTGCTCTTGGCAACTGGGTGTCCTGATATCTTCCTTCCTGCTAGAAACAGCCCTATTGCTCATAGGTTCCTCTGTTTTTCTATCACAGGATATCTTTTCCCCATTACACTGTGTAGTGAGAAATGGAGTTGAAGCTGTTGTCCCAATTATTGATCATTTCGTCCAAGTCATAGGCTGAGTTGTCAAGGAGTGGAAGGGCTTTCTCAAGTATTTCTTCTTTGACAAAGGGTCTAAATCTTCTCATTGGTATTTTTGGGGAGGTAGTAGCATTGTTGGGCTTTGGGATGTGCTGTTTGGTGGGTATTTGGAATCTAAGTAGGCTGTGATCAGACCAAGGTACTGGTGTTATGGTTAATGCAGGGTCATGGGTTTCTTCTGATGCTGTTTGTTGGGCAAAAATCAGGTCAAGTTTGTTTCCCTTCATGTGTGTAGGTGCGTTTACTAGTTGTTTATATCCCAGCTCATCAAGTGCTTCAAGGAAGGTGGTGGCCTGGGTTTCCTTCAGGGTAGGTAGGTTGAAGTCATCTAGGAGCCATTTTGGGGATCTTGGTTTGTTTGTGCAGCAGGCTAGGTTGATTATTGTGGAAAGGTCATCTGGTGATGATGTTGGGGCTCTGTATAGTAGGTTGATTGCACAGTGGTTGCTTTCTATGGTGATTGTGTCTAGGTGAGCTGTGCTAGTAGCGTTGTTCAATTGGAATTGTAGTTCGGTTTTTGCGAGGATGAGTGCTCCGCCTCCTCTCTGGCTGGTTCTATGGCAGGTGAAGAGTGAGAACTTGGGAGGTAGCATTTGGTTGTGCAGTACGTTGTCGCAGTTGGTTAGCCATGTCTCCATGATCATCAGGATGTCCAGATCGTAGAGGGTTATCAGGTCAGTGACCACTGGCCTTTTTGTGCGTATTGATTTGGCATTGACGAGGGCACATTTCAGTGGGTGTTGGTACTGGTGTTTCTCTGATTGAGATTTCTTAAGATGCTGTAGTGGGATGTGCAATAGACGGGAGTGAAGGTTGTGATTAACTTCAGTTGTGGAGTGGTGAGGGTTTTCAGTCCATCTTTTTCCATCACTCCAGAGTATTGGGATAGGGTTGAGGGCTGAGTTAAAAGCATGAAATCCACTGGGGAGACAGGCGATGATGTAGATACTGGTCAAGGTTATAATTGGGTGCATCTTCTAGGTTGTTCTTGTAGCAACTTGATTAGGGTAGTAATAATATTGCTCGTGGGTGAGCGTGTGGCCTACTGGGTTAAGTTCGGCAGGACTTTCACCGATTGGTGGTTAAGGTTCAATATCTGGTGGTAGTTACATTCATCAATTAAACAGGCACTTTGTCTGGTAAGTAGTTAAAGACAGCAGTTATGCAGACACAGTCAGCAGTTATGCAGGTACAGTGTCCGGAGAGCAGTTATGATCAGCAGTTAAACAGATACTGTATCTAGTGATTGCGGTCATCAAATAAACAAGCACATTGGCTAGTAAACGGTCATCAATTAAGCAAGCACATTGTCTAGTAAACGGTTATAGTCAGCAATTAGCTGGGTACACTTGTCTGGTCGACATTTGTGTTGACTATTATGGATATATGATGTTAGAGCAGGATAGACGTTATTTAGAATGTAACATACAGATAGGTGGTACGTTAGCTAATGGATGTAGAATGCTTATCTGGGCTTAGCAAAGTAGGATGTCTAGGAACAGTTGGGTAGCTAGACTAACAATGTAGGTAGCTAGATTAATGTACTATCAGAGCAGCTAGCTATAAAACAACATTATAAGTGTTTAGGATAGTGTGTGTGAGTTATCTGGTCATTCTAGGGCCTAGCTGGAAGTGTTGCCCTAGAATGAAAGATATAACATTATTAGCATTATTAAACATGGATTGTATGTACATGTGTTAATCTTTAGATATACACATGTAACAGTGCTTTGTATAGTGGAGGGGTAGCCTAGTGGTGAGAGCAATAGCCTCATCTCTGGAAAATCAGGGTTTGATTTTCATTGGCATTCCTTATGATCTTGGATAAGTGACTTTGCTCTTCTGGGAAGAAAAGGCCTGGCTATCTACTTCCTTTCATATCTTGCCAAGAAAACCCAGGTGCCGTTGGATTGCCTAGACACCAGCATTGACTTGACTGCACTTAAAAAAAGAAAATTATTTGCATGCATTTAAAGAGTTTAGGGTGGTTATTTTTTTCTTTTTTTTTTAGAATCTGAAGTGATCTCAGAGGATTAGAGATAGATATCAGTGATTTTCCTTCACAAAAGTTGAAGTAAAGAAACCATTTTAGTAAAGAAAATGATGGAAACTAATGGCCGGTTATTTTGACCTTGGTAATGATTAAATTAATGGAATCACTACCAAAGTGGAGGATACTGCAGTTTCTGGAATCCATTGGATTACAAGATCTGCAGCTGCATGTTTTTACCAGAGAGAGATCTTGTCAGATGAAACTGATTAATTTATTTGGCTGGTGTCCAGAGGGTTGGATCAGAGAAGAATGTTATATGTCATGTCCTTACATTTCTTTCAAAGTATATATTCAGATATAACATAGATCAATGATCTTACTAGCTCTTTTCAACAACCCTGTTCATCGAACACTATGGTCATACCACCTGAGCTAACAGAGACAGAGCATCAGCCCCTCCCCTCGCCCCCCATGACTGTATATATGAATGTATAATAGCTCACAATGTATAATAACACACTATGTATATAGCACCCCCCAATCTTCAAACTACCAACACTAACACACAACACACACCACTGCATGAATTCAATTGACCCCTCCCTCGATTGCTTGCTGTGGAATCCGCTTTGATTGAAGGATAAGACGGTATATAAATAACGTTAAATAAATACATTAAATAAATACCCTCTACTTTCACTCCTGTGCCCATTCAACTGAGCACATTGGCTCAAATCCCAATCCCTTTCTGGCTTTCTTCACTTCAAATTCATGCTTACTTACTTCCAATCTGTCATAGCATATTATTCCTGAGTCTATCCCCTTTCAGCCAAGAGATCAAATAGAATGCTAGGTATCATAAGGAAAGGAATGGAAAATAAAACAAAGGATGTTATAATGCCTCTGTATCATTCTATGGCAGACGGCACCTTGAATATTGTGTGCAATTCTGGTCGCCGTATCTTAGAAAGGATATAGCATTATTAGAAAAGGTTCAGAGAAGAGCCACCAAAATGATAACGGGGATGGAAGGATACTCCTATGAAGAAAGGCTAAAAAGGTAAGGGCTCTTTAACCTGGAAGAGAGACGGCTGAGGGGAGATATGATAGAAGTCTATAAATTAATGAAAGGGTAAACGTAGATCGACTGTTTAGGTTATCAGAATATAGAAAGACTAGGGGACATGCAATGAAGCTACAGGGTAAACTATTTAAGGCAAATAAGAGAAAATATTTTTTCACTCAACGTGTAATCAAATTCTGGAATGGATGTAGTAAAGGCTGTTCGTGTAGCTGGGTTTAAAAAAGGTTTGGACAAGTTCCTGGAGGAAAGGTCCATAAACCATTATTAAAA
Source organism: Ichthyophis bannanicus (assembly GCA_033557465.1). Taxonomy (NCBI): domain Eukaryota; kingdom Metazoa; phylum Chordata; class Amphibia; order Gymnophiona; family Ichthyophiidae; genus Ichthyophis; species Ichthyophis bannanicus. The sequence goes on from CM066032.1 coordinate 1,504,275,683, forward strand.
AGGGACCCAGGATATCAATGCTTGACCCAATACAAGCTTTGTGGAACCTGTGTCTTTTGGGGAAACTGCTAGGTACGTATGACCTAGATTGGAAACAGGATATTGGGCTTGATGGACCTTGGTCTGACCCAGTATGGTATATCTTATGTTCTTGTTCTTATGTCCTATGTCCTCTCATAGAAGAGCTTGCTGTCAATTGAAAGAGGCTCTCTTCTTGTGCATGTATGCCAGGGAGATATTTAAACACCTCTATCATATCTCTTCTATTCCGCCTTTCCTCTAAGGTGTACATATTAAGATCCTTAAATCTGTCCTCATAACGAAGACCACTAACCATTTTAGTAGCTACCCTCTGCATCGAATCCAACCTCTGAGTCATCTTTCTCCCCTTCAATCTATTGAAAAATCTGCTGCATGGCTAATCTTCTGCCAGCCCCAATATACTCATATAACCTCTCTTCTCAAATCACTTCATTGTCTTCCCTTCCGTTTCTGTATCCAATACAAACTTCTCCTTCTGACCTATAAGTGCATTCATTCTATTGCTCTTCACTACTTTTCCTCTTTTCTCTCTCCCTACACCCCTCCTCATGAACTCTGCTCTTCCTCTGACTTACTTCTCTCTATGCCCTTCTCTTCAACTGCCAATTCTAGACTTTGATCCTTTCACCTTGCTGCTTCTTATGTCTGGAACAAACTACCTGTATCTTTACGTCAGGTTTCATCTCTCCCCCTTTTCAAATCCATGCTAAAGGCTCACCTCTTTCTGGCCGCTTTTGGATCTTAATCCTATGTTCTCCTTCGGTCTCATTACCCTTCGCTACTGTACCCTTATTCTCACCTATTGTACTGTCTTTCATCAATTGTACTGTCTGTCTTAATTAGATTGTAAGCTCTGATGAGAAAGGACCATCTTTTAAATGTGTCTGCACAGCACTGCATATGCCTTGTAGTGCTATATAAATAATATTAGTAGTGGTAGTAGAATATATTCTCACAGAATTTAAATATTAGGACCATCAGAACTGAGCTTAGAGAGTAAAAATATCATTCAATAATTCATTTGTAGCTCTCAGTGCCCACAATTGGTCCAGTAGCATTCACATTTCATATTCCCAACTACAAAATTCATAATAACAATCACGGTTAATTTCTCAAACGTCAAAATTCATAATAACAATAAATGTTCTCTTGACATTCATTGCAATAATAAAATGTCATCACTTATCTGTGAGAATTCATCTAGAGACTGCCCAACATGAATTCATCTTTCAAATTAGTTCATTCTTTGCCAGGGGACTGAGTAATCACTTGAAACCAACTCTATGGCCATTTTATATTTGACCCAAGTTGAAGATTGGTATGTTTTGGAAAGAATTTTTAGATGTTAGATCTTTTATTTGGCATGGTTCAATTCAAGATTTACTTGATTATTACCAGTGTGTGAATTTGTTAAACCAATTTTTAGAATTCACTATACAATATGATCACAGACAAATTTCTTCTTCAGATGTATATATTGAAAAAGCTCATAAACCGATAGGAAACAAGTTGAATGCAGCAACCTTCTTTGTTTTGGGAGTCATCCCCCACATAATTTGAAATAACTGTCTATAGGTCAATTACTTAGACTTCATAGGATATGCTTCTCTGTTGAAGATTATAAACATAAAGCTCCTGATTTAATGCATTAATTCACAGAATAGGGAAACCCTTTAGGGGAGATCATGAAGTCTTTTTACTGAGCAAATTGTGCTCAGTAAAGCTGCTATTAATGCATGTTCAAAGAGAGCAGAAGAATGGAAGTATCAGTATACTACCTTATTATATGGCTTCTAAATATATAACAAAGCTGATTAGGAAACCTTGGCATGTATTAGCTATGTATAAGGTGCTCAAGGAGCATCCTGAGTTGCATATAAATATTGCAAAAACTATTGGTGAATTCCTCTTTTATCCTTTGAAAAAGGGGAATATCTATTCCCATCCATCATGTGGTAATTGCAATTGGTGTGTTTCTACCATTCAAGGTGGACACCGGATTCACCCTACTATTGGTGATAAATGTTTCACAGTCAGATACTATATGCACTTCATCTTTTATAGTTTATGGACCCGATATTCAGTGGGGGCGACTAGTATGAGTACAGTGCCTAGCCATTGCAGCTGAAGACTTAACCGGATATTCAATGCTGGGACCATATCCAGCCACCAGCATTGAATAGCCGGGCAGCGATTCAATATCGTTGCTGCCTGGTTAGCAACAGGCAGTGCCTCCTCTCCGCCCCAGAACATCCATGACACAGCCTAATGCTATACAGTTAGCATCGGGGCATATTGCAGTGTTATTTGGGGATATTCAATGGTGCTATCTGTGTTAATGCCACTGAATATCCCTTTGAGCAACATTTACATGGTTTACATGCCTGTAAACCATATAAATGACTTTGAATATCAGACACTATATTATTATTTGTAGTTGTCTTCCTTTGTATGTACCTAAAAAAAAAATCACCAAAGCAAACCCCCAAAAATTCAAGTCAAAAAAAATTTTTTTGTCGGATGTTTTCAGGAAAGGAACATTGTATCAAAACTATGTCCACCACACAGTCACATCCATTTTATTATAAAACTTTGAAAAACTTCACTTAGCTGAAAATTGTAGGTCGCAGACTACTCAGGCACGCTCAGAGCGTGCCTGAGCGTGTCTGAGCGTGTCTGAGCGTGCCTGAGTAGTCTGCGACCTACAATTTTCAGCTAAGTGAAGTTTTTCAAAGTTTTATAATAAAATGGATGTGACTGTGTGGTGGACATAGTTTTGATACAATGTTCCTTTCCTGAAAACATCCGACAAAAACATTTTTTTTTACTTGAATTTTTGGGGGTTTGCTTTGGTGATTTTTTTTAGGTAGTTTATTTATCACTAAATATTGAGGGTTTTGTTGTTCCTTTGTATGTAGGCAAAATGAAACATCCAGTGAAATTACAACTTAACAAACATGAGTAGACTGGCCAATGGTGTTATGGAAACCCTATTAGTGGCTTATTTTCATTTGAAACAACATGCTCCCACAGATTTCCTGTCGAGGGGAATTGTCTCTGTACTATCACATTGGTAAGGTAGGAATCATGATTAAAGTCTGAATTATAAAGAGTAGCAATGGATCTATAAAATGGATTTGATACACCCTAGGAGCTTGACTACTGAGATTGAATGGAATTTACTTCAGTGATTAATCAAGTTTGATGTGGTTCTAATTAAGAGATTTTTCGGTTGAGGATGCAGACAACTGAATGTACACTGCTGTCATGCTCACCTTTATAGAGACTGAATGCTAATACTTATAGCAGTTGGAAGTGAAGTCAGTTCCAAGTAACTACTTAGTCCCCTGACTCAAAATGGACCAATTCAAAATATAAATTCATGTCAAGCAGTCTCTAGATGAATTCTCATAGATAAGTGGAGAAATTCTATTATTGTGGTGAATGACATGAAAACATATTCTGAAGAGTAATTTATATACTAAGGGGCATGTTTACTAAACTGCGGTAACGGTACATAACGCGCGTAATGTAACGTTAACGATCGTTAACTAATGTTAATGCATGTTATGATGCGTTAACGATCGTTAACGTCTCATAACGCGTGTTAACGTAAGTTAACAATCTCAAGGTTCCGCGGCGCGGTAAAACACCACAGAAGGTGGAGAGAGGGTGGAGAGAAGGGGTCAGTGGGCGGAGTGTGGGCGGGGAGAGGCTCCAGGCACCCCAACGCGGTGAACTCAAGGGCTGAATCCTACCGCGATTGAAAACCTGCCGGTAGATGCATATTTGCAGGGGAGGGAAACCATTTCAGCGTCAGCAATGTACAGCATAGGCAGGAAAACCCACAAAACGTGATAAGTGTGATACATGTGCATGGAACAAAAGGGCAAATAAGCAGTGAAAATGACTATAAGAAATGAGGAAAATAACATAACCAAGCTAGCCAATAGTGATATCAATGGGAAACAGCCAAAAATACCACTGAGAAAGCCTCAGAAAAATATATTAACTGTGGAAGGGTGTATGCCCTGTCACCATAGAAGGTGAATGATGCCACAGTGAAATAGCGCAGATCAGGGCATCCCCTTGTTACTGAACAGGTTCCCCATGGCATGCACATGTCCTGAAACAGCAGGGTGGGCATGTCGGAACGGGCAACTGGGCAGATGCTGGAAAAGGGGATATAGAGGGCTGCAGGCGGCACATGCTGTGGTGCAGCTGAGCCACAGTGGGGACTAGGGTGATGCTCAGTTTGGCCCATAGGAATGCATAAACAGTAGAGCCAAACTGCAACTGTTGAGGGCCCAACATGGGCATGAGTGTGTCCCCCGCAGTGTCACAGGGGACAGTACCCAGCAGCCACACCTAAGGGCACAGAACAGTAGCAGGCAGTGCTGGGGGGAAGTGTGGGCGTCAATCTAGGCACCCCTACCCCACCACCCATGCCATAGGCAGCTGCCTACACGCACACTGGATGGCCCGAGACTGCCCACCACCAGCACCACCAGCAGAGGGGCATGGCAGCATGGTGGCGGAGGGGTACCGGTGGCAGAGGGGGCAGTGACATCTGACCATAGCAGACCATGGCCTAGCCCGGTCCAGGTGGGTGCCGTGCACTGCAACAGACAGGCTCAGTAGTGCAAACAGTCACAATACCTCCAGGGAATGATCTGTCCCTGTAGCGCAGTAAGCACAGCCAGTGTGCTCAGGAGCTGAAGGTCACAGGTTCAATCCCAAGCTGTGGTCCCTGCCAACTCTGTCCCCATACCTTTTACCAGTAAGAAACTGGTAAGATGGAACCTTGTATTGCTGATAGAATAAACATGCGTCCAACGCCTACATTTTATCGCACAGAGCACAGACACCACAAACAGGCGCATTACCGAGGGCAGAGTCTGCCAAATGCAGCCCGGGAGGGGTACAAATCATGCAGGTGTCATGCTGTTTCCAATAGAAGGACATGTTAGCATGGTGGCAGAGGGCGTACAGATGGTGGAGGGGGCAGTGGCACCAGCACCACCAGCAGAGGGGCATGGCAGCATGGTGGCGGAGGGGTACCGGTGGCAGAGGGGGCAGTGACATCTGACCATAGCAGACCATGGCCTAGCCCGGTCCTGGTGGGTGCCGTGCACTGCAACAGACAGGCTCAGTAGGACAAACAGTCATGGTACCTCCAGGGAATGATCTGTCCCTGTGGCACAGTAAGCACAGCCAGTGTGCTCAGGAGCTGAAAGTCACAGGTTCAATCCCGAGCTGTGGTCCCTGCCAACTCTGTCCCCATACCTTTTACCGGTAAGATGGAACCTTGTATTGCTGATAGAATAAACATGCTTCCAACACCTACATTTTATCGCACAGAGCACAGATACCACAAACAGGCGCATTACCGAGATGTCATATAGTGGTGTGGGGCAGCTGTGCAGTATCAGGTCTACGGTCTGTCTATCACTGCCCAATGTAGCGAGGCGTACAGATCTGCATAGACTGCCCTGGTGGGGTGTCCATTCCCCGGCAGGACTGGGGTGAATAGTACCCTCTACTGTCACCAGTGTAGGGGAGTAAAATGTTGACCCGTTAGTTGGAAACCATGTTTCCCACCCTGAGCCACAGAAGGTGGGTTGGGTGTTGGTACGTAAACCGCCTATGGGCCCAAACCCTCCCTGCCCCCCTTGGACCTGAAATCATGTGACCATGGCACCCACACAGTGTATGAACTATTCAGGGTGCATCATAGTCCACACGGGCAAGACATGATGTGCAGATGGACACAGGCAAATGCTAAGGGTATCTGCAGGGGCCACCTATCACACAGAGGCACCGATGGGGACCTGTAGCATAGCCCATCGCAGAAATGCCAGGTGCAGCGGAAATGGTGCTGGGCACCCCACCTCACCCTCAGGGTGAACACAGGACCCTTCCACTGTGATGGACGGTAGCCACTCTGTGGCAGTAACACACACGGTCAGAACCCCCACCAGGCTGAGGTGCTGTGGGGTTGCACATGGTCGGGACACACAACCAGGCCAAGGTGCTGGGGGGGTGCATCCCACAACACAGGACCCTCTGTAGACTGCTGATCTGCATGTGCAGTGCATCATGGGTGTGGCTGGTCCAATCCAAACCTGGCAACCACAGCAGACGGTTGGAGTGATGACCTGCAGCCCCTCTGTAGCTAGCCAGGCATGTAGCAGGAGCTATAGAGATGTAGGCCACTGGCAAATGCACTGGCTGTGCAGACAGAGGTTAGGGGTTTGTACCTACTGTGGTGATATGTGGTAGGGCTGTCTGAGGCCTTTCCCATTGTAGCAGCGGAGTGTATGCAACCAATTAATACCAGGAGTCACTTACAGAATCCAAGCCAATGGAATGTGCACAAGGCCCAGACAGAAACAAGTTCAAAAGTGACTGAGCAAGCTTGAACAGGAGCAAATACCTTATATACATCTGCTAACAGTCAAGTACATACAAGCTCTCCATTGGTGCAAATGCCCCCCCCCCCTTACCCAATCAGAGTCTCCCTCTGGGCCTCTCTCTCTATTTCCCCCTCTCAAGCCAGCTGATCAAAAGGCACATGAAAAGTGATAGATACATCTCCACATCAAGGACATCTCTGGGCAAAGGAATGTGAATGTATCCTAATGAGAAATGTCTGATGCAGGCTGTTTTGTACGGAATCATGCAGACTCTGCAATAAGTAGACATCTCTAACAGGAAATTCTGAGTCTTAGCAGCAATACTAAAGGGTAGGGGGTTTAAAATCAAGGTCTAACATAGAGGCACATAGAGGCCATAGCCTATCACACGTTTAGTTGGTAGCATCAATCAAAACTGTAAAACACCCTCAAGCTGTTATAATCACAAATGCCCATGCGCGCGGCTATGCACGCGGCTACGCACGTACCCATGCACCTATGCACACGGGTACGCATGCACCTACGCACGCACCTACGCAGCACAAACAATTCTGGAGGAGATGGCTGCCATGTCCAGGAAGCCTGCCTTCACCATGGCAGATCTCTACCTGCTTACTGAGTTATTCTGCCTCCGCCAGGATCGCCTCTTCCCTGGCTCATCCCGGAGGCAGAATCTGGTCAGAGTGAAGAGGGCCTGGGAGCGCCTCACCAGGAGGTATAACAGAGGTTCTGACTACCCATGTGAGGTAAGTGCATGGGGACAGGCACCCCAACCTAGGATGTGAAGGAGAACACCTGGTAACCAAACCACCTATCAGCCACACACTGTCAGGGAATGTCATGTGTTGGTGTGTTCAGCTGGGAGTAACATCAACCCCCCCCCCCCAAAGAAAAATAGAACCACTCTGCCCCCAGGGGGTAGCTGTGACCACCACAGAGATGGAGTACCCAGTACAATGTAATGGTATATGGTGTTGTTGCAGCCTCAGTGATGTGCCCTATCCACACAACACCAGAGGTCCATCACAGAGGCCAAGAGACACACAGGAGTATGTCCCTGCCTCTGTTTGTGATCACAAGGCTCAACTATATCCCCAGGATGCAGCAGGCCTCACTTCAGGGTTCTATCCCCCATCCTGGTGCTATGGTGACTGCCCCTGTTTGTGATCACAAGGCTCAACTATATCCCCAGGATGCAGCAGGCCTCACTTCAAGGTTCTATCCCTCATCCTGGTACTATGGTGACTGCCCCTGTGTAGGAGTACAAGGCTCAACTATATCCCCAGGATGCAGCAGGCCTCACTTCAGGGCTCTATCCCCCATCCTGGTGCTATGGTGACTGCCCCTGTGTAGGAGTACAAGGCTCCACTACATCCCCAGGATGCAGCAGGGAGCACTGCAGAGGCCCACCTCCCATCCCGGCATTGGCTGATGGGCACTGGCAGATGTGTGGAGGTGGCCCACAGAGGTGTGCTGTGTCTGGGTCACAGGGGCCCACACACAGGGCACATAGGGTCCAAGCCAGACATGCCCTGGCGCGGTGCACACATGGGGGAGGCCCTGGCAAAATCATGTGGCATGAATGTACCACACAATAGGGGCGGGCACCTGTTGCACATAGAGATATATATATGTGTTGCGTCGGGGGCCCCTAAACGGTTTGTGTCCGCTAATGTCAATGTGTGTTGTCAACTCGACAGGTGGAGGACCTCCGTAAGAAGGCATAAGGGCGAGGTACCCGTGCTTCGTAGCGCGTGTCCAGCGGGACGGTGAGTGATGTGACATGGCCCTGTGTGGCAATGGCTGGCAGATCCACAGGATGCATGTGAGTGCTGTGGCTGATGTGTGACCATGGAGATGATACGTGTTCCCCTCTCCCACAGCGGATGCACATGCTGCCATGGAGCCAGCAGGGCCGGAGGAGCTGGATGCCGCAGCGGGGATGGAGGCTGCATACGGCGACATTGGGCAGGAGGAGGACAACGCCCCAGAGCCCATGTCAGATGATAACGGCGGGGGGGGCCGATGTGGAGGGTGCCGCAGCCCACACAAAGGGGGAGGAGGAGGGGAGGTGGGAGCTGGGGAGATGGAGGTGGAGGGGTTGGTGGGAGCGGGGGAGGAGGGGGAGGCGGGGGAGGTGGGAGTGTGGGTGGCGGGGGAGGAGGCGGAGGGGCAGGGGGAGGAGGGGCGGGTGGGGGCGGAGGGGGAGGAGGGGGGTTCTGCCCTACATTTCTTTGCCTCTGGCTGTTTCCAATCCTCAGTGGCCGCAGTGGGTGGGATGAGTAGGCTAACATTCTCTCGCTGTCTCCACCAGGTACTGCGGGCCATGGTCAGCCAGGTTGGGAATTACATTGCCATTCCCAATGATAGGCAACATTGGGTGGCCCTGGGACAGGCATTCCAGCGGATTGCAGGGATACCACACATGATGGGAGCTATAGATTGCACACATGTTGCCCTGGTCCCGCCACGTGACAGGGAGGTTGTGTACCGCAACCGCAAACACTTCCATTCCCTGAATGTGCAGGTTGTTTGTGATGCAAGTATGCGTATTCTGAATGTGGTTCCATGGTTCCCAGGGTCAACCCATGACTCCTATATCCTGCAGCACTCGGCACTGTTCGGCCAGTTTGAGGCCAGACAATATGAGGACTACATCCTACTGGGTGGGTATTCACCATATCTAACGTGCGCCTACCATATATGGTTGGCGTGGCACCATTGTCACCTGTGTCATCTGCATGCCTGACATTGTGGTGGTATTTCCTGGTGCAGCCTATTGTGGGCCTCACACTACATCACACCCTGTCACCTGAGATGGGGTCACATACCTCTGTGCGCTGCCACACGTCTCTCTGCCTACCATGTGTGTGTTAGTGCTCATCTGGGTGTCCCGGCACACATGTGGTGTGGGCTTTTCTCTGCCTCTGCTGTTCACTTACCAAGCTCCTGTGTCCAGGGGCACTCTGGCCACGTATGTTGTGTCTCCTCCATGGATGCGTGCGATACCTCTTGCTTGGCCATGGCTCCTGCACCTGGCCTAGGCCATACTGCACGGGCAGTTGTACATATGTCTGCCTGTGGGGTGTGTCTCTCTCCCACCCCATGTGCCATAGGTTTGTGCATGTGCCATCCAGGGGGGGGGAGGATTGGGGGCACTGAACCATCCACATGGTGTACAGTGTGTATGGGGCCTCCTCTCTTTCACCATGTAGGGGGTGACACGTGTCTTGAGCTGTAGGTGCACCTGCTATCACACATGTATGCTGCATGTCTGTCCACTTTATCCTGTCTCCACTGCCACTCCCACCTGGCCCCCCCCCCCCCGGGGATGTGTTCCGTTGGCCTATGCTCTGTGTGCACTGTATCATGATGGTCACATACTTGCACAACTGCGCATCTCTGCCCCTCCGAGTATGCTGTGCCACTGGCAGACAGCTGCCCTCACAGCAGCCACTGCTGCTGTGTGTGCACAGGTTTGAGATGTGTCTTTGGGCATGGTACCATAGGTGTGCATTGCCCCCATTGGCCTTCCCTTGGGCTCTGGGACTCCCAGCATCAGACTCTGGTGCACTGCCATCGTGTGCAATGATGTGACATCATATGTGTATGTCCATGCTTCTCTGCTGTCCAGTTGGACGTTGCTACATCAGTGATTCCATGGGTCCATCATCTCACGTGTGACTTTATGCCATTTCTGTTTGCAGGTGATGCAGGATATGGGTGTCGTGCCTGGTTGCTGACCCCTGTGCGTCTCCCTCGGCCAGGTGCAGAGATGCGGTACAATGAGGCCCATGCCTCCAGCCGCTCAGTCATTGAGCGCACCTTTGGCGTTCTAAAGAGTCGCTTCAGGTGTCTGAATAGGACCGGCGGTGCCTTACAGTACGGACCCCTGACTGTGGCAAAGATAATTCTGGCCTGTTACATCCTCCACAACATTGCTGTCAGGCACAATGTCCTAGTCGATATTAATGAGGATCTCGGGGAGGATCCTGTGTGCTCTCCTGCACATGACCGTGGTGACACACGTGAGGGGATGGCGGCCAGGCAATATCTGATCGAGGAGCTCTTCTCCTGTAAGTTCTGCATGTGTGGTGATGTGCTTATGGGTCACCATGTGTGAGCTGGTCTGTGTGTTTCATGGCACTGTCATGACATGTCTCTATATGTCTCTTGTGTTTCGGGCTCCCCAGGATAGGCTGCTGTGTTCTTGCCTCCCAGGGATAGGCTGCCGATACTGCCCAATGCTGTGGTGCATGTAGGGACTGTGTGTATGTCACAGCAACATGCAGGTGACTGGGGTGGGTGGACATACAGGTAGGTGTGCTGTGGTGGCAGCACCACATGACACATATATGTGTTTCCCTCTCCACTGCTCCTCTGGTGTTGCACATGTCTTTGGCCTAACACTCCATCCACCATATGCTCTGTTTGACACACATGTGACCATGGCCTGTGCACATCTTGGGGGTCTACATACTGTACCTGTGCACATGTTACCAGGCTGTGTGTGTCTCCGGACACAGGGCATTGCAATGTTTGGGAGCACGTAAAGACCTCACTGCCATTGTGGCATTAGACAACCTCGGTGCACCCATGTCTCCACTTGTTCCTGATTGTCGGCAGTCCAGCCAACTGCAGCTTGCGGCATGCTTACCTTGTCTCACGGTGTGTGTCTCTGTGTCTTTGGGACATGTCTACCTGACGGTACATTCTGCTCCCCTCTGCCTTTGTCTGTCTCAGGGATGTGTCTGGCCACCTGTCCAGTGATGTTCACCCGTCTCTCTATACCCTTCTGCTTATGCCCTTCTGTACATTGTGTGCATGTGTCATATATTGTTCCCTGACGTGTCTCATGTTTGCTGGCAGGACACTGCACATCACCATTTTGTTTCCACGCAACAAAGTATTCCTCGGACATGCTCCACTAACAGCTGATCGTGAGGTCATGGTGATGGACGCAGTTCATTGACATCTGCAGCCTCTACTGGGGCCCCTTGTGCCCTTGCCTGACTCTGGCTTTCCCCATCAGTCCAATGCTATACCTTTCAGGTAGGTTTCACCTTCCCTCCTCTGGGACATAAGCCACGTGCAGATGCTGCATTTGGCCTGTTAGTAACAACGTGCATTTCTGTGGTATCTCTGTGCACCACCACTGCTGGACATGCTGTGGACCTCTGGGATGCCTGTGTGACATGGGCATTTACATGACCATGTTGGGATTGTGTCCTGGTCTGCAGGGCCATCTCCTGCTGTGGTCCATGTGCACTATGCTGTGTGTTGTGGTCGTGTCATGTTGTAGTGTTTAAGCATTCATGATGCACATATTGTGATGTCACTGTGTCTTTTGTGACCTGATGGTGGGTGTGGTTGTGCCCTTCCCTTACCTTATTTCTATCCCTTTCCACACAGGACACAGCCAACAAACATGGCACATCTACCACACTTCATCTGGAGCCCCATCTGCCACATTTGTTTGGACACAGCACCTCTGTGAAACTGTCCCTGGGTGTTGTTGCCACTGGGAGATGGACCTCTGCGAGTTGGACACAGGCCTTTTTTGGACCTCATTGTTGGCCTGCTATGTTGACTGTCACTGGGAGAACTGACACACCATCGCTGCCATGAAGTGTCTGGGTGTTTCGTTGATTGCAGCGGGGGGGGAGGATCACCTTTGCATTGTTGTGGAACATTAACACGTCACTGGGGATGTTGCATGGTCTCTGTTGACTTTGCATGCTTCAACCTGGGTCTGTGGGGTGTTGGGGATGGTGACTGATGTGCATACAGTGGGGGTGGGCGCTGTGGGGACGTGTCGTGCTGCCACCCTCCTCATCGCATCTTACAGTCTGGTTTGGACAGGTGGCAGAATGGGGGCCAGGGGTTGGGGAGACAATGGTGGTGTGGGAGGCAGGGTGGTTGGGGTCTACGGGCAGCACCAGGTAGATGGCCTTGCAACATGGCTCGGATGTGTGTTGGCGACGGTGCTGTCTCCTTATGGTGCCTCCTCAGGCACCCTATAACGTGCCCTATGAGTCACCCTACCAAGCACCCTATGGGTCCCCCATAGGAGACATTATGGGGTGCCTTGGCAGACAGTGCACTTTATAATGTGCCCTCTGCAATGCCTTATGCGGCACCTTGGGTTACGGTCCTGTGAGGGTGTGTTTGCTTGCAGCACTAATTAACATTAACAAACCAAATGCCTCTGACAGCACCGAATTCAGTAAAAGATGATGTCTCTGCCAGCTTTACTCATTAGACCCACAAGGGGATTGAACTCATGAACCCTGTGCCATCAGTCAGTGTATTAACCATTGTGCTGTAGCTCTGGATGCCTTACTAGGCACCTTTTCATGTGCCTTATTGGGCACCCTGTTGGGCTACTGTCGGTAGGTAGTCTGTGCCAGTGAGACACACGGTCAGTTCCCCCTACCAGGCCGAGGTGTTGTGGGGGTGCATACCCCATCTTGTGTTCATCTATGGACTGCAGATCTGCATGTGCAGTGCACCATGGGTATGAGTGGGTTATCCCAAATCCTGGCCACCACAGCAGACAGGTTGTGTGGTGACCTGACATCCTTCAGCTGCCAGCCAGGGATTTGCTAGTGCTGGTGGAACAGGCATCTGGCTAGTCTGTCTCCACGTATTCATAGTAAGTTGAGTGTTTCCTTGGATTTTGCCAGTAGTTTTCAGTGTTTGACAAGGTCGGTGATGTTATTGAGCTTTTTGTTTTTGGTAATGATCTTGAGCTTGGTCTTGATCGTGTTTGCCATATGCCCTTGTTTGCTGAGACCTTGGTTTGTTTGATTGGCAGGCATTCTGGGTTTGTATGTAGAGAACCTGTTGTTGATCTGGAGTGCGACTTTTGACCATTTGACAGTTATACTCCATAGGTTGGCCGCATCGTTATTAGGGATTTGTTAGTCACACTAGCGATATAGCCCACTAGTTACTTCACTGCCTGTGAGGCCAGATGTCATGGTTTGGAGCCCACAGTGGGGTTATTTGGTGGGGCTGTGTGAGGCATATTCTTTTTGTTATTTGCAGTGGTGCTGCCAGCTACATCACCCTTACAGTGCTGTCTCCTTATGGTGCCTCATCAGGCACCCTTTCATGTGCCCTGTGAGGCACCCTTTGATGCGTCCTGTGGGGTGGCCCATAGGGGACATTCTAGGGTGCCTTGGCAGGCAGTGCACTTTATAATGTGCCCTCTGGGGTGCCTTATTGGGTGCCTTATGCGGCACCTTAGGTTACGGCCCCGTGAGCGTGTGTTTGCTGGCAGCACTAATTAAAGTTAACAAAATAACTGCTTCTGACAGCACTGATTTAAAGTAAATGGTGATGTCTCTGCCAGCTTTACTCATTAGACCCACAGGGGGATTGAACTCACAACCCCTGCACCATTAGTTGGTGTATTAACCATTGTGCTGTAGCTCTAGATGCCTTACTAAGCACCTTTTCATGCACTGTATAGGGCACCCTGTTGGGTTACTGTCTGTAGGTACTCTGTGCCAGTGAGACACGCGGTCAGTTCCTCCTACCAGGCCGAGGTGCTGTGGGGATGCATACCCCATCTTGTGTTCATCTATGGACTGCAGATCTGCATGTGCAGTGCACCATGGGTATGAGTGGGTTAACCCAAATCCTGGCCACCACAGCAGACAGGTTGTGTGGTGACCTGACGTCCTTCAGCTGCCAGCCAGGGATTTGTTAGTAGCACTAGCAATGTGGCCCACTACTTACTTCACTGCCTGTGGAGCCAGGGGTCATGGGTTTAATCCCACAGTGGGGTTATTTGTTAGGGCTGTCTGAGGCATTTTCTTTTTTTAATTTAAATTGGTGCTGCCAGCAAGAAACCCTCACAGTGCTGTCTCCTTACGGTGCCTCATCAGGCACCCTACACAGTGTCCAATGCGGGACCCTATACTGCACCCTGTGGGGTGGCCCATAGGGGACATTCTAGGGTGCCTTGGCGGACAGTGCACTTTATAATGTGCCCTCTGGGGTGCCTTATGCGGCACCTTAGGTTACGGCTCTGTGAGAGTGTGTTTGCGGGCAGCACTAATTAAAATTAACAAACAAAATGCTTCATACAGCACTGATTCTGAGTGAAAGGTGATGTCTCAGTCAGCTGTACTCATTAGACCCACAGGGGAATTGAATTTGCTTCCCTTGCACCATTAGTCAGTTTATTAACCATTGTGCTACTGTTCTAGATGCCTTGCTAAACACCTTATCAGACGCCTTATGGGCGCGCGTTGCGTGGCGCTCTACACAATGTTTTCTAACGCTCGTTAGGCTATGGTGCCTGGTAACGTGCGTTATCGATAACGATGTACCGCCCATGTCCTTATTTGGGATTTCTGCCTGTACCGTGGATCCTAACGTGAATCACACTAACGCAGTTTAGTAAACATGCCCCTAAGTATTATGTTGCCTACTAAAATCATTGATATATATTGGATGCATTTATATTTCATCATGGCTTTTAGACATAGTTCTATATATATGACTTGTAAATATACTTGGTCTGGACACTAAAGTGACTTGCTTGGTTAGAAACTGGCTGAGTGGCAGATGACAAAGAATGTTGGTAAATGAAGCTCATTTAAGGAAAGAAATTTATTTATTTTATTTATTTAACTTTTCTTATATACTGCACTATTATCATCAGCGTGGTTTACATGGAACAAAACATACATACAGGATAACTGTAGTGCATTTACAAGTAACAGGGATTAGAGAACTTGGAAGAAACAAGGTAATCTAAATAAACCATATACAATGAACTATATACAGTATATAATACCAATATATACTACCAATGGTATGTTGCAAGAGCAGGACCTAGGCATGATTGTGTCTGACTATCTTAAAGTAGCTAAACAGGTAGAAAAGGCAATGGAGAAAGCTAGCAGGATGCTTGGGTGCATAGGGAGAGGAATGGCCAGCAGAAGAAAGGAGGTGATAGTGCCTCTATATAAGTCTTTGGTGTGACCTCATTTGGACTATTGTGTGCAATTCTGGAAACCACACCTTCAAAGGGATATAAACAGGCTGGAGTTGGTACAGAGGGTGACTACTAAAATGGTTAGTGGTCTTCATTATAAAGCATATGAGGACAAACTTGAGGATCTTAATATGTATCCTTTAGAGGAAAGATGGGATAGAGGTTATATGATTGAGACGTTTAAATACCTCCATGGCATAAATGCACAGGAAGAGAGCCTCTTTCGATTGAAAGCAAGCTCTGTTACGAGGATGAGGGCAAAAGAGGATATAGACTCAGAAGTAATATGCGGAAATATTTCTTTACGGAAAGAGTGGTAGTGGACTAGTCTCCCAGTGGAGGTGGTAGAGATGAGGACAGAATCTGAATTCAAAAAAGCATGGGACAAACACAGAGGATCTCTAAAGGAAAAAAAATTGCAATGCAATGTGGGCCTTTGAGTCAGTTCTGACTCCTGGTGACCCAGAAGCTCCTGGGTTTTCTTGGCAGTGTCACTGGAAGTAGATTGTCAGGCTTTTCTTCTGAGGCAATGGAGGGTTAAGTGACTTGCCCAAGGCCACAAGGAGTGCTAGTGGGAATTGAACCCTGGTTGTTTGGTTACCAAGCCAGTGTTCTAACCACTAGGCTACTCCTCCACTCCTATATAAGGAAAAAAAGGGACTGTTTTATTGGTTGATATGGAAGAGAAGACTAGATAGGCCATGTGGTCTTTTTCTGCCTTCATGTTTCTATGTTTTTATGTTTCTGAGTTTTTTATTCGGCTCTTTTCAATATTTTCTGAATATTTTCTGAAGTGTTATTAACAATGATCAACCAGGATATACATTAGATTTGGTAAACATCTCTGATAGTATTTTTAGACATACTATAGTGTCACAGAATATCTGGTACAAGAACATGGCAAAAAAAAAAAATGGAGTAAATCTGAGTTTGAATTTGGAGTCAATAGATTCACAAGGAAAAAAATCTAGTTAGCATGTCACATAGGGGTATGTTTACTAAACCGTCTTAACGTCGCAGCGGTGGTATTATCGCACGATAAGTGACGCGTCTGCGGCGTTAAGGCACCCTAACGCTGTGAAATCCGGCTCTGAAGGGTGGAGTAAGGCTTCCCAAAGGGTGGAGAGAAGGGGTCAATGGGTGGAGAGTGGGTGGTGAGTGGCTCCTTGCACACTAACGCTGTGAAATGAAGGGCAGAAAATTAGCACAAGCGAAACCCTTGCGCTAGGCACATTTGCAGGAAAGAGAAACGATTTCAGTCAGCAATGTACAGCAAGGCCAGGGAAACCCAAAACGTGATAGTAGTGATACATGTGCACAGAACAAAAAGGCTAATAAACATAGAAAATGACCTGAACCACATTTAAAATCCCAATAATCAAGCTGACCAATAGTGATATTAATGAGAAACATAAAGAAACACTACTGACAAAGGATAAAAAAGAAGATATCATGTTTGGAAGGGTCTATGCTCTGTCCCCCTACAAGGTGAATGATCCCACATTGAAATAGCGGTGATCAGGGTTTTCCCTTTATATTGGGCAGGTTTGTTATGGCGTGCACATGTGCCACAACCGCAGGGTGGGCATGTAGGAAAGGGCAACTGTACAGATGCTGGAAATGGGATACAGAGGGCTGCAGGCAGCACATGCTGTGGTGCAGCTGTGGCACAGTGAGGACTAGGCAGATGCCTAGGTGGCACATAGGAATGCTGAAACTGTAGAGCAGCCAGACAGCAACTGATGAGGGTCCAACATGGGCACGAGTGTGTTTCTCACAGTGTCACAGGGGATAGTACCCAGCAGGTACCCCCAAGGGCACAGAACATTGGCAGGCATTGCTGGGGGGAAGTGTGCATGTCCATGTAGGCACTCCTACCCGAGAACCCACACCATAGGCAGCTGCCTACCGGCACACTGGATGGCCTGGGACTGCGCACCACCAGCACCACTGGCATAATGGCATGGCAGCATGGTGGCGGAGGAGTGCTGGTGGCGGACGGGGCAGTGGCATCTGCCCAGAGCAGACCATGGCCTAGCCCCATTTAGGTGGGTGCCATGCAATGCAACAGAGTCTGTCTGATGAACAGTCATGGTATCCCCAGGGAATGAGCTGTCCCTATGGCAACAATGTGGTGCAGTACACCCAGCCAGTGTGTTCAGGAGCAGAAGGTCACAAGTTCAAGTCCCAGCTGTGGCTACTGCCAACCCTTTCCCCATATTTTATCCAATACTAAACCATGGTAATAAAGACGGAACCTTTATTGCAGATAAAATAAACATGCCTAAAACGCCTATATTTTACCCTACAGAACACAGACACCATAAACATGTGCAATCCCTAGAGCAGAGTTTCACAACTGCAGTCCTGGAGGGCCAAACAACATTCAGGTTTCATGCTGTCCCTAATAACTATGCCTGTGCTGTATTAGTATGTGCCGCCCCCACTGTATGCAAATGTTTCTCATGCATACTAATTAGGGACATCGTGAAAACCTGAACAGTGTTTGGCCCACAAGGACCGGAGTTGGGAACCTCTGCCCTAGAGCTGCGGCCAACAGGGGCATAAACACCCACACCCACAGGCTACACTATCCAAAGCCTCATGGCAAGTCAGGCTGTTGGGCCCTGTGCGCAGCAGCATCTCCCAATTCTAGCACTTGCATACCTTAGCAATGCCGCCCTAAACCTGGGAATACGTTACACATATATCAAAAGGCTGCTATGATTAATGGCAGATAACAATTCCTAAGTTAAGCACAATTTGCTAATAGAGCTGCATCATAGCAACCTTTCTGATATCTGTGGAGTGTGTTTCAGTTTTGGTTTCTGACAGTGTTTACCACCCCAGGGAGTGATCCCCAACAGTATTGCTTACCAAAGCCATGCCTGCACTGTGCCCAGGACTGCCAAAAGCCTCTATATTTGCAGAATGCTGGCATAGGTCTGGGAGTGTGTGTCTGTCTATCCAGTGTGTTGTGGCTGCCTACACCTTACTGAGCCCACACTGTTTGCACTGTTTCCAGTGTTAGCCTACCAATGTGCATAATGAGGAGCAAGGTACTGTGGGTATGGCCAGGACAGGGTGGCCTGGGCAGGATGCATCTGCACAGGGCATAGGGAACTGGCTGGGACATTGTAGTGCCCAGCCACCACCTGCATGGACAGGGTGGCCACAGTATGTCCTGCTGGGAGGTCACTCTCACCCTGACTGAGCAGTGACCACGGCATGGCTAGGTTCCCCCATAGTGCTGTACAGTATTTCTCTCAAGTGATATTTATGGGTTCTTTTTTCTGTTGCTCAATCACTGGTTTATCTGCTTGGTGGGTGTGCTCACATCCCAGTTTTGGGTGCACACATCTTCTCCAGGAACATGCACTATGGACTAGTTAGCAGACTGTTTCCAGTTAGTATGTGTATGGCTGGACCCCCTTGCAGAGTGCAGCGGCTGGAGACTCATTGTGCTCACTGCTGGAGAATGTCAGATAGTGGTGGGGGGCAGCTGAGTATTTCCAGGCCTATTGTCTGTCTGCCATTGCCTTATGGATGCATACAGATCTGCATTGACTGTATGTAGGGTGCCTGTTCCCCAGCAGGACTGGGATTGATGGTCCCCTCTACTGCCACCATTGCAGGGATGTAGAATGTGGATCTGTTGGTGGGAGATCCTGTCCCCCACTCTGAGCCCCAGAGAGTGGGTTGGGTGGTGCTACACAATCCTCTTCTGGGTCCAAACACTCCCCTTCACTTAAATCATGTGACCATGGCACCCCACACAGGATATGCACTATTCTGGGTGCCTTATAGTCCATAAGGGCTAGACGTGACTGGGAAATACAGATGGACACAGGTGCATCCTAAGTGTGTCTGCAAGGACTATCACACACTAGCACTGATGGCAATCTACAGCATAGTCTATCTCAGCTAAACCAGGTGTTGCGGACCTGGTGCTGGGTGCCCCACCAGCACAGTACCTCCACAATGTGTTGGTCTGTAGCTACTCTGTGCCAGTACCACACACGGTCAGTTCCCCCTACCAGGCTGAGGTGCTGTGGGGGTGCATACCCATTTTTGTGATCATCTGTAGACTGCTGATCTGCATGTGCAGTGCATCATGGGTACGGGTGGGTTAACCCTATCCTGGTAACCACAGCAGACAGTTTGTGTGGTGACCTGCAGTCCTTCTGTAGCCAGCCAGGGGCTTGCTAGTTGCTATAGAGATATAGCCCACTGGTTACTTCACTGACTGTGGAGGCAGCGGTCATGGGTTTGATCCTACAGTGGTGTTATTTGATAGGGCTGTCTGAGGCATTTCATTTTTTAATTTAAATTAGTGCTGCCAGCAAAAACACCCTCACAGTGCTGTAACCTTAAGGTGCCTCATAAGGCACCCTATAAAGCGCCCTATAAGGCACCATATAAAGCGCCTTATAAGGCGCCCTATAGGGAACATTATAAGGTGTGATGGCGGACAGTGCACTTTATAATGTGCCCTCTGGAGTGCCTTATAGGGCGCCTTATGCGGCACCTTAGGTTACAACACTGTGAGGGTGTGTTTGTTGGCAGCACTAATTTAAATTAAAAAAGAAAATGCCTCAGACAGCATTGATTTAAAGTAAAGGGTAATGCCTTAGATAGCCTAACTCATTAAGCCCACTCAGGGATCAAATGCATGACCCCTGTTTCATCAGTCAATGTATTAACCATTGTGCTACACCTCTGTTGCTGTGCTTGTAAGTCAGCGCACCTAATTAAGGCTAACGTGCCACTGCCCCCTCTAACGCATGATAACGGACTTTATCGCACGATAACCCAAAATGCTACGTTAAGACCGGAACGCCCACTACCTTATATGGCATTCGTCATAGTAAGACTTAAACTAACACTGGTAACATTAAGACGGTTTAGTAAACATACCCCATAGAGTTCCAGACCAGATAAACTTAGACCAATCAGGAAAGAAGAAGGAAGATCATCAGCAATACAAAAGGCTGGCTAAAGTCAGTCCCCTCTGTATATGTGAGGGATCTTCTGCAAGTTGCCTGCATTCCAACCCAAGGCTCACTGGTTTGAGTCCAGTGCCTATAAGGGAGGGAGGGGTTAAAACACTTGGGGGTATTTTTACTAAACCGGGCTAACAGTTAACCCAGGCTATCTGCAACTAGGTCCCATTGAATAATATGGGACCTAGTGGCAGATAGCCCATTTTAACCGTTAGCCTGGTTTAGTAAACATACCCCTTGGTTTTATAATTTGCCTGAAACTTCTCGTAACCTTTCAGATATATTTTTCATTTGGGCAGCAGCCACAGCTATCTCTTTAATTAACAAAATTGCCCTGAAATGAACATTCATACAATGAAACAAAACAAAACGAAAATGAAAATCTATTAAAATGAAAACATAACCTGCAAACAAATGAAACAAAAAAGCTCTAACATACATTTTACATTTTTTGTTACTGCAAATGTATAAAAAAAAGCTGAAAATATATTTTAAAAATGCCAAAAATATGGAAACCAAGGTAATTTGCTTTATACCCCTGTTAATAGGAAGGATGTGCACAGGGAAAACAATGTCAAAAGTCAGATACCCCTAGTAGACACCTTGGAAGATAATACAAGGAGGAATTTAGCAAAGATTTAGGAATAATCTAGAGTTTGGTAGATAAAATTAGATGCTAAAATGTTGAGTGTCATGAATTTGGGCTGCACAAATCCAAGGAAGAAGTATGGTATAGGGAGTTGAAGTTCTACATAGAAGTTGTACCTGATATGGATATGCACAGGGAAACTATTTCAATTCATTTTCAGCTTATTCCCCTTTTTTCCTCATCTTTCTGTCTCTTTTTGGTTCTTTTTATAGATTTGTTTAAAAAATGTTAATGTGTTAGAACTTTTTAACATATCCTAATTGAATTTACAAATGTTAATTCATAGGTTAACACATTAAATTTGTTAAGGAGTGCTAACAAATTGAATGTATACTAAAAATGCACATTTCTAGTATCTGCTCTTAGGAAGGTCGTATAAGTAAATAAGGTGACAACAAAAATTAGAAGGATACATAAATGCATAGGGAGAATAGCCTGCAGGAAAAAGGAGGTGATGATGCCTCTGTACTGTATAAGCCATGGGGAGAACCCATTTGGAGTATTATGTGCAATTCTGCAGACCACATCTTCAAAAGGATATATACTGGCTAGAGGGCGGCTACTAAAATGCTCATTAGTCTTTGTCTTAATGCTTATGGGAAGGGACTTAACAATTTAAACATATGTACCCTGGATGAAAAGTAGGATGAGAAGATATGACAGAGACATTTAAATGCCTCCCTGGTATAACGCATAAGAGGTGGGCCTCTCTCCACTTTGAAAGGAGACTCTGGAATGAGGGATCATAGGATAAGAATGAAAGAGGATAGACTAAGGAGTAATCTGAGGAAATATGTTTCTGCAGGTATGGTGGTGGATGTAAAGAACAGACTCCCAGTGGAGGGGTAGAAATGAGGACAATTTCCAAACTCATGAAAGAATGGGACAAACCAGGAGTTCTATAAGAGAGAGGAAGAGATTATAAACAGTTGGTATGGATGGGAAGACTGGATTGGCTATATAGTTTTTATCTGTATTTTCTGTTTTCTGTGACAGATTGTATTTAGTGAGGACAAGTGCAAAGTGATACAACTAGGGACACATAATTCCAACTAGAGATACAAAAGGCTGGATTCCATTATAGGAAACACCATCCAAAAAGGATCTTAGGGGTCCTTTTACCTAAGGTTACCACATGTTAATGATATTAACATGTGTAAAGTGCCATTGCACCTATAGAAATAAAAGGGCTATGGGCACTTAATGCATGTTAACTTAATTAATGTGCATTAACACCTTTAGCAAAAGTGCTCATTAGAATCATTCTGGATAATATGTTGAAATTTCTGAGAAAGCATATAGATAGAGTAGTGTGGTCGCCATGTTTAATGGTTAATGAATACAAACAAAACAAACAGAATATAAGGTGATGCCTTTTTATTGGAAGAACTTAACACATTCCAAAAAAACATATGGAATGTTAGAGATTATTTCAAACGGAATGGAGAACAGAACTGAGAATATCATTATCCCTCTATGTAGATCCATGGTATCAGCCCACCTTGAGTATTGTGTGCAATGTTGGTCATTTCACCTCAAAAAAAATATAGGGCGACTAGAAAATGTTCAAAGGAGGGTAACAAAAATGTTAAAGGGATGGGACATCTCTCTAAAGAAGAAATGCTGAACAAGTTAGGGCCTTTCGTTTGGTAAGTCCCTCACAGCAGCTATTTATGGCTGTATGGCAGATGTAGGACACAAATTCAGGGAGTCAACACTGTCTTTTCAAGTTTGACTTGTTAGGAATTTAGGGTTATTAGGTCAGGAACATTAACATTGGGAGGTTGTTGGCATTAAAAATCAACTCACTGCAATCCTCACTCTGAATAACGCAGTCCAGGCCAGAATTTGGTGTTATGAACTAAAGGTTTAATGAAAAAATATTAAGGGATAGCAGACAATAACATTAAAAAATATAACTTGAAGGCAGAGCACAAAATCAAACTTACATGCTCTCCTCCCCAGACGGATAACCCCTCCTTACTGACTTCTTTCCTCTTTACTCCTTTCCCTAGAGTACCAGCAGGGATGGATCATAGAACTTGCAACCCTTCAGGGCTGGTCCTTCTTGTCTTTGCTCCAAGGGATACCTGTATCCTTCTCCTCTCGACCATGGTTCAGGGATCCCTGATGTTCCTTCTGTCTCCAAGGCTCTGTCTCTCCATCTTTCTCTTTTATTCCTTTAATTGTAGTGCAGTGGCCTAAGCTGTCCCGTCACTACTAAGGTCTTTTGGATCCCAGGCTGAGTTAACCAGGAAGCTCTATAGTTCATAGTCGTAGAGCTAGAGGCACCTGCTGCTGTGGTACAGTGCTTTGCCTTTGTGCTTGGTCATTAAACCTGTACGGCTTCCAACTGAGGTCTCCTCCCACCATTTCATCACTAGCAAGGAGAGCTCTCCCATTCTCTGGAAACACCGAGTGGCTTATAAAGATCACGATGCAATATTTCAGTAGAGCCACTTGAAGTCTCTGCAACTCAAATGCGACAAGATCTGAAGGGTCTCTACATTAGAAATGATTAAATTATGAGTGGGATGGAAAGTTTAAATAGGACACAGTTGCTTAAACCTTCAAACAATAAAACAAAAGAGCACGTCATGAAATTGGGCAACTAGTAGATTGAAAACAAATCAAAGCAGTTTTTCATATAGCATACAATTAAGTTCTGGAATTTGTTTGCCAGAGAATGTGGTCTAGGTCACTAGCATAAGAGGATTCATAGTAACATAGTAAATGACAGCAGATAAAGACCAGTATGGTCCATCTAGTCTGCCCAGCAGTATGGCAGGAGTAGGTGCACCCCTTCCCATGTCTTTTAGGGAGTAGGTGCACCCCTACCCATGTCTTTTTCCTAGTGGTGCACCCACCAGGAGAAGGTGCATCCCTTCCCATGTCTTTTAGGGAATAGGTACACCCC
This sequence comes from Ichthyophis bannanicus, assembly GCA_033557465.1. NCBI lineage: Eukaryota > Metazoa > Chordata > Amphibia > Gymnophiona > Ichthyophiidae > Ichthyophis > Ichthyophis bannanicus. The sequence goes on from CM066032.1 coordinate 1,504,299,723, forward strand.
CACCCATGTCTTTGCTTAGTGGTGCACCCACCAGGAGTAGGTGCACCCCTTCCCATGTCTTCACCCCTCCCCATATCTTTGTTTCTTTGTTTGTTTAGGGATGAACCCACCGCTCCTCCCCTCATCGCTCCATGTAGGACACCCCTATTTGTTGAGAAATTAGATGCTTCAGTTTATATTGATTTAATCTTGTTGCTGTAAAGGGATCCACTGTGTCTGTCCCAGGCCACTTTGAATTCCGTCACTGTGTTTGCCCCTACCACCTCCATTGGGAGGGCGTTCCAAGCATCCACCACCCTTTCAGTAAAAAAGTATTTCCTGACATTGCCTTTCAATTTACCACAGTGCAGCTTCATGTAATGCTCTCTAGTTTTACAGCTTCCCCATCTCTGGAAGAGGTTTGTTTGTTCATTATTTCTCTTTAAGTATTTAAAGGTCTGAATCATATCTCCCCTATCCCTCCTCTCCTCCAAAGTGAACATATTTAGGTTTTCAAGTCTCTCCTTATAAGGCTTCTGACGCAGGCTCCAAATCATTTTGGTTGCCTTCCTCTGAACAGCTTCCATTCTTTTTACATGTCTTTTACAAGATCCTGGAGGAAAAGGATGTACAGAATTATTAGCTAGGTAGACATTGGAAAGTTATTGCTTATCTCTTGAAATCAGCTATGAAAAATTGATCTACTTTTTGGGATCTGCCAAGGATTTGTGACTCAGACTTGTCAATGTCATAGATAGGATGCTGGACTTGATGGACCTTGGTCTAACTAAGGGGTATGTTTACTAAACCGTCTTAATGTTACTGGCGTTAGTTGCAGTGATAATGTGAAGAATGCCATATAAGGAGTGGACGTTCCGGCGGCAAGTTAGCAAGAATCTGTATCGTGCGATAGTGGGCGCCGTGGCACGTTAACGCGCGTTAACCCTAAGTTTATGCCAGTGCAGGGTTAGACACAATAAAGATCTAGCCCACTGGTTACTGCAATGACTGTGGTGGCAGAGGTTGTGGGTTTGATTCTGCAGTGGTGTTATGTAAGAAGGCTGTCTGAGGCATTTCCTTTTTTAAAATTTAAATCAGTGCTGCCAGCAAAAACACCTTCACAGTGCCATAACCTAAGGTGCCGCATAAGGCACCCTATAAGGCACTCCATAGGGCACATTATAAAGTGCCCTGTCCACCAAGGCACCTTATAATGTGCCCTATAGGGCACTTTAGGCTATGGCACTGTGAGGGTGTTTTTGCTGGCAGCACCGATTTAAATTTAAAAAAGAAAAAGCCTCAGACAGCCTTATTAAACAAGGCCACTGTGGGATAAACCCATGACCCCTGTTTCTGCAGTCATTGAAGTAATCAGTGGGCTACATCTCTATAACGTCTAACACACTACTGGCTGGCTACAGAAAGACTGCAGGTCACCACACAAACTGTCTGCTATGGTTACCAGGATAGGGTAAACCCTCCCGTACCCATGATGCACTGCACATGCAGATCAGCAGCCTACAGCTGCTCAAAAGATGGGGTATGCGCCTCTAGAGCACCCCAGCCTGGTAGGGGGAAATGACTGTGTGTGTTACAGGCACAGAGTAGCTACAGACCGTGACACTGTGCGGTTCCTGTGCTCACCCTGAGGGTGAGGTGGGGCGCCCAGCACCATGTCCACAGCACTTGGCTTGGCTGAGATAGGCTATACTGCAGGTCCCCATTAGTGCTAGTGTGGGATAGGTAGTCCTTACAGACACACCTAGGATACATCTGTGTCCTTTTGTATTTCCCAGCCATGTTTAGCCCTTGTGGACTATGATGCACCCAGAATAGTGCATATCCTGTGTGGTTGCCATGGTCACATGTTATAAAAAAAGGGCAGTGGTTAGACCCAAAAGCAGATTATGTAACACCCCCCCCCAACCCACCCTCTGTGGGTCAGGGTGGGGGACAAGATCTCTCACCAACAGAGCCACATTCTACACATTCTACTAGGAGTAGCCTAGTGGTTGGGGCAAGGTACTTCAGGCCGGAAGGTCAGGGGTTCAAATCCCACTAGAGGACAGCAACCTTGGGCCGGAAGGACTGGGGTTTCTAGTCCCACAGGTGCTCCTTGTGGTCTTGGGCAAGCCACTTAACCCTCCATAGCCCATGTTCCCTGTAAGTATTAGTGTATGTGTCTCATATCCCCGCGTGTTAAATGTATCCCCCAATTGTGTTGTGACCGCTTTGATTGAAGGATAAGGCGGTATACAAAAACTGTCTAAATAAAATAAAATAAAAATCTCTGCAATGATGGCAGTAGAGGGGCCCATTAACCCCAGTCCTGCTTCCTTGAACAGGCACCCTACAGCACAGTTAATGCAGATCTGTATGCATTGCATAAGGCACTGGCAGACAGGCAGCAGGCCTAGAAAAGCTCAGCTGCCGCCACCACCACCACCACCACCACCACCACCACCACCACCACCACCACCATCTGACATTCATCAGCAGAGGGCACAACCAGTTTCCACCCAGTGCACCCTGCAAGGTGTTCCAACCATACACATGCTAACTGCAGACAGCTAATACATAGTGCATGTTTCTGGAAGAGCTGTGTGCACCCAAAAATGGGACGTGAGCATACACACCAAGCAGGTATGTCAGTGATTAGGCCCCAGAAAAGAAAACTCATAGATATCACTTGAGAGCAAAACTGTATAGCACTATGGGGGAACCTAGCCATGCCACTGTCACTGCTCAGTCAGGGTGAGAGTGACTCCCCAGCATGACATGCTGTGGCCACCCTGTTTGTGCAGGTGGTGGTCAGGCACTGCAATGTCCCAGCCATTGCCCTATGCCCCGTGCAGATGCATCCTGCCCAGGCCACCTGTCCGGGCCATACCCATAGTACCTTGCTCCTCATTATGCACGTTGGCTGGCTAACACTGGAAACAGTGCAAGCAGTGTGGGCTCAGTAAGGTGTAGGCAGCCACAAAACACTGGATAGACATACACACACTCCCACACCTATGCCAGCATTGTGCAAATATAGAGGTTTTTGGCAGCCCTGGCTGCCACACCAGTCCTGGGCACAGTTTGAGCTTTGCTATGGTACGCAATACTGTTGGGGTCACTCCCCGGGGTGGTAAACACTGTCAGAAGCAAAAACTGAAACACACTCCACAGATATCAGAAAGGTTACTATGTTGAATATCTGTCAACAAATTGTGTCTAACTTAGGATTTGTTATCTGACATTTGTCATAGCAACCTTTTGATATATGTGGAATGTGTTCCCAATTTTAGGACGGCATTGCTAAGGTATGCAGGTTCTAGTATTGGGAGATGCTGCTCCGCACAGGGCCCTACAGCCTGACTCTCCATGAGGCTTTGGATAGTGGAGCCTGTGGGTGTGGGTGTTTGTACCCCTGTTGGCCGCTGCTCTAGGGCAGAGGTTCCTAACTCCGGTCCCGGTGGGCCAAACACATTTCAGGTTTTCATGCTGTTCCTAATGAATATGCATGAGATACATTTGCATACAATGGGGCGGTGCATACAGATGCAGCACAGGCATATTTATTAGGGACAGCATGAAACCTGAATGGTGTTTGGCCCTCCAGGACGGCAGTTGGAAAACTGCTCTAGGGATTGCACATGTTTATGGTGTCTGTGCTCTGTAGGGTAAAGTATAGGCATTTATGACATGTTTATTTTATCTACAATAAAGGTTCAGTCTTTATTACCACAGTTTAGTACTGGGTAAAATATTGGGACATGGTTTGCAGGAGCCACAGCTGGGACTTGAACTTGTGACCTTCTGCCCCTGAACACACTGGCTGTGTGTACTGCACCAAACTGTTGCTGCAGGGGCAGATTATTCACTGGGGATACCATAACTGTTTGTCAGACAGACCTTGTCTGTTGCAGTGCACAGCACCCATCTAAATGGGGCTTGGCCGTGGTCTGCTGTGGGTAGATGCCACTGCACCCTCCGCCACCAGCACCCCTCCGCCACCATGCTGACATGCCCTTCTGCCAGTGGTGCTGGTGGTGCACAGTCCCAGGCCATCCAGTATGCTGGTAGGCAGCTGCCTATGGTGCCTGATATGGGGTAGGGGTGCCTGCATAGACATCCATGCTTCCCCCCGGCACCGCCTGCCGATGTTATGTGCCCTTTGGGGTATTTGCTGGGTACTGTCCCCTGGGACACTGTGGAACACACACTCGTGGCCATGTTTGCCCTTGGTTAATTGCTGTCTTGCTGGTTTTCTGCTTCTACATTCCTATGTGTTACCTAGGCATCTGCCTAGCCCACCCTGTGCCCCAGCTGCCACACTGCACACTGCCATACTGCATGTCCTGCCTGCAGCCCCCTCTACCCCATTTGCAGCTTCACCGTAGTGCCCTCTCGTACTTGGGCACTATGATGTTGCTGCACATGTATCACTACTATCACTTTTCTTGGATTCTCTTCCTTTGCTGCACGTTGCTGACTGAAATGGTCTCCCTCCCCTGCAAATGTGCCTCTAGCGCGAGGTGTTCACTTGCATTAATTTTCAAATCTTCATTTCACGGTGTTAGTGTCCCTGGGACCTCTCCCTTCCCACTCTCTGCCTTACTCCGCCCTCTGGGAAGCCTTACTCCACCCTCTGCGCACCTTAATGCCGCCAGAGACGTGCGATACGTGACGTTCTCGCATAGTGATGCACCATTATTGCGCGATAACGTCATGTATCATGCGATAACATGGAAACAGAATAAAATCAAAATAAACTTAACTGTCTTTGATTCTCAGCAAGTAGAGGTGACCTGCACGGAGCGGTGGGTATACCCCTAAACAAAGGCATGGGAAGGGATGACCTGCATGGATCGGCGGGTGCACCTACACTTGCCACCTTGCTGGGCAGACTAGATTGACCATGTTGGTCTTTATCTGTCTTCATATACTATGTTACTATGTAAACATTTTAAATGTATGTTAGAGGTTTTTTTCAGATACACAAATCAATTTCATTCAAGTTAATTCATAGGTTTAGAAGTGGTAAATCAATTTTGCGTGCATTATATTTTTTAAGGCATATTAACGAATGTAAATCCCTAGATAATGACATATTTGTGGTGACTCCCCTTACTGCTTGCTCCGGATATCTCTCTTCAAGCTTCCAGACAATTTGCCATGTTAGTCAAGAGCAGCAAAAATGACAAAGTATCTTGTGGCAGTTTACAGACTAACCAGCTTTTCGAGGCATGAGCTTCTTAAGACAAGTGTGATTTCATCACAAATGTAATTAATGCCATGATTATATCTCTTGTTTTGCTGAATGTATGCTATGTTGGTTTTTCCACTATTCATGCTCAGGAGACCAAAATAATTTGGGGTGAATCGAGCCTCATTTGATTTTCCTCCTTAACAAATGATCATATCATTATCACTTCTAGGATACCTCCGAGTTAACAGTCTGAGCAAGAAGCAGGTGGATTGTTTTCATTTCTCTTGTTTTCAAGTAGAAAAGAACCCTGTCACCTCGCAAGCTATCTTGCTCAGTCAGCTGTGTGACATTACTGAGGAAAAGATGCTGAGATAAAGCCTTTTTTTAAACTACAAATGCATTAGTCAGGGATTCTTTGCTATATTCAAAGAAACTTTATAATATGGCACCATATCCGAGTAATAGAATATACCAGTGAGAGTACAGAATGACCTAATACTGCACTAATGACAAAATCTACAGTACATTAAGCATTTCACTATAAAGGAGATCAGGGCCCCAGAGTTCCCATGTTAGCAATCTGTTTCCATTTAATTTTATTATACTTAAACAGGAAAGTTCTTGATTACATTCCACAAAAATATTCTACCAGAATGCAAGGAAACATTTAGATTACAAATCTAGAAAAATAATGCAGATAATATTTAGAAGATATAACTCAAAGCATTTATTTTAAGGAACTACTTTACTGTCTTGTCAAATGAACAGCAGAATATTGAGGGCCTATTTACTAACCCCATTAGCTGTTAACTCAACAGTGTATGATAAAAGTTAACACGGGCACATCACCAGCAGTTAACATGGCCCACTAATTCCGGTGTTAATTTCCATATGCAGAAAGGGGAAGAGAATGGGTGGGGAATTGTTAACGTGGCAAATAAGAAGACGGTTTGCAGTGACCCCAACACCTTGCCCCAACCCACACCCCGATGGGAAGGGATCTGCAGTGGTTGCTCTAAGGGAACACATGAGCAAACTGCCCCCGTCCCCCGAGCAGCAGCTCACTTTAGAGAGGCCTTCCTAGGTGGCCTAGTGGTGATGCGTGCAGCACTATGTGGTGCCCAGGCATTTCCAGATTCAGATAAAAGAGGGGGTCATGGGCATACATCAGGCCAGGTCACCCTAAGATTACCCAAGGCCATTGGTAGGCAGGAAGATGGGGCAGGATCAGAGGGAGATTCAAACTGGAAGTACAAAGCTCCCTGCTTCCTTTCTCATCACTGTCACAAGCAGTCTAGGATCTGCTCATCTACCCTCCCAACCTTTTGTGTATGTTGCCATTTGATAATAACTAGGTACATATAGTCAGAAATGAACTTCAAATTTCACTTTATAAAACACATTATTTTCTGCTAATTATTCCTGGCAATGTTCCTGATAAAGCACAGTTACTTACCTGTAACAGGTGATCTCTGGGAACAGCAGGAATAAGTCTTCACATATGGGTACGTCGGTACCGACGGAGCCTGCGCGGGAACGCTCCCCAGCTTCCCAAAAAGGAAAGCTTTTGGGAGCATCCTACAGCGCCTGCACGCTGCCTTCCCGCCTTTCCTAACCGCCTCTCTCCAGTTCGAGTTTTAAAGCTGAGACAAAGAGAGAGAGGAAAGGAAAGATAGAGAGATACAACTCCTAGGGGAGGTGGGTGGGTTGTGAAGACTTATTCCTGCTGTTCCCAGAGATCACCTGTTACAGGTAAGTAACTGTGCTATCTCCAGGAACAAGCAGGAATGAGTCTTCACATATGAGGACTCCCCAGCTAGAGATGCCAGGGAGATCCCCAAGGTTGTGAGACCCTGAGAAGGGCTCTACCTCCTCCCATGGATCTCAGGCATCCAACCAGGAATGGAGGGTAGGAGTTGATTAAGTATGGAACAGGTATTTGAGAACAGCCTGACCAAACAAGGCATCCCGGCGGGAGTCCTTGTCCAAACAGTAATGGGCTGTGAAGGTATGAACCGAGGCCCAGGTGGCTGCTCGACAGATCTGGTCGATAGACACAGAATTTAGATGAGCCATAGAGGTGGCCATGGCCCTCACATTATGAGCTGTGACATGGCCCTCCAGAGAAAGGTTCTTGCTCTGGAAGGCCAAAGAAATACACTGAGCAATCCAATTGGACAGTGTCCTCTTAGAGACTGGAAGTCCTAAATGAGAGGGATCAAAAGCAACAAAGAGTTGAGAAGACTTTCTATGTTGCTGTGTCCTTTGTAAGTAAAAAGCAAGAGCTCTCTTACAATCCAGGGTATGAAGATTCCTCTCTGCACTTGATGCATGAGGACCTGGAAAAAAGACAGGTAAATACACCTCTTGATTAAGATGAAAAGGTGAGACCACTTTAGGCATAAAGTGTGGATTGGTCCTAAGGACTACCTTATCATGATGGAACCTTGTATAAGGTGGATTAGCCACTAAGGCCTGCAGTTCACTAATGCGGTGAGCTGAGGTGACTGCAATAAGAAAGATAACCTTCCAGGAAAGAAATTTCAAGGAGGTAGTGGCTAAGGGTTCAAAGGGTGGCTTCATGAGCTGACCAAGAACCAGATTCAAGTCCCATGCCACTGGAGGTGGTCTAATGGGAGGTTTAGTTAAAAGAAGGCCTCTCATGAATCTTGCAATAAGCGGATGAGAGGAGACAGGTTGTCCATTGAGAGGCTTGAGGGATGCTGCAATAGCACTCAAATGGACCCTTACTGAATTTGTCTTGAGGCCTGCATGGGAAAGATGCAGGAGATACTCCAGTAAAGAATTCAAAGGTATTGCTAGAGGGTTAATACCCTTCTCAGCACACCAAATGGTAAACCTTTTCCATTTAAAAGCATAGGAACGTCTAGTAGAAGGCTTTCTGGAAGCATGAAGGATATCCCTTACTTGCTGAGAAAGATGCCAATCTTGAAGGTCTAAGCCTTCAGCAACCAAGCCCTGAGATGGAGAGATAGGGGGATTGGGTGCCACAACGTTCCCCCCTCCTGAGACAGGAGATCTGGAGCAGACCCCAAGTCCAGGGAGGGAGCTTGAGAGAGATGCAGAAGTAGAGGGTACCACACTTGGCATGGCCAACGTGGAGCTATGAGAATCATAGTCCCCTGATCTCTCTGAAGCTTGAACAGGGTCTTGGGAATTAGGGGAATGGGTGGAAAGGCGTACAGGAAGTCTTGACCCCAATGCAGGAGGAAGGCATCCCTGGCCTGAACTCCCTGACACGGAATTCTGGAACAGAATCGGGGAAGTTTGGCATTCCACGGACTTGCAAAGAGGTCTATGTCCGGGGTTCCCCAAATTCGAAAGATTCTGACTATCTGGTCCATATGAAGGGACCATTCGTGTGGAAGCAGAACTCGATTGAGTCTGTCTGCCCAAGAGTTTTGAACTCCTGGAAGGTATACTGCCAGAAGATGAATTTGATGCTCTCTGACGAAGGCCCACAATCTCAGAGCTTCATTGCAAAGTGACAGAGAGCCAGTTCCTCCCTGCTTGTTCACATAGAACATGGCTACTTGGTTGTCCGTGTGAATGAGGACTGTCTTGTAGCTGAGCAGGGTATGGAAGACTCTGAGAGCCAAGAAGATTGCTCTGAGCTCTAAGAAGTTGATATGTAGGGAGGTCTCCTGTGGAGACCAAATGCCTTGGGTGGAGAGGTCTTGAAGATGAGCTCCCCAACCCTTTGGAGAGGCATCTGTTGTAAGGATTGCTTGGGGTAACAATTGTTGGAAGGGGGACCCCAGCAACAGATTTTGAGTGGACTTCCACCACTGGAGAGACCAAAAGAGGCGCCTGGAGGTTGCTATTTTGTCTGACAGACTTCCAGATGCCTGGGTCCACTGGGTGGACAAAGTCCATTGAGCTGCCCTCATGTGAAGGCGAGCATAAGGGACCACATGCACCGTGGATGCCATGTGGCCTAGCAGTTGTAACATCTCTCGAGCAGTTAGGTGGGTTTTTAACTGGATCTGAGAGGCTAACTGCACTAAGCATAGGCAACGGGCCTGGGGAAGATAGGCCCTTGCAGTTTTGGTATCCAGCAAGGCCCCTATGAACTCTAGAGACTGAGTCGGGGTGAGTTGGGACTTTGGAATGTTTATAACCAGTCCCAGATACTGCAAGACACGCATTGTGCAGGCTAGGGAAGTCTGGGCCTCTGACTAGGATGGAGCTCGGATGAGCCAGTCGTCCAGATATGGGAATACGAATATCCCCAGAGTGCGTAGAAATGCAGCTATTACTGCCATGCATTTTGTGAACACTCTTGGAGCAGAGGCCAGACCAAAGGGAAGCACCCTGTATTGATAGTGCTTTCCCTGATAAAGGAACCAAAGGAACCTTCTGTGTGCTGGATGGATGAGTATATGGGTATACACATCCTTGAGATCTAGAGAACAAAGCCAATCCTGACTCTGAAGGAATGGAAGGAGAGTACCCAGAGAAATCATCTTGAATTTCTCCTTGCATAGGAATTTGTTCAATTCTCTGAGATCTAATATGGGTCTGTAACCCCCAGTTTTCTTTGGAATTAGAAAGTAGGGAGAGTAGAACCCTGAGCCCTGTTGAAGAAGAGGTACTTATTCTATTGCCCCTTGGACAAGAAGGGTGGAAATCTATTGACCCAGAAGGTCGAGGAGAGATGTTGGAGAATTGAACTGTCTCACCATGGTGTGGGGAGGAAGGTTTAAGAAATGAAGTTTGTACCCCTCCCTTATGATGGAAAGGGTCCACTGCTCTGCTGTGATTTGCTCCCATCTGGGAGCAAAGTGAGCTAACCTTCCTGGAATGGTGAGAGGCTCTGGTTCTTTTAGAGCCAGAAAGGCTAAGTTCTCTAGGTGCAAGTCAAAGGCCCTGAGGAGGCTGAGGCTGTTGGGCTACAGTAGGCCTTGCAGCCTTAGACTTGGCCTGTTTAGGTTGTTGACGCTTTGAAGCAAAACGACCTGCAGAAGATGTCTGCTGACCATAAGCAGGATAATATCTTCCCTTCTTGGGAAAATATGTCTTTTTGAACAACTTCTTCTGGACAGGATTAGAGGTAGACTTTGAAAGCCTATCCAAAGCAGAATTTTCTGCATCCATCTGAGTGGCCTTTGCTTGCCAATCTTTGCCAAACAGGTTCTCACCTGTACAAGGAAGATTTCCTAATCCATCTTGGACCCAGGGTTCCAAATCAGAAGCTTGTAACCAAGCAATTCTGCGTGCACCTATGGCAATGGCCGAGGCTCTGCTGGCTCCCTCAAAAGAGTCAAAGGCTGCACGGTTCGAAAATTTGGAAACATCCTGGGCATGCTTAAGCCAGGTAAGAAAGTCTTCCCTTTTATCTTCTGGAAGAAAAGGGAGGAAAGTTTGCAGATGATCTGTAACTTCCTTCAGAAACATCCCCATATAGAGACTATAGGAGTTGATTCTGGCAACAAGCATACTGGCTTGAAAACTTTTCCTGCCAAATGCATCTAAGGTTCTACATTCTCTTCCTGGAGGAGCAGATGAGTGCCTCTTTGCACTCTTTAACTTTTTCATAGCAGACTCCACCACAATAAAATGGTGAGGAAGCTGAGTTTTATGAAATCCAGGACAAGGAGGGACACGATACATGGTATCCAACCTACGAGAATGAGAAGAGATGGTGAGAGGAGTCTCCCATATGCCTATCATGTGGTCATAAAAGATCTCATGAACTGGCAAAGTGGCTGCTTCTTTAGGAGCCTTGGGATATTGCAAAATATCCAATTTTTTGGCTCTAGGCTCTGTCTCAGGGGCTACTGAGATAGAAAGTCCCTTGGCCACTTCCCTTATGAAGTCTTGAAAAGACAAGTCTTCTGGAGGGAACCTTCTTCTTTTTGGAGAAGAAGGCTCCTGAGGAAGAAGTACCGATGCTTGGACAGAGGCCTTCGATGCATCAGAGTCTTCGGAGGAATTGAAGTATCGCCTGTCTGGATGCTCTTGTAAAGCCCGATACGCATACCGAGTGGTATCGACATCGGGAGTCATCGGTACCGGCTCGGTACCAATATGCATCATCGGACAGGGTACCGCTGCAGTCGACACCGAAGCCGATGTCGACGCAACCGGTACCGGCACCGGAACCGATATCGGAGCCAGTGTCAGAGCCGGTACCGACAACGGAGCTTGTTGTGGTACCAGCGGTGTCGCAGCTTGTATGAATGCCGTTATGGCACGCTGCATGGTCAGAACATTCTGATCCATCGACGCCATGAATGCCTGGAGGTCGGTACTGGCGGATTCCACCGGTACCCCATAACATTGCAACAGGTGATCGGTCGAGGCCGTGCCATCGATGTCAACCTGTGACCCCATAGGAGGAGCTTTGGAAGCCAGAGCTTCCCGCCGGGGTACTTTTGCCGGTGCAGGATCCTCGAGGGCAAGCCCGGAGGCATCTCAATGCTGAGAGGGAGATCTACCCTTCGAGGACCGGCTGGACTTATGTTTGGTTACCTGAGATCCATTGGAGGAAGAAGAAACCCTGGAAGACGTCGATGCCATGGAAGCTGCATCAGAGGGAAACAGTGTACTGAGCTTGGCTGCTCGGTTCTGTAAACCTCTTTTAGACATCATGGAGCAGGACGGACAATCCGTGATGGAATGGTCAGGACCCAAACATTGAAGACACCAGTCATGGGTGTCGGTAACAGAGATGGTACCGCTGCATTTAGTGCATTCTTTAAACCCGGAGGCGGGCTTTTCCATGAGGAATTTTCTGTTAGGCCTAAGGCCCAACGAAGAAAAAGTACACTGAAGTGGAACGGAAGTATTTTTTTTTTTTTGAAGAAAAAGAAAGAAAAGAACGGCGGTACCGGTCCGACGTCGAAAAAGGCAGACGCGCGACCAAAGAAATAAAATAAAATAAAGAACTTCTTCAGCGGTGACAGGAACACGACCTGCTGGCTCCACGGAAAAGAAGAACTGGAGAGAGGCAGTTAGGAAAGGCGGGAAGGCAGCGCGCAGGCGCTGTGGGATGCTCTCAAAAGCTTTCCTTTTTGGGAAGCTGGGGAGCGTTCCCGCGCAGGCTCCGTCGGTCCTAACGTACCCATATGTGAAGACTCATTCCTGCTTGTTCCTGAGATTAACTGTTGTGCTGGGTATCCAAGCCTAAAAGAAAAAAGAGGTTTTGTTGGAACCATGTTGGGGAATGGCCCAAGTGGTAAAGGCTGGTTTCCAGATTAATAACAATGCAGACCTTGAGATGGTGCCTCAAGGTGGATCTGGGAGCTGTATTAGCAAATTAGACAAACAAGGCAGTGTCCTTATGGATACGCTTGATAAGCACTTTACAATGTATCGCTGGACTCAGCTTTAGGTAGCTCAGGAATGGTGTTCATTTAGGCAGGTTCAGAGTAACTAATGGTGCAATATTGTTTTCAGTTAAGAGAGCTGTGACCATAATAGCCAATCTTGTTTGTGATGGGTATCATTTGTTAAAGCTAAGGAGGGAACAAGGTAGCACAGTACCTCAGTTACACAGTGCTGTTAATACCACTAGAATAGTTGTAGCTAAATGTATTATGTGATCTGACTTTCAGTAAGGGCATGATAAAGAACTTTTCACAGTGTTAACGAATGACAAAATGTTAGGAATGCCCTTAGAAGTGAACACAGAAGTTTTGCAATTACTGTGCGTTAATTTTGGGCATCAGCTCTTGGGAACTGCAAAATCTCACTACATTTTAGAAAATATGATTCAAAGGGGCATGCTTATGAAATTAACACGTGTTAAGTGCTACTGCACCCATAGAAATAAAAGGTCGGTAAACACTTAACACACGTTAAAATATTTGGTAAAATTGTCCCAAAATGTTATAAAGGAACTCCAGAATTGGATGAGATAATGTTCTGGAAGGCATTATGAAAGATAAGCAAAAGTAGAACATTTTTGTACGACTTCTCTTTTCTTGTCATATATAGGATGCAAATAATTGAAGAAAAACAGGTTTACACATACTACTGTATTTATTCTGACCCATATGCTTTACAAAATATTCTGTTGAATTGATTTTACCTGTTCTCCTTCATCATTTCCATGTTACCACTATCTTAGCTTCACTAAACAGAAAACAGATTTGCTCCAATGTTAAATTAATTTGGGGGCAGGTTTACTACTAAAGACTCAGCTGGAAGACAAATTTGATAGGCAAACGTTGCTTGCCAGTAAGGGAATAATTTTATGAACGACCAGGTTGACATAGAGTACGTGTTCTTTATGCAATGCAGACTTTGCCGGATTTCTTTTTTTTATCTTTTTCTGGTTCTTTTATGGATTGTATTGCTATTAGAAGTTTATTATTTTAGAATTTTTTCTTTTTTTCTGTTTCTGCTCTCTTTATATTATTTTGGTTGTATTATTTGTTATTATAATTTTCCTGTTTCATTTATTGTTTTGTTTCTGCATTAGATTTTAGATGCCTAATTTATAAAGTATTGCTTAGTTAACATGCTTTTCATGAGTATACTTTATGCCTATTTTATCAGGTCAAATGTGCTTGGTTTTTTTAAAATATAACATAGGCACTCACACATATCTTCTTGCAGCACTCCTAATATAAAACTACAAACACAGAGGTGCTAGCAAAATTTGGCCACAGTTTTATTTCAAATTATCAGTAACCATCACACCACTAACATAACCCATATTTGGCCCCTATCATCTCCCACATTGACCTTCTCCAGGTTACTTCCAATACATCTTCATCACTGACCTATTAGTATACCCCCATCATCCCACTTCCATAGTCTCACTCAACCATTCATTTACTCAGTGCCAACCTAGCCATAGTGAAATCCATGAAGCGTCCTGTGGAAGATGACCACCCTTCTCTTCATAGCTTGTAGTGACACCAGGCTATGCACCTACAGCTCATGAAAATGATGACCACAAATGTTCCCACTAAGCAGCTTCAAGCTGAGTGGGAATCATCCTCTGGCATTCCTGCTGGTGGAGTGTAGTGCAACATGTTCATAATAAGGATCATGTGGCATAGATATGTCCTGAGGGATAGGCAGGAATGCCATATGTAAAAATGCCAGGCAGATAACACAGGATTTATAATTACTGTGGTGACCCGTGATTCCTACATTGACAAGTAGTACAGAAACTCCCACGGTGCCTGCTGATGCAGGGATCATGGGCTACAGTGCAGGAGTCCCGTGAAGCCTCCCTCCATCTAAAGTATGTTGGTGCCATGGATTAGGTGATCCACGACACTAACAATAGTAGAAGACAAGCCCATTTATCCCTTGCAACACCCCAACCCCAGACAGCTCCCAAATGTTTTAGATAACTGTCCCAGAGGGGGCAGGGCAGCCCCCTTTGAACTAAATGCCCAGCTAGCCAGTCAGTAAAAACACCAACCCCCACCTCCTTCCTCATTTCCTGACCTCAAACCTCTGACTAGCCAGTTGGGCTATCACCAAATCCATCCCCACTCCGCTCCTCACTTCAAAAATATACCAGTTAGCCAGTCAGGATAGATTCAAGAATACCACCCCCCAACCCCCTCCATTACTTTTAAAAGTTCTAGTGGTCTAGTAGCAAATGGGCAGGAGCAGTCCCCTTCTGTCCCTGCTCCATTCTCTAATAGCTAACAAAATGGCATCGGTCTCATGGTGCTGTCCCAGTGTTAAGATATCCTGGATCTCCAACTTCTTTAATCTCTTCAACTTTGATAGGAAAGTGTTCATTCTCAGACACACAGATTTTTTAAATTTCTTTCAGCATTTGGACAACATCTCTGAGACCTTCTACCTCTGAGACTAAAACCAATTGAAATGTTCCTTCTTTGATGGTTTTCAAACTCTTTTTTACCTTGATTTACATATCAAATTTTTTTAGGTCTTATAAGAAAAATCATGTTCTTGAGGCAATATATCCAAATCCAAGTCTTAACTTTAACAACCCACAGATATTGTAGTGGTGGACAGCAATTGGGAAGATCTACTACATTCTTCAGGACATAACTGCTTTTGATCGTATGTAAAATTTTAAGGTTTTATTTTTGTTTCTCACTTTTTAGGTGGATTCCATTCAATGACCAGAGCATAATTTTCCAATCCCAGCCCCTTATTCCAGTATTGCCCCTCTCCCTGCATCAGCCCTACTTTCTCCCAGTCCCAGCATTAGCAATGGAATCAGTCTCCATCCATTCCTCAAACCCAAGCATTAGCATACCCTTCTCTAAGCAACAGCATCAGCACCAGCCCCTATTCTCAGCCCCAGCACCAGTATCTGCCTCCTCTTCTCCAATCCCTCCTTCTTTTAGCCACAGCCCCAGGATATGGATTCCCTTGTCCCAGCTTTAGCTCCCTCTTCCTACCTAGGGGCATGTTTACTAAACACCGTTGCTGTGCGGGTTCCCGTTAGTGTGCGGGTGCCATATAAGGAGTGGGCGGGCCAGCCAGAAAAAAGGAAAAAACGGACCGTACCTGTGCGCATCGCGCTAATGTGTGGGTCCCACATTAGCGCGTGGGAAGGCTAAGCGGGGCGCTGCCAGGCACATAGAAGAACACAGCCGTAGCACAATGTTGAAGACAAAAATCAATGGTGCAGGGGCCATGGGTTCAATCCCCCAGTGTGCGCAACCAAAGAAGGCAGGGTGAGGCATGAATATTAATGGTAAAATATCATTTTAGGAGGCATACCACATTAGGGCGGCTGTCAGTGTTGCGCTGTTACGTTTTTGCGGCAGTAATTAATATGTTGCGTTATGAATTTCGCTGTAAAATCTGTGGTGCATTAGGCGGCGCGCTGTACGTCGCTTGCGTTACGTGCGTCGTTAGGCTGTGCGCGGGACATCTTTTGCGTATTGTGAGGCAGTAGGTGGTGCTGTGTTAGTTGTTGACGGCATGAAGTGGTGGGAAAATATCCAAACACAGGACCCGAGACGTAGCACAATGGGGAAGACACCAACCAATAGTGCAGGGCCCACGGGTTCAATACCCCATTGTGTGCAATACAGAAAGGCTGGCCGAGGCATAACTAGTACTGCTGGACAAGAAAGTTGATGGAGGCACACTAATTTTGGCCGTCACCAGGCGTCGCGCGGGTAAGTTTTTGCGGCAGTAACTAATATTGATCCACATTATGCGTCTCGCTGGCAGATGTGGGGGTCGTGAGTTGATGCGCTGGAAATGTGGGCGGCATCGGGCGTCGCGCTGTTACGCTTGTGCGGGTCTGGCAGCAGTAGGCGTCGCGCTGTTAGTTGTGAACGGCATAAGGCTGTGCGCAAATGTCCATACACAGGAACTGAGCCGTAGCACAATGGCGAAGACATTAACCAATGGTGCAGGGGCTACGGGTGCAATCACCCAGTGTGTGCAAGCCAACAATTCTGGCTGAACCATGCCTAGTAATGTTTTAAAAAATATATTTAGGAGGCATACCACATTAGGGCGGCTGTCGGTGTTACGTTGTTGCGCCAGTAATTAATATGTTGCGTTATGAATTTCGCTGTAAAATCTGTGGTGCATTAGGCGGCGCGCTGTACGTCGCTTGCGTTTCGTGCGTCGTTAGGCTGTGCGCGGGACATCTTTTGCATATTGTGAGGCAGTAGGTGGTGCTGTGTGAGTTGTTGACGGCATGAAGCGTTGGGAAAATATCTAAACACAGGACTCGAGACGTAGCACAATGGGGAAGACATCAACCAATGGTGCAGGGCCCACGGGTTCAATACCCCATTTTGTGCAATACAGAAAGGCTGGCCGAGGCATAACTAGTACTGCTGGACAAGAAAGTTGATGGAGGCACACTAATTTTGGCCGTCGCGCGGGTAAGTTTTTGCGGCAGTAACTAATATTGATCCGCATTATGCGTCTCGCTGGCAGATGTGGGGGTCGTGAGTTGATGCGGTGGAAATGTGGGCGGCATCAGGCGTCGCGCTGTTACTCTTGTGCGGGTCTGGCAGCAGTAGGCGTCGCGCTGTTAATTGTGAACGGCATAAGGCTGTGCGCACATGTCCATACACAGGAACTGAGCCATAGCACAATGGCGAAGACATTAACCAATAGTGTAGGGAGCATGTCCCCAATCACCCACAGTGTTAGTCCACAACGAGGCATATTTTTAGGGGTGAGAGAACCAATGTTTAGCATAAGGCGTTGCGTTGATGGGCATGAGGCGGTGAAAAATATCCTTTTGGAGGCACTGTAATAGTAGCCTGCAGAAGTGGCGCATTGATGGGTATGCACAGGAACAGACCCACAGCACAATGATGATGACACTGACCAATGGTGCATTGATCAGGGGTTGTATACACGGCTGTGCAGAAATAGAAAAAGGCTGGGTGATGCATCACCTGTCCTAGGTAATATTGCCAGATGAGGGGCATGAAGTTATTGCCCACATAATGTGTAAGAGGCAAAAGGCGCTGTGCTTATATCAGAGCCAAATGAACAGAGCCACAGCAGAAGGGTTAGCACACTGCCCAATGGTGCTGGCATCATGGGTCCAATCCCCTGCTGTGTTCAATGAATAAGGCTGGTTGAGCCATCACCTGTCATGAACTAGGAGCCATGTAACCCTCAATTGTATGTACTACTGATAGCAAATGAACTATGGAAGTACTGTAATAGCAGGTAATGCATAAGGTGCCCATCAAGGTACCTCAGAGGTCAAATTGTAGCGTACACTCTCCACAAACGAAACACACAATGATGTGTATAGGGTGCGTTTTGTGTGCCGTAGGAAGCAGGGCATTGACCAAACACAGTCAGTGCTAGTACCATTGTGTATTGTAATGTATGGAAATCCAAAGTAGGTGAGCAGACATGCAAGATGGAACAGCAGTGTAGCAGAATGGTCATGGCACTGACTGAACGTGAAGGGGTCATGTGTCAAATTGAGCAGTGACTAAGCCTGGGTTACCTACATCTGCGTACAGCATGCAATTGGACAGCGATCTGTGTTGCCAGCTAAACACAAGCCCACCCCAGTGCACAGGAGTATGTCACCCTTTAGGGTGTCACTGAATGCACATCATAAACCACCATTTCAGTGATGGCGAGTTCACATATAACCCAAACACTGCACAGAGCTGAAAGGAAACGTCAAGCAGAACGACAAGAACCACAGACATCACATGTGCTGCAGTACAATAATGACATCCAGGACATGTGGCATCTACATAAATACACACACAAATTGGGTCTAGCTGGAGCTATGTACAGAGTGATGCAAATGTAACATCCAATCATGATCGTGTGCGACAGACAACGTGAAGATGTGTCCAGCAGATGCGCCTGAAATAGCACAACAGGTGAAATCTCATGATGATAGTGGACCAGCGGTTATAGGCAGAGCACACACACACGAGCCAACCATGGAGAGATGAAATGCAGGAAGGTGTAGGAGTGCAGGATGGCTTGTAGCAGCATGCACATCAGGGCAGGATGACACAAGAGCTGGGAGTCAGAAGATGGACAGAACCATGGGTCAAAATTCAGATGAGGGTACAATGTGCTTACATCACAAACCTGCCAACATCTGGCCGCCAAAGAAATGGAAACGACATCTGCACGACAAGCAGACACAGCCAACAGAACAGAGATTAATCACACCGAGGACCACTCCCAAAAAACAAAAAGCAACCAAAGGTAGCACAGAACAACAACTTCCACGTCATAGCAAAGGCTGCATTCACAAGCAGTCAAGCCACCCACACAGCACGCGTGCTGGTTGTAAGGACAGGCAAACCCACAGGAGAAAGCCTGAAGAAATGCACCTGGTGATCTGCTGTGTTCAGATCACATCACATTTTGTATATGGTACCAGGGACACATGCACACACACAAGGATATGTTATGCAGTGGATACAGCATGCAAAAGGAACAGAACACATCACCCCAATCGTAAAGGACCCACACATACCCCTACTTGAAACACTGACTAAATGCAAAGCCAACCCACCCACCCACCAATCAAACACAGAAACACCAAATCACAACCCAACAGTAATGAAACGCACATGGAAGAACTACCAGACCAGACGCTTCCAAAGGCTTCAATGTACCTCTGAAATTTAACTAATGCCTGTAATGGACGTGACATCTAGCGTCCTAACTGTATGCCTCCTCTTTACGCAAAACCCTACCAAGCAGCCCCGGAAATAAGACAGGCCAAATATCTTCTAGAATATAGCTTGAAAAAAAGCATTACCAGGAATCCCCCAAACCCCTACACATAATCAACCCTAGACGAATCAGACACTGTTCACAATCTGTCAATGTCCATAGCATGTCCTATGTGCCCTGTGGTCACCCTTAATGTAGCCTCCCTGGGGATGGCCCTGCCCTACCTGTAAACCCCCACCCCTTGTAATGTAATGCAGATATGACCCACAGAAATGTTGCATCAACATACACCTACATAAATGAATCAACACACAACAACAACCAGAGGAAAGTAAATAACCAACAAGGGCAGTGCTTGCTGTGTGCTTGAGCTGCCCAGCAATTGCGGACAGGATAGGAGCCAATTCAACATGAGAAAAGGTGCAGCACACACCTGCTCAACCTCAATATTACCACACCCCCAGGTGTAGTGCTGTGCAAACAACATTAAGAAAGAGACCCATGCAACAGCTAATATGTGCTGCCTTGTCAACACAGAGTGAACACCTTGCTGTACACTGACGACAGACAAGGGTGTGTGTAGAGGTGATGAAGCAGCTGTAAAATAATGTTTCCGTTTCCAGATATTTCATAAAAAAATACGATGTTGTGAGGCAAACTGCTAAGCACTGTGTGAACAAACATGCCCCCAACCATACACACAAACAACACACTGAGGGCAAGCCAAACATTACATTCCAAAGGGAGGGCCTGTATGGGGATGTGCCGCACTCAGTGATGTGCCAAATTGCAGACACATACACAGCTGTCATCAAACACCAATGTGAGCACAGGGGTCCATGGATATTACCATCAAATCCGTAGACAAACGTGTAAATGTGGTCCATGAGTGGAGGAGCAGTCTAGTGTTCACATAAATGTCTTGCACACAAGGCAAACACGCACCATATCACAACAGCACACCATGCGCCCTGGGGCAAATCAGTGGAGGTACATGTGCAAGAAAAGCCAGGATTCCCATGGTCCCAAGGAGTCATGTGTGATGGAATGTTAAACATTGTAATGCATGTATGTCACAGAGATAAAGTACAGAAAGAGACACATGTCTGAACAATGAACATATTTATTTTTTCTAACACGTCTCATACATACCATACACAGTGTAAACAGAATTGCAAGGTGTGTCCCACCCTGGCAAATGATGGGAACACAGTCAGCAATGTCAAAATGCACATGCCATGCAAAGGTCAACTCAAGAGCAAAACATAATGGCACGAGAATAAATGTTCATCAGGTGCATGATATGCACTGTGTAGCAGGACCACACAACACAGCAGATGCTGCATGCCCACAATGTGTCACACACATATGCGTGCATGTAGACAACAGGTGTGGCAGAATGAGAAACCAAAACACATAACATGTCCCCCCAAACATAGCCCTCATGCAACAGAGGAGGTCACCAAATTAAAAATACATATGCTGCCAATATGTTGTAATGTGACAAACACATCTGCAAGCGAATGTCATAACTCCCACATAATGGCAGATCACCACATCAGCAATGTGTCAATGTACACCCCAAATATTATCTCAAACTGACTGACTATATGCTAACAGGTAGCAGGGACACATGAACACAGAGTGAATACAAACCACAAAACAGGCAGAAATGTGTACACATAACACCATACAGGAGGCCCCCTTGCATTGTCTGTTGGTTACACAGTCGCTGGCCACATATAGCAGGTTACATGGAATGCAGATGTGTAGCACGAAAATGGTCACCCACAATAACACACCCCAAATACAATGTCCTAATGAGAGTGTGGTAAATGCAGGGGGTAACACAGGACTGTGCAGACGTGCAATGCAAGGCGTGGCCATACATGCAGAGTGTCATGTCTGAACATCAAACAAACACAATAATTAGCATGTGAATATGCAAAGAATGGCACATAATCTCACAGTGCAACACACCGAGGTCATAGCTCCACATGTTGTGGCTCACAAACAGAGTCACTCTGATGCACAGCCACCAGCCGGACACTAACATGGTACTGTGATGCCACACATGAATGTAAACCACATTGCCGCCTACACACATCAATCAAGGATGTTGGTGGGCATGACCGTGTGTTATTGGCAAAACATGTAGCATGTCCAGGTGTGTGGCAGGTGGACATAGACAATTGCAATGCTGAAACTGTTCCCCCCTGCAACAATCACGGCTGTATGCTACAGTTGAAATAAACAGATCAGGGTATCCTGAGTGCCATGTCACACACATGGGCCAAAACTCTGCAGTAAACAACTTGTGAGGAATGTCCAAACGACACAGATGATGTCAGTCCCTGATGCGCAAACTGTACCAAAAGCAAAGGCTTCCTGACATCCAAAATATCACTTACAAAATTCCCAGGCAAACATGGGCGTGCATAGTAAAGTGTCACATGCCAATATGGCACAGTCCGAGGAGGTTCATCTGTGTCCCTGCAATCAGCAGGACTGTCAGCTACAGCATGGCACAAACTGTGTGCTGTACATGTCTGTCATGGTCAAACAAGCAGTCCAAGAGCAATAACGTCCAGCACAGGCCTGTGTTCCACTCACAGAAGTCAAACATCAAATAGGATATTTCCCATTAAACAATAACATGGTGCACTGTCCCACAACAGCTGTTGGATGAGGAGACGAGATGCACTGGAGGAAATGTGTCCATAATGTCCACTGCCCTGTGCAAAGAAAGGATAGGTGTGGCCAATGTTAGTAACCCTGCAACAACACCACAAATTGCCACAATGCACACTGCACTAATTAAAGATTGAAGTGATGGAAATGCAAACATGACAGGATATGCACATCAAATAAAACACAGATGTGAAAGGAACACTACATGTTGCTGCAGACACGGGTGTCACATGGAGATGGTTATGTTAAATACCATGTCACACAGGCATCTCACAGCTACACACTATATGCATCCCTTTTTGTGTACAGAGATGCAACATTACATGTCCATGAGATCAAATGATACCCCACAAAAGGTACAGCCAGATGTAATAACAATAAAACAAAGGTAGAATCTAACCTATGTGTCCATCATGTGTCCCTCATCAATCCCATCAACTGCTGCATATGTATACCAGGTCACAGCGAACGGAGACGATATCAGGTCAACCAGTAGAACCAACATGTAAAGTCACACATCAGGGATCTTCACATCATGCCTATGTCAGAGAGAAAAAAATGTTGCTCAACACCAGTACCACATAACACAGGACACAACTCTGCTCACCAGAAATGTGGGTGATGATGAATAGGTGAACAGCACTACTGTAGAGGTAACAAACCCCACAATGCCCCCCAGGTGCCCGCACCCATCAAAGCATATGACAATGTATCATGCATGTACAATGCAGCACCACATAAGCAAACCAATAAACAGCCACCAGCACAATATGCGTAGTACAATGTGACAGCTGAAATACGTGGCCTGTCTGTGCCCAAGTGCTAATTTGTGCACATAACGGTCGAGTGACATGCAAGGACACCCTGATGATGGCCTATTTAACTAAAATGGTGGAGGCAGCAGGTGTTGCTTCCGCAAAGCTAGCCCATCAAGGCCCACATGTGGATCTGTGGAAAATCTACCAGAAAACCCATTACAGGAAAAATACTGGTCACAACCGCACGTGGAGATGTGTGACAACAGGCAAATATGGGTAAGACCGGCACACAGAATATACGTGAACAACACCAGCTGCCAAATATGATACATAACAGGCTAGATGTTGTGCACCTGACATCACACACATACAATGTATCGGTAGTTCTACATACCCTGGACCCCAGCATTTCTGCTGATGTTCTGCCATGTGCTAATGACACACACCGACAGCACTGTCATCACGTATGTCCTGTGTAGTGGAAAGAAGAAACAACCTTGTCAGGTTCCAGCGCTGAACGCCACACTGCAACGTACTGTCCCCAGCTGTAATACACCAAAACATGAACCAACAACGGACTGTGCACCCTCACACTGCACAGATCTTGTACATGGGAGAGGCATCATGTACATGTGTGATGCAAATACCAAGGCCCCCCACATCCATCATATGCCTCCCCACCCTCCTGCTGTGCCACACACATGCCAAAACAGGTGGATGGACACACCATGTTGGTGACGCATCCCAAGGTTCACACTATATGTCTGTGCCTCCCATGTTCAGACCAACACCCCCTCTCTGTGTGCAGTACCCTCCAATTTTGTTTTGAAGCACAGTGTAAGTACCTGTGTCACCTGGAAATATGCCTCAATACCACCTGTATACACTGTGTAGATGCATATTATGCATTGTACATCTCCCCCAGCAAAGAATAATGACAGTTGTGTGTTTATCATGTGATTAAATACATGGCAAGGTCAGCACCATGCCTCTCCACAATAACCACCATGTCTGCATGTCACCTTACCGTGATTGTTGCATGTTAACCCATTGTGTAACTGTGAGAAAGTTCAACCAAGGATAGGTTTGATGTCTCAATGCCCCAAATAACCCCCACATAGGTCTGTGTGTGTATGTGCATATAACATCCCTTGATAGTGTCCTCAAGGTATCTGTGTGTCTGTACCGTGCTATCCTGCCATACACACAGCACGTCCCACACGCATGAGGCAGATGTAGAGATACTATCAAATACATATGCCACCACTAAAATGGAAGACCCCAAAAAATCGGAAGGGCCAACACATCTAGCGTCACATTTGCCTAATGAAATACACCCATTCAGCATCTAACCCACTGCACATCTGTATGTGTGTACATGTAATATACTGCTATGCATGACTCCACCACAAATGGACTGTAGCAATCATATGGCCCCCTGGCTGCCCACTGCACATGTCCACATAATTCACCATATCCATGCCTGTGACACCTGATGAGGCATACCTTACCACACACTGCGCTGCTGCTGCAGCAATACACGTGACACCTTGTCAGAAACACCATAGGAACGTTATCAGGTGCATGTGTACTGTGATATGTCTGACATATTGCATTGAAAATATCCAACATACAAACATAGCAAGCTGACAGGAGCAGAACACACACACACAAACACCCACAGATTGCAGTACACAAACAAAGGTCCCGCATGAAAGCTCACCACAAACATGGACACCTCTATCACACCAAACCCCTAACCATCTGCCTGACCCAGGGCTCCTCACACACAATAACACCAAATAACTGTGTCTGGGCAGCAGTTGCTAGCACAAAAAACCACTAAATGGTACTGTGACCCCCAAAAGCTCTGAAAGGTGTAGCAACACCCTCTGACCCAAAACACCAACAGCTGCTACTGTGCTCTGTCCACATTGTCCATCACACACCTCTGACGACATGTTATGATGGATGTTTAAGAAAAGGACAATGCAGTGTTGCATCTGAATGGTAAATGGTCCAAACATCACCCTTTGTAAACCTCACACGCATACAACAGCACATATATGTGGGTAGATGTGCAATACATACCAGTGAATCTGTCTGCAATCAATCGACGCCTGACCGTTGTGCCTGCCTGTGTGTCACCACAGGCACGTACAGGGGGGCACGGTGGATCCTCCTCCACATCCTCATTAATCTCTGCAGGGATACCATGCCTGAGAGCAATGTTGTGCAGTATGCAACAAGCTACGATAATCTCTGCAACAGTCATTGGCGAATATTGTAAGGCCCCACCTGATCTATCCAGACACCTGAAGCGACTTTTCAAAACGCCAAAGGTGCGTTCTATGACTGAGCGGCTGGATGCGTGGGCCTCATTGTACCTCCGCTCTGCACGTGTCCGTGGTTGACGCACAGGTGCCAGGAGCCAGGGCCGACACCCATACCCTGCATCACCTGCAGAGAAGAATGTTGCATGTGAATGACTGAGCGCATGACACCATAAATTCACAGATGTATAGACGAGAGACATAACCCACAACACATCAGGACAGACATATTTTACATCACAATTATCCACCAGACCTAACAACTATTCTGATAGAAATACAACAAATGCCCTGTCAGGTCTGTAGAGACATGTCAGAGAACAACACAATCCCACCTTGTCCCCCCAAAAGAGTCCTATGTTGAGCACACGTCCCATGTTATGTGGCTCATGTTCTCATCACCGACACCATCACCACCAATGGTAGAGTACGCGATAAAAACACACATGACACATACAAACAATATATGTTTGCAAAGTAAAGAACACAATAATGTTTGCTGGGCCAATGTAGGCGCACACACACATGTTTGACTGTGATGTCAGCCAGGATGAACACAATATCACCATGACACCCCATGTCCTCAAAGGTCTCCATATCTACATATAGCAGTATAACGTCAAATGCTGTTGACCGCTGTCAACAAACCATCTCAGTAGACACCATGTCTACTGTACCCTCACCGTTCCATCCTTGTTAAGTTGTGCTCCACAGAATATGACATTGTAGGCCACATGATTTGTAAAACATCACAGCTACTGAGTATGACAACGTTCCTGTGTATGTCCCACCAATACCCCTACGTCTGGCCAAAAACATAGGCCCACGTCTTTGCAGTCAACTCTCCCAAATGATGAGTCACATCAGGAGAATCACGGACAATGATGCCTCAGCACTGCACATGTGCAGTGCGCAAAGGTAATGCTAACCCCAGCCCGGCCCCACCCCTGTAATGGCAGAGGACAAAAGCATTTGCACAGCTATGCAAAAAAGTACACCCAATAGCAAAGGCAAGCAACATGCATCATATGTTGTCAACCCCCCCCCTGTCCAGCAAACAACAGCTGACAGACCCATGAATGATTGAGTGTGTGGCCCTCACACGCACATGACACGCATTAGGAGCATGGATTGTAAATAACACACGTCTGACATGACCTAACACAGATACAATCTAAACCCATGCATACACAGGTGGGTGGAAATGCCCCCCCCCCATCCCTGTGTGCAGAAGGTATACAGACACAAGTGCCAATACACACCCGACACACACATCTGAACAGTTGCATATGTTCCGTAACACCACCAGCATCTCCACATCACATATGGCTGTGAAACGGATGTGACATGGCTAATCATGTCCCCTGTTAAACAACGTCTAAAGTCCTGTAATTATGTAAAGTCACAACAGTTGTCGGTTTGCTGAATGGGAGTTCATGTTGCTATAGCACAGTGGGCAATATCTGCAACACATGGGTAATGTTACGTAAACACATACATATATGACTAATCTTCGAAGATATATATGGCGATACTCACCCAGCAATATACAGTCACCGTAATGTCCATCCTCAAATTCCCTAAATAGTGCTGAGCGATGCAGGATATAGGAGTCATGGGTGGACCCTGGAAACCTTGGGACCACATTCAGAATATGCAGATTAGCATCACATACAACCTGAACATTCAGGGAATGGTAGTGTTTGCGGTTGCGGAACACCACCTCCCTGTCTCTGGGCGGGACCAGGGCAACATGTGTGCAATCAATAGCTCCCATCACGTGTGGTATCCCGGCTAACGCCTCAAAGGCCTGGTCCAGGGTCTCCCAATGTTGCCTACTGTGGGGAAGGGCTATGTACTTCCCCACCCGGCTGACCATAGCATGCAGTACTTGGTGGAGACAGCGTGAGAAGGTGGGGCGGCTCATGCCACCCACTGCGGCCACAGATGACTGGAAACAGCCAGAGGCAAAGAAATGTAAGGCAGCAAGGAGCTTGACTACACCTGGTATGGCATGGGACCGGCTAGTCAGGGGCTCAAGGTCAGGTCTCAGATCCTCATACAGCCCCCTAATAGCCCTTGTGCTCAGTCGGTACAGGGAGATGACCTGGTCCTCACGCATGCCCTGGAGCTGGGCCCTGGGCCTATAGAGCCGCAGCTGCCGAGCCTGCACCTCAGTACGCCGTCTGTGCCGTCGCCGCACAGCACCTCTCTGGCCAGCCGCCGCAGCAGCAGGTCTGAGTTGCTGCGGGTCTACACCCATGCCCTGTGCCACAGCCCCATGGACATCATCTCCCCTGTCCAGCAACCGTAGCATCTGCCCACGTCTTTGGGCACATGCAACAACTATTATGTCCTCCATGTAAAGCCCTCTGTGACTACACAAGCACAAACACACAGACAAACACAGACACACAGACACACAGACACACACACTTGCCCAAACACTGCACAAATGGCAAACCACCACAAACATCAAAGACAACAGACAACTCCCACAATATGGCTCACTACAGTTGCTCCCAGATTCTCCAAACAAACACACGCCGCGCCTACCAAAACACCCTCAATGTTGCTGACTGAGCACCCTCTTTTTATACAGTGTGCTGTTTTTCCGTTTTTCGGTACCGAACGCGCCGTGTGTGCGCAGTGCGCATGCGCAGGAGGTCACGCATCGCCGCCTGTCTGTGCGTGCCGCGCATGTGCAAGCGTTTGTCACGTGTGCGTGTGTATGACTGCGATGCGCATGTGCCAATTGGGGCGCATGTGCGTTTGGGTGTGCGCGGAGCCCATGTGAACCCCGTTACGCATGGGCGTATGCATTTCACCAAAGTCATGATGCAAACACAAACGGTCATGCGCTAAGAGTGGCGCTTGCGTGTCGCGCAAGCACCTTAAAAGGCCAGCGCATGAGCATGCGCAATTCAACACAGGCGCGTCGCACAAGCAGTTAAGAGTTGCGCCTGCGCATAACGCACACAACCATAGAGCGAGACGCATGAGCATGCACAATTAAACACAGGAGCGTCGCACAAGCATTGACGTCACACAGTGGCGCATGCGCAACGTATGCACCGTCCACAAAACTACAAATGCACCCAAACGGAAGCAAAATGTTGAGGGTTGGTTGAGGAGTCAGAGCGAGTGTATACAGAGTTGATGTACGTGAGAGGTGGTGTCGTGAGAGGTGGGTCAGTGTCATTTGGGTAGCCACATTTTCCCGTGTTGTTTGATAAGTACCCATATCTGTCGTCTGTCATTGTGTGTGTTACCTTGTCTGTGTATTGTGTTAGTGACTGTTCTGTTCCTGTGCTGTGTGCCTTGTGGTGGGGTCGTGGTTGCGGTGTCTGTCCCGTGCCTGTTGTGGGAGGAGGCGGAGGGGGTGAGTGACTGCAGTGTGGCGGCGAGTGGTGAGGTGAGTGGGGAGCAGAGAGGAGGGAGGAGGCCGATGGAGAGACAGACCCGAAGCCAGCGGGGGAGGGGGAGTGACAGGGAGACACACAGGGGTACAGAGAGAGATAGGGAGCCAGGGACAGAGACAGAGAGGGATAGAGAGAGGGATAGGGATAGTCAGGGAGGGACACAGACAGAGAGGGACAGAGAGAGGGGGAGAGGGAGGCTGAGGGTGGGGGAGGCTGAGCCTGGTGTTTTTGCGGGTGAGGTGGTGCCGCCAGTACCACTAGAGGCAGGGCCTGCGGGGACTGAGGGACCTGTGGAGGTGGGGGCAGTGCCAGGGCCATCAGTACCTGCACAGCCTGCTCCCAGCAGGCACACAGGGAAGAGGAAGCGTTGTCCCTGTGTCTGAGGCTCTCAGGAGGAGGGCAAATAAAATTCACAGACGCTGGAGAACCACAACCTCCTCTCCATGGTCCTTGAAAATTACGAGGTTCTGTTTGGCCGACAGAGCACAAGGACAGGCACAGCAGGGCGTAAGGCAGTGTGTGAGGGGTTCCAGCGAGGGGTCGCAGAGGCAGGGGCCCCCCCACGGGACATAGATAGCCTGAAGAAAAGATATTCCGACATCAAAAGAGGTGTACGGCAGCACCTCTGTGCCGAAACACAACACTGCTAGGGGTATCAGGAGGAGGGGGCCCCCTGCCAGCCATGCTGACGCCCCTCGCAACAGCTGGCCGAACGGCCTCGGTCCCGGTCCCTACACCTATGGTCTGCCTGCGCTGCTTGGATACTGCAGATCCACATGCACGGTAAGTATGTCATGCCATATCAGCATCACATCGGCATAACCTCCCTGAGATGATCAAGTGTGTATACAGCTGACATTTGCAGATGCACACACATACCTATCTCCCCATTCCAAGGGGATTGTCGTTAGCCTTGTGGGGGGTCTGAGGCGTGTCCACACCAAATCATACCCTATGGGGGTGTCCAACACATCACACACAGTGCGAACACTATTTCGGTAGACGTGAGGGTCAGAGGATGTTTTGCGCAATGTGTCTGGGGGTGTTTCCGTCCCTGAGGGTGGAATGATAAAGCGGTCCGTGTAAATCAATATGTAGATTGGTTGATTACTTGTCCTGTCACCACGATGGTGGGGGCATGGAACAGTTGTAATGGAATGTATATTTGCCAGGGTTTAGTGGTCGAAGGGGAATGGTCACCACAAATGCAGTATACGGAAATATACATCCACACTGTATTTAACAAATCCGTCATGTGTTCAGGTATTTACAGGAGTATTGAAAACAATGGGAAAACACCACTATAATGTACATGTTACTGTAATGACCAGTTTTAACCCAGCCCGCGTCATGTGTCCCTTGTCAGGATGCACTGAACGGGCTGGTACACACACAGCAGATAGTATGAGGATAGTGGAGGAACATCCAGGCCTCTGCCGTAACAATTCCCGTGTCCAAGTCTGACACGTTTCTGCAAACCCTTTGCATCATTGCAAACACAATCATTGACCATTGGGAAGCCACAGGGTATATCAACCACGAGGGTTTCCCCCATGATTTTGCACAAACCTTGGCCATGTCTGTCATCGCGCATCTTAGGGATCTCAGTCAGAGTTCATTACAGGGGTAAACTATGGCTTCAGTTACAGCTGGACTGGTTTGCAGGGCTCACCCCACTTTGACAAGGGTATTGCTTGGCAGGATTGTCAGATGGTTGGATGACACATGATGTTATCTGTGTCTAAACATCTCTGTCATGCATTGTTTGTTACCCCTCTCCCACCTGTGTGTGTATGCAAGTAGTGGATGACACTAGTTAATATTATGTGGCGTGGATCCGTGAACCGTGTCTTCACACTTACGACACTCAGCTTCCCCCTGGATCATATCCCCATCCGCCTAGATATGTTTGTTAAAACGTACACAAGAGTACATGTTACATCTCACA
>CM066032.1:1504330668-1504465492 GCA_033557465.1 Ichthyophis bannanicus
AGTCCCATTAAATAAGAAGGGGCCTAAGTTAGAAATAGTGAATGCTGTTAGCTCAGCTTAGTAAGTATGCCCTTAAGTTTGTACTTGAGGCAATGGGGGGGGGGAGGGTTAAGGTGGACTTGCCCAAGATGCACAAGGGAACAAAAGTGGGGTGGTATTCGAACACCTTTGGCATTCCTGGCTCTGGAGCATTGAGGGCCATATTCAAAAAGAGTTTGGGCAGTTAAACTTTTGAGTTAGCTGGGTCTAATCCTGAATGGGGGGGCCTTTTTTTTGAGATGTTAGGTCCCTTAATGAACAGTCAGATTTAAGGACCAAAAAGTACTGGAACATAGCTGTACTTACAGTCTACATTTTTGAACTGTGGAGTCAACAATGTGGAGGAGTGGCCTAGTGGTTGGGGCAGGGTGACTTTAGGCCCGGAAGGTTTGGGGGTTCAAATCCCACTAGAGGACAGCAACCCTTGGGCCAGAAAGGACTGGGGGTTTTCTAGTCCCCACAGGTGCTCCTTATGGTCTGGCAAGCCACTTAATCCTCCATAGCCCATGTTCCCTGTAAAATAGTTATCTCCAAGTTATAATGCCCTGTTCAATGTAATTTTCACAGTTCAGTTGTTTCCAATGTAAACCGCACTGCATACAGAACAGCGCGGTATATAATGATAATGTAAATAAATAAATAAAAATTTAAAACCAAAACACCTATCTTACAAAATTAAATTGCAAACAAACTTATAAATGCACTTCTTTCACATGATTCTAATAAAATAGGGTTTTGACTAAGAGATGAGTAAAAATCATACAGAAAGGATACCTTTATTGAGCTTGTCAGGAGTAGCAGGCAAACATGTAAATTCGAACAATAGCTCAGTAAAGCCTGTCTAACAAACTCTTCTGTCTCACCCTAAAAAAAGAAAAGATTTTGTGTTAATGCATCCAGCTCTAGTAAAAAAAACCCAAACAGTGTGCAACTGAAAAGCCATCACCAGTTTGCTGCTAGAGTGATGCCTTTCCCCACATGGTACAGGTTGCGGTAAACATGTATTGGCACCCCTGAAATTCAAACCCCTTAATGTCCAATATTTTTCTAAAAAACAGGAAGTGGCCAGTGACAATGGCTTTAGACCGATATATAAACACTATATCTGACATGTAAAAGGAATTCAAATAAACAAGATCAATTAAAAAAGGAAATGGTATAAAAAAACTGGATCTTGCCAGGAACACGATTTATTAAAAATAATCAAAAATTCAAACACCCAAAGACCAACCAACTAATTTAAGCGCATCAAAGACCTTATGTGAATCCCCTCGGAGAGTTCATAAGCCATGTTTCGAAGAGCCTGAAGCAGGGCCTCAGAAATCAGCAGGAGCTCGAAGCCAAAGCTCCTGTGTCGCTACTGCTATCGCTTTTGAATGGTTAGCCTTCTGACTGTCTGCATCAGCACCGTCAGTACAGCCAGCACCGTGGGCACTTGTTTTCGATGGTGGAGGGAGTGTACCTTGCAGAAAGTAAGCTAAGTTACTTTTTTCCCTTTACATAATTGTGTTACACTGTGCTGGCAATCTAACACATAATTGTCGCGATCTTCATCGTTCTTTTGATGATTAAAAAGGAACTTTGTGATTAGAGTGGCTTTTGGTCCTTCTTAAAAAGGAAGTCCTACAATAAAATACACAGGTACACTAAAAAAATTTTTTTTAAACTGCCTCTAATGTTTTCGATTGATTTTTACGTTTTTTGGTGCGCTGAATCCAAATCTGGTAAACCAATTGGATCCATCACGTACAGATTTTTTGCGACATTGGGTTAGCAGTTTGAGGTGGAAAAGTTTCAGAATTGAATGCGAGCGAGATAAAAGTTTCTTGGATGAATTCTGTATACTAATTGTTTAGTAGTTATTCAAATAAGAATAACGAAAATTGTAACAAGGCAGCACATAAGAATAGAGTAATGTCAACAAAAAACACACTGTGATGGTAGCAAAATTGTCTACACTTAAAAACAGCCACATACATGTGCACAAACATTGAGCATATAAGAGCGAGGTTAGACCACAAAGCAAAGCAAAGAAATGTGCAAAAAAATGTTGTACAGGTATGTATGTAAGAATAGAAATCGCAAACCGCACCCTTGCCTACATGAAGACAAAACACCACGATGGTGGATCGTGAAAATAAAATTCTAATAAATGCGATCAGACACTGTGGTAATAACTAGCAAATTTTTATTTCAAAGTTTAGTAAAAAACGATAGTGTTCAACAAAGTTTAGATTTTAGTCAGTATTGGGGTCAAATCAATATACTGGGTGGGCCGTTTTCTTCTTCCCCCGAATTGCTTCTCTTGGTGCGCTGCTTGGAGTCTTTTTCATCTGGGGTTTACCGCTGCAGCAACCAGAAGAAATCAGCCACATCATTAGTGGTGTGTACATTATTCCTTTGGGTACCTCTCTCTGCGTCCTGATGTCCTGGTGAAACGTTTCACCTTGATCTTCACTGTACGCACCACCAAGTTTTCGGGGGAAAGTAGTTCACATGGAGATTTAGTGCAAGAAATGGACTTTCAGGCTCATGTTACAGCCTGGTTTATTGAAGGGCATTGAGCATCCTGGCAAACAATATCCTCTATAGTTCTCATCCAGCCGTGTTACACCAAGAATTTGAGAACAACATCATTGAAGGAATCCCAGGCTTCTTTTTCCTTCTCAGACATCGTTTTCAGCGACATGCTCCATCTGAAATGCGTTTCCTTATATCAGGGCCAAAAAACACTCATTCCTTAGCTTTGCTTCAGAAACTAGTCGGGGGAGGGAACTTTGAGCAAAGTACCGACAAGCACTCACCATCTTTTGGAAGGGAATTGATGAATTGCTTAATGCGACCAACTTAATGCTGAGAGGTGGCTATAGAATTTTATCACGAGCGGTACCAAGCTCCTCATTGGAAGGAACATTTTTCTCACCCGGGTCTCAAATACTCCCGAATTAGGCCAGTCTTTTTTCCCCACGTGTAGGTTGCGGGCCAGGCTTAGCCAAAGCAAAGGAAAGCAGGGATATTTGGTTGAAAACGGATTTGCTGCCCTAATAGCATGGATAGAACAAAAAAAATTTTAAAGTCTCCACACATCATCCACTTATGCTAAGCTCCGAACGAAATTTCTGAAGATCAGGGCCAAATAACAGAGTGAGCAATAGGAACTGAAGCGAATGTGTTGCCATTATGAGAGAAGAAAACACCTTTTATGATGTCTTTTGACGAATCAATGAAACAGCCGCCATTCAGCAGGATCATACTTGAGTTTAAACTTTTCCATCACTCCGATATTATATCGGTGCCAAAAATACCACATCTTCCTCTTTGCTGAAATACTTCAAAAATTGTGTCTCGCGGTTTGCACTGCGTACCAATAAAAAGTTGTCCTGGTGAAACCAATAGAGTGTTCTGTTTTAAGCCGAGAACCTAGCAGTTGGGCACGCATCTCCCTTTTGGAGTCCTAAATCCAGGACTAAAATCATTCAATTCAGCGTGAGAGAAAAGTTCAGGTTTCGGATCTGGTTCAGTTCAAACTCGGAAGTACTGGACCTCATCGCGGGGAAAGAAAAAGCCATTTGTTCGATGCGTCATCATGAGCCAAGACCCCCGTCCACACAAATCTGATCCAAAGATTTTGGTGGTTCATACCCAGGTAGCTTCCTTCGTTGCTATGGGCATAGGCCTAATTGCTGAGGGAACGGGTTGGGGTAACTTGATTACGTTTCTGATTTTTTAAGTTGCCTCCCTTCACAATGCAAGAGCAAAAAATAGCATGTCCAACTGCTGTGGGTCTCTTTGTTCACGGGAGGGGCCGACATTCATTAGGTATTCCGAAATGGAAAATGCTTGTTTTTTTTACCTTTTCATCCATAAGCGTAGATCTTCCCTCACATGTCTTGGCACCACTATTGTGAGGAGCCCACGGTTTTGTCTTGGATCGCCTAACTTCAAACCGAAATAGGCAAAATAATACTTTTTTTTAATAAATGCAGAAATGTTCCTCTGCCGCTTTTTCACCGTATATTCCACACAAATAAAACAAAAACTGTCCGGAGTTGAGACGAGACGCAAACCTCTGGCTCTCGTGAAGCCATCACCAAAATACCACCAGCAACTACTTGCAAAACGACAACTGTAGTGAACCCACTCGGAATAAAGCTGGATTACGACGAGCAAACAAAATGTACTAATGAACTTGCAAGAAACTGAAAATTTGAGCAGGACACGTTCATGTCCGCAACCCCCCCCCCCCCCCCCCCCCCCCCCCACACGTGTTTTGATGTGCGCGAGCGAAACGAGGGCGAGTGCGGAACAGGAAAGAACTTACGCCACGCGGCGGAGTACTGGATTTAGGGCCGCCCCCCGCCTCCCAATTGTCCCGTTAATGTATAAAATGGAATACAAACCCCTTCTAAATATCATGAGGGAGTTGTTTCTAGATTAGTTAACCCATTAACAACCTCTATTGTGTGGCCAAGAAAATAAAACTGCAGGTCGTCTAAAAGAAAATTATGTGAACATTTCCTTATACGGGTAAGAAATCTAATTTTGGCAGAAAACGTGACCGTGATGGAACATTTTGGATATTTTCCCCTGGATTCAGCATCCCAGAAATCTATAGAAAATCAGTTGGCACAAAAACTGGATGCAGTTTTTTTTGGTAGTGTACCTGTGTTATTTATTTGAAGAATGTTTCATATAGCTCTTGATTTTTTAGCACTGAATTCTCATTGAGGAGGACATGATTATTGACATTCCGTTTATAAAAATTCAAATCAGTTTGAAAAGAAGAGCCATATTCTCGGTTGTAGTACAAAATTAGAGGCACCTCGTGATCAATTGTCAGTACTTACATAACTTGAATCAACCCAATGAATGTATGGCTCTAATGTCTTGTAAAAATGGCCACATCATAACATAATTATGCCCATAACTGGTGTCAGACGCAAAGTCCCATCAAGTCCATTCATTCCGTTCTTCAACCCAAAAAGTGGCCAATCTAGGTCACTAGTTACCTAGCAGCTTCCCCAAAGGACATGGGCTCCATCAATGCTAGGTTTTGGGGGCAAAACATTTAATAATGCATGTTAACTTAATAGTTACTGGACCTTTCCTCCAGGAAGTTGTCCAAACCTTTTTTTAAAACCACGCTACAACTAAACAAGCTTTTGCCTACATTCTTCTCCCGGTAACGAATTCAACGAGTTCGATAATAGCATTCGAGGGAAAAACTATTTTTCTCTCTTCATTCTCCTATTAGTCTTAAATAGGTTTACCACTGTAGCTTCATTTGCATGTCCCCTAGTCTTTCCTGATCATTATTTAGGGTGGCGTAAACGAAAGCCGATGTTAATTATTTGTTCCACTCCATTCATTAATTTTATAGACCTCTAATCATATCTCCCCTGCAAGGTCTTCTCTATTCTCCAGGGTTGAAGAGCTCTAACTTTTTTAAAAGCCAGCTCTTCACAGGGATTATCCTATCCATCCCCTTTACCATTTTGGTGTCTCTTCTCTTCACCTTTTCTAATAACGTTATATCCTTTTTAAGATCCGGTGACCAGAACTGCACACAATATTTCAAGGTGCGGTTTCACCATGGATGATACAGAGGCATTATAATATCCTTTGCTTTATTCTCCCATCCCTTTTCCTTATGATCTCCTATCATTCTATTTGTTTTCTTGGGCACAGGGGTTCTCAAAAACAATGTTATCCACGATGATGCCCTAAATCTTCTTTCCCGGGTGGTGGTTCCTGAATGTGGAACCTTGCACTGTGTTTAACCATAGTTTAGGTTGTTTCTTCCTCCTATGTTGCAGAAGCAACTTTGCACTTGTCCACACTTAAAATTTCATCTGCCACTTGAACATCCCAGATCTGCCCATGTTATGAAGGTCCTCTTGCATTTTTTTACAATCACATCTTGTGGTTTTCAAACACCCTTTGAATAATTTTGTGTCATCTGCATAATTTGCTTACCTCGCTCGTTATTCCCATTTCCAGGGTCATTTACGAAAAGTTGAAAAACAAAAAAAAAAAGCAGCAGACAGCACCGATCATCTGGGACAAATTACCACTATTCACC
Source organism: Ichthyophis bannanicus (assembly GCA_033557465.1). NCBI lineage: Eukaryota > Metazoa > Chordata > Amphibia > Gymnophiona > Ichthyophiidae > Ichthyophis > Ichthyophis bannanicus. The sequence continues at coordinate 1,504,336,790 of CM066032.1, forward strand.
TTTCTCCATTGAGTAAAAAGTGGCCATTTAGAAACCCTATCCCTCCTGCTTGTCTATCTTTTAACCAGGTTCCTGATACCACAAGTAGTGACCACTGCCCTACCTATCCCATGACTTTTTAATTCCACCAGCTGATGATCTCTCATGAGGGGCACCTTATCAAAGACTTGTCTGAAAATCCAGATACACAGTATCAACTGACTTACCACTTGTCTACCTATTTATGTCACACTTTCAAAAAAACCTAACAGATTATTAAGACACACAGATCTTCTCATTGCTAAAGCCATGGTTGAGCTGTTCTCCCATCAAGCAATGACTACATGTTCAATAAATTTTGTTCTTTATAATGGTTTGCTATAACACCATTTTTTTTCCCCTTTCTTTGTTTTTCCCCCGATACGGACGTCAGGGCTCACACATCCGTATCACCTCTGGATCCCTTTTAACAAATTACCGTTCAACTCGGCCATCCTCCAATCTTCAGGTATTGCAGATGAGTATTTTAATGATAGTACACAGATTACTAACAGTTATGTCTGCAATCTCATAATTTCAGTTTTCTCAAACACCCTTGGATATATACCATCCAGTCCCAGGTAGAGTTATTTGCTACTCTTCAGTCTTATCAACTGTTGCCATATGTCTTCTCTTGTGTATCTAATACTTTCTTTCAATTCTTATGCAGCATCACCTTTAAAGAATACCATTTCAGTCATGGGTAGGCATCCCTACATCTTCCGCTAATAACAAGACCGATAGTCAAGAATTCATTCAGTCTCTCTGCTATGGCGGGGACCTATGTCCCCTCTATGTGCCCCTTTAATATACGCACGCTCTACTTATCTTGTAGTTTAGCTGTGCAGTGCTGCGTGCGTGGCGCATTTATAAAGTGCTGAATAGTATAGGCGTAGTTAGTAACTGGTCCAAGCGGACCATCTCTCAACAGGTTTTTTGCTAAGAATGTACTCGAACAAGTCTTTACTTACTGTGTTTTTGCTTCCACAGCAAGTTTCTTTCTCTTCTCTTTGCCTTGCCTTAATCAATGCTTGCAAACAAAAACTCCCTAAACAACTATGACAGTGCTATAGTTTGTTTCCAGTTTCTCGTTTTTTCGTCATTTGGTCTCCCTTTTTTTTTCCATTTCCTGAAAGATGTTTGTTTTAGGCAACAGTCGCCTCTCTGACCTCACACTTTAACTACTGCTGCATGGCAATTTTTTGGACCTTCCTTCCACTTTTCTGCTAACAGCATAGAACAACAGCATGTTCTAGGGGCTTCCAACACATACGTACTTTTAAACAAGGGACCTCATACTTGATTTATTTAATTTATTTTTTATAACACACGCGCTCTGTAGAATCAGTGCGGTTTACATGTATTACTAACAGATGTACTTTTTATTTCCTTGTCCCCGAAGGGCTCACCTCACATCTAAGTGTACCTGGATGGCAATGGAGGGTTAATGTGGCTTGGCCCAAGGCCACAAGGGAGTGGTCCATGGGACTCAGAGACCCCAGTTGTTCTCCTCTGGCCCCACTTGAAGTTGCTTGCCCCCATGTGGGAATTGAACCCCCGGCTTGAGGTAACCGGTCCCAACCACTGAGCCACTCCTCCCTCATGTAAAACGTTAACCTTTGCAAACTGTCTTCCTTTAGTTGTTTTCTTCAAAACTATTTTCCTCATTTTTATTTCTTTGATTTAAAAGTTTTTCCTAATAACCACTCCTTCCAAAGATTAAGGGAGGTTTACAGTGAACACAGAACAGGTAAGCTTATAATATAACTTAGAACCATGAAAACGCATTACAGCGACTGTTTAACTACTTACAGATAATATATTTTGTATTCACCATATAGCCATTTTAAGCTATGGCAATTATATTGTGTGGTAAATCTTGGTAAGCTATTATGCCCGTAGGAATGGGAATGCCTGGAGTTTTATAAGTTAATGTATATTCAAGACAAATCTTAATTTTAGCTATGGTTAGAGGCAATTATATGTGGGCAAAGCTTGGGGAACACGTTTAGGCCAGATGGAGAAGGGGATATGAAACGTCCTAAGTGAATATAATTGCTGATATCAGGTAAAATATCACTTTTTTGTAACTTTTTTGTTCGGGAGAGTTACCATAATGTCTTGAAAACATAAATGTTTTAATTTCGCTTACAAAACATATGGAGATCTGTTAATAGATCTTAATTTTTCTGGTAAGGCATTGCAGAGTGTGGCTTTGCAACGTAGGTGAAAGCCCTATTACTAGTAGAGTGTGTTGTATTACGGAAATCAGAAGGTATTACTATACGGATGCTATTTCTGAAGGTACACGAATAGCGGGGATCGGACGTCCCGTTCCCCGCTAATTCGTGATGGCTTCACTCTCCTGGTTCTAAACTTCCCCGCCGGTTGTACGTGGGAAGTTTGAGCGGCAGAGGGAAGGGGGCGGCACGGGGGAGAGAGCAGGCGGGCAGTGGGTGGTCGTTGGCCCTGGATGTACAGGGACGATTCTAATGTCAGCCCTGTATGTCCAGGGCCGGCGAAATGTCCGAGGGAGTTATTCCACCCCTTTCCCTTCCATGGACGTTTCTTTTGTTCAGGTCTGGGGCACAGATGAGGTTGGGGGGGGGAAGAGTTAATTCCCCGTAACCTGACCCTGGCCTTAAGAAGCCGGATCAGGGATCGAGCTGTGGGGAATTAACTCTATTTTGCGGCAGCTGGCATCAAGGCTTTAAAATGGAGCTGCGGCACCATGGCAACATGATACCATGGCACCGCAGCTCCATTTAAAAGCCCTGACTGAGTTAGTTGGGCAGGCATATACGTGCAGGCCAGGACTGAATCACAGTCCCGGCCTGCACATAAATGCCTATTTGTGATTCTGACCCCATGGGGTTAGATGTGCCCAGCGGAAACAGAATCGCGTTCTCTTTCGTACGTCCGGCTCAGCCCGTACATACAAAGCAGATGTACATGCAGGACAGAATCAGGCCCATAGTGTTTTGCGAACAGCTTCTTCTGATCATTGTATTAGAGGGTATGCTGAGTAGGGAAGCTAGAAATGATGGCACTATGTTATTCAGGAGTCAGATATTTATATTTAATTCTACTTAAGATTTGCAACCAATGTAGATTACAGAGTATAGGTGTGATATGAGCTGTATGGTAAGACATAAATAATTTGGGCTGTGTCATTCTACGTCATCAAATTGTTTTTTTGGGCAAACCTTGTAGAACACTATTGCAAAAGTCAAAATGTGGTGTGATCAAGGCCTGGAGAACAGATCTAAAGTCATAGCTATCAAGTAGTGGTCTTAGGTGTTGGATCATTCGTAATTTGAAACAGATAGCCCTTGTAAATTAATTTTATAGGTTCGTTAGCATATTAAGAGTCTGATCAAGGGTAACCCCAAGGTATTTTACTTCTTTTTTGACGTCCAGTTCAGTCTCTTGTATGGGTAATTTTGAAGGGGGGATAAAGTTTTGATTCCTAGTTAATATAACACGTCAGTTTTCTTATAGTTTATCTTTAGATATGGTGTATTCAGCCATTTCACTGTTTCACTGAGGCAAGATATCATTCGGTGATGGGTGGGATTGGTTATATCTATGGGGAGATACAGCATATCATCATCAGCATAGATATGGTAACCCACTTTGTGTTTTTTGAAGATGTTACAGATTGGTTGTAGTTATAGGTTAAATAGAAGTGCAGAGAGGGAAGACCATTGGGAATGCCTTGTTCATGTTTGAAGATAAATGATGTCTTTTGTCCGATCTGAACTTCTGGTATACGATCAGAGATGTAGGATTGCAACTATTGGATTATTATGCCATTTAATCCTATCTACTGTAGTTTAATAAGGAGTATGCTATGGCTTATACTATGAAAAGCAGAGGCAATATCCAAGAATACTAGGACGAAGGCCTCTTTAGGATTATCTAAGCCACGGATAGGTTTGTTGAAGAGAGCTAAAAGGAGGGTCTCTGTGCCATGGAATGGTCTAAAACCATATTGTTGTTAATCTAGGAGGACATTTAGGTCAATGAATTCCTGTAATTTGGTCTGAACAATTTTTTTAATAACTTTGGGCATGAAACGTAGGCCGAGTTGCGATGTTCCTTGTCTACTGAGTTGAATTTTACATGTTTTAGTTCCATAGGCATGTAGCCTTTAATCAGAGATTGGTTGACCTAGTTAGGATGACTGGGGCAAGTTCAGCTTTAGACGCCTTTATCATAGTCTCCCTTTTGAAAGTTAAAAGGTAGTACTGTGGATTTATTTGCCTTCCTTCCTCCTTTTATTTAATCATATGCGATCATGCTATAATCACTATTGCCAAGTGGCCCCAACACCCTTATCTCTTGCACCAGATCTTGTGTTCCACTAAGGACTAAGTCCAAAATGGCTTCCCCTCTGGTTGGTTCATGAACCAGCTGCTCCAAGAAGCAATCATTTATTTCATCTAGAAACTTTCTCTCACTAGCATGTCCTGCCGTGACACTGTCCCAGTCGATACTGGGGTAATTGAAATCACCCATTATTATTACTGTGCTGTAACGTTTGTTAGCTTCCCTGATTTCTTTGAGCATTTCATCGCCCATTTATTCATTCTGGCCAGGCGGTAAATTGTACACCCCCCCCCCCCCCCACTGCCATCACTTTCCCCTTTCACATGGGATTTCAATCCATACAGATTCTACCATGTATTTTGTTTCCTGAAGAACTTTAATCCTTTGGACTCACTGCCCTCTCTAAAGAGTGCATGCAACCCCTCCACAAATTTGATCTGCTCTATCATTACGATATTTTGTACCCAGGTATTACAGTGTCCCACTGGTTGTCCTCCTTCCACCATGTCTCTGAGATACCAATCATATCTAACCTCTCATTTTGTTCTATATATTCTAATTGTCCCATCTTATTTTTTAGCCTTCTAGCATTTGCATACAAGTATTTTAGAGGCTGTATTTTATTCATATTGATCTGGTTATCGGTAGTCAGGAGCACTTTGGAATCTTCAAGCTCTGTCTGCTCTGTACTTTGGGTTACTTTTGTCTTTAATGGAACCTCTCTGTCGATATGCCCTAACTTCACTCTTTTGCTGTATCCTACATTGTTCTGAACCATGCACTCTTGGGTGACTGTCGGCTTTCCCCTATTATCTTTTTCACTCCCTGTTCCATTTTTATAATGGTAAATACAAGGAAGCTGTCTGAGATCATCAAAAAAAAGCCATTATCATTAAACATCAAACTTCAAAGGAGTAGCAGGCCATCTCCAAAGACCTTCGGTTTTCTGTATCTACATTATTGAGAAGTTTTCTGCTCATGGAACTGTCTGGAACCTCCCAGGACATGGTGGGAAGAGGAAAATTAATCCAAGAAGTCTTTGAAGGTTAGTGCAAACTGTTGGAAAAACACCATGTATAACGTTCAAAGAGCTTAAGGCTGACATAGAGCAATTTGGAATGTCCGTTTCAACTCGCACCACACACCATGCACTCAAAGAAGGACTTCATGGGTGACGACCAAGGAGGACCCCACTGCTCAGACAGACATAAAAAAAGCACACCCGATCTTTGCCCATACCCACCTTGAAAAACCACAATCTTTCTGGTAAAATGTTCTGTGGATAGATGAAAACAAATTTGAGCTCTACAGAAGTATGGTGGAGGTTCCATAATGCTATGGGGGCTGTTTTGCTGCCTCAGAAACTGGGAGGCCTGGACCATATTAAAAAGGAATCATGAAGGTCAGACAACTACCAAGGTATTTTGGAGCAAAATGTGCTACCTAGTGTCAGAAAGCTAGTTCTGGTCAAAGGTCATGGGTCCTCCAGCAGGACAATGACCCAAAACATAATTCCAGAAGTACAAAAGAATGGTTAAAAAGGAAATAATGGACTGTTTTAAACTGGCCTTCAATGTGTCCTTATCTCAGTACAATTGAGAAACTTTGAAAAGAGCTGAAATCTGCCATTGGTAAAAGGAATCCTGGAAACATTCATCAGCTGGAATAAATCACAGTTGAGGAGTGGGAGAAACTACCAGTAGACAGATGTACAAAACTTATAGATGGCTACATGTTTTGGAGGCTGTCATCTCTGCCAAGTGTTATGTAACCAAATATTAATGAAGGATGTCGTTAATCCTATCCAGGTCATATTTTGTTTTTTTCTCAGAAATTATTACATCTAAGTTGCACAGACATCTTTTTTTTGTTGTATACCTTTGCACATACTATTAAAATATTATGATGACATACAGCTAGAATATTTCCATTTCTCAAGATATTGTATACAACATACCTAAAATGCAAGGGTGCCAATAATGTTGACCACAACTGTATATTAAGCCTTATCAATATTTCAGTACAAGTACAGTCAACTTGCTTTGTGTCAGTGGTTCAGATTCCTGAGAGGCAGACCTTTTTGCATTCTGTTCTTTTCTTGGGAGGTTAAATAATTTAACAAGAAGTAATTCCTCCTGTCTTCTCTCTGTTGAAAAAGGTCTGCTAGTTGACTAGAAACCTGCTGTGTAGCTGCTTCTGTCTATATGCTTTATTCCAAAGACAAAGGACTAATTTTACATATATAAACATGTGTTAATGTGAGTTATGCACTTAGCCAGCAAAACAGGCTCCATTGACAATAATGAAGCTTGCATTAAATAACATACATTAAACCATATTAACATGTATTAATGTGTGTTAACAAAAATGGCAGATGTGCCACTGAGTCAATGCTGACTCCTGGCAGCCCATCTGTCCCTGGGGTTTTTTGGTAAGGTATGACTGGAAGTACCGCGCAGTGTACACCTTGTAGTGCTATATAAATGATACGTATTATAGTATAGATTGCCAGGCCTTTCTTTCAAAGAAATGGAGGATAGCTAAGAAAATGCTGCTTAAAATTACATGGGAGAAGTTTTCTCATTGTAAGTAGACAAGAAATTACTTTATCTAACTAGTATTTGGATCTCAGAGTGTTCTTCTCAGGCTCCAGGCTTTCAATTACAGAAACTGGATTGTGATGAAGGTTGGGATCCTGTTCTTTGATGAATGGAATGTCTGGCAATCAATGTTCCCTCTAATTTTCTGTAGGCTGTGTGCGCATATAAAATATCAGCTGTGTGCAAATTTTGAAGGAAGGTTAAATTTTTGTGCGCCACATGACGACACTCAGAGTTATATACTTTAAAATTTGACTACACATCAGAATACAGTATGTACACCATATTGATTTTAATCAAATTAAATGAAAATAGACGATTACTAAATGAAGCGGGAAATTTCTAGTAATTACAATCATAACTTTTAAATTTTAAGACGTCTGTGTTGTTTTCTATCAGAATCAGAGCTGTAATTTTTGTGCGCTCTGTTGTAAAGTATGTGCGCTCGCTCGGCGAGGTGTGTGCACGCGCACATGCACACAGCTTAGAGGGAACAGTGCTGGCAATAATCAGAAGTAACTAAAGAAATCACCCTGTGACTTGAAGACCAAACTATAGCATCCCATAAAACAAAGTCCCAAGAAAATGACGAAAACAAATTATATTTTTTGTCGGGTACACTGTCAAAGGAACAGGAGATAAGAATTCTCCCCCACACCGCAGTGAACCCTTTTTAATCAAAATATACTTGAAAAAAGGGCTACTTAGCTCAAAAAATGCAGTGGTGCATCCCCTGCACAGTGGAACTGCAAGGAAATCCTGTGTACAACGTGGCACATTTCGGGTCATCAACTCGACCCTGCTGCTTCAGGCATTACAGGACCCGTCCACCGTGGATTTACCAGTGTGTACTTACCATAAATTCCAACACTGTGTTCCTCCTTCCGTCCCTGATGCAGACTTCCTGTTTGCAGGGTGGCAGAAGCGGTTGGACCAGCCACTTCCACACTCGTGAAACAGATGTTTCCATTGGAGGGGGTGGAAGCAAGAACAGTGATGCAGCCCTGGAGTTTATGGTAAGCGCTGTATCGCTGTTTAGAAGTAGCTGCTGCCGCTGCAGGTCCCAGAGAGGGGTGACGGTGGCAATGGGCCACCCTCCGACCACTGGTGCAAACGGCCATCTAATTTGCCTAATAGTATCACCGGGTACAAAATGATCTTGAAGATCTCCACTCTTCAGCTCCCATTCCCCCAAGAATGCTGAACCAATCCATCTGCACGTTTAGATGTCTCACAAGATGAACCGTTAAACAGGGCCTAACTACATTTTCTTCTGCTCATGTATATATCTTGAATATCACCTGGACCATACTGAAACTTTTTTAAATGCATTCAGAGAAATAATTCTGCTCTGAGTCAGAAAACAGCCAAACTTACTGATGCAAAAACAAAACCTTTTTTAAGTGGAAAAACTGTTTCAATATAGAGTCTTTATTAGATTCAAATACAAGAGAAATCAGTGATGTGGCACAGATTCTTTTCTCAACAGTTGAGCTTCTAATGAGGTAAATAATATATATATTCTGCAGGTGAAAGAAGCATATTTCCAGGTATTTTTAGAATTTCAATCAAAATTCTCTGAATAATTCCCTCAGAGAAAACTGCAGATATCTGGGGAAAATTCAAGAACCTTAAAATCAAGTGCTTTGTCAGCATCTCCAGACTGATTGAAGTGGCCTGTAGCATGGCACACTAACAGTCCAATTTTATTTCCATGCTCTGCAGAAGGTGAAATTAGACCTTACCTGCTAATTTTCTTTCCTAGAGTCCCTCAGTTCTTCCTTCCCTTCATTGTTTGAGGATTAAAAAGGGGAGAGTTCATGATGGTGAGAGAAGGATCCGGGAGAGGGCCAGGTTTCCTATATGTTAAGGCTCAAGAGGTAGGTGTCTGACTTCACCATACGGACATTTGATTTAACAAAAAAAGTAAAGGGGAAGGATAATTTTGGTCAATGGCCATTTGTTTTTCAGCGCAGTCATAGCCTGTTGACAGTAAATACTGGAGAGGTGGGAAAATTTCACCAACTGATAGACCAAGTCACGTGGCCTTAATGTGTCTCTGGCTGAGGACATAAGATGATCCCATCTGTAAGGAGTGGTATAAAAGTACTCAAGGAACTTCAATTAACAGGTATAATATAATTGGCATTTGCATATTCAATTTTATAAGTTACATAAGAACATAAGAAATGCCATACTGGGTCAGACCAAAGTCCATCAAGCCCAGTATCCTGTTTCCAACAGTGTCCAATCCAGATCACAAGTACCAGGCAGGTACCCAAAGTCACAGCTTCCACAATGCTCGTCCTGGGATAAGCAGTGGATTTCCTGGGTCCTCTTTAATAATTGTTTATGGGACTTTTCTCCAAGAACTTGTCCAAACCTTTTTTAAACCCAGGTACACCAACAGCTTTAACTACGTCCTCCGGTAACGAATTCCAGAGTTTGATTATGCGTTGAGTGAAAAAGTATTTTCTCCTGTTAGTCTTAAATGGTTTACATTGCAGCTTCATTGCATGTCCTCTAGTCTTTCTACTATTTGATGGCATAAACAACCGATCTATGTTAACCTGTTTCTACCATTTTGCCCGGTACTGATGTGAGATTCACAGGTCTGTAGTTTCCCAGATTATCCTTGGAATCCTTTTTAAATATTAGCGTTACATTGGCCATTCTCCACTCTTCAGCTACTACAGTTGATTTTAATGATAGTTCACAGATTACTAATAGTAGGTCTGCAATCTCGTATTTCCATTCTTTCAATACCCATGGATGTATACATCTGGCCCAGGTGATTTGGTACTAGGAGCTGAAGAGTAGCAGTGAAAGAATAGGAAATAAATGAAATGAATTCTGCAGGTGGGTGGCATAGTTTGTGTTATTACTCCTGATTGTATCACATAACCCGGGGCACGCCGGAATAGCCTCCGAGCCCTTTGGCTGCTCCCTGACGCTCCATTGGCTGCTCCCTGATGCTCCCTCCCCCTCCCCTTTTCCCAAATATGACAGGCCACTCTGTTATTACAAAACACACTTTATTAGTGGATCTCAGTTATATTGTCGCAAATATAACTGCAATGTCCATAGCATGACTGCTGACATCAGATAACAATGTGCACAATATATACAATCGATAACCCTTCACCCTATTTCACCAATGTGCGGGTGGGGGCACCACCTCCTTTCGAATCTGGTGGAGGCCGCAGCCCGCATTGTGGCCCAGGCCTCGCCTTCTCCCCAGTCGTGCACTGCTCCGTGATGTCATGCATGTGCACCGTATGATCCTGGCAACCGAGACCAGGCACCCCTCAGCCTGGTACCTAGCCCCCCCTGTGTCACCGTGCTCAGGCACCCCCATTGGTGCCAGGGCTCCCGTTCCTCTTTTGGTGGTTCCTCCCTCCTTTTACGCTCATCGGTGAGATCCTACCACCAGGAGGGACCGCGGCTTGACTCATCCCATTGAACCGATGGCCCTCTGCCAGTGCAGCATTGAACATTTCCCTCCCAATCACATTCATATGCACCCTGTCACCAGTATACACTGTGGAGCCTCCCGCTAGAATGTTCTCGTGCCCCATGATTACCCCCCAAAATCTGCACAAACCTCCCCACCTCTGCATTCAGCTTCCTCTGGCTCTGGCTCCTCTTGATGCCCTTATGATGTCTCGCCCCCGACACTCATGTTGCGGAATGATCTGGGACCAAATGACCTCCGAACCAAGCTCAGCACGAATCCACGCCAGGTCAGCTTTCATCCGGATGATAACGTCTATGCCTTTTACAGCCACCATATTGTTGCCACTCAGATGAAGGACCACAAAATCAGGTGGCAGGCTCCGCTGACACTGGCCGGCGAGAGCGAAGCGCTGCTGGCCCCACCACATCTCCCTCTTGCCCATCCCCTGTATGTGCGCGATGTACAGGTGGAAACAGAGTTGCTTGCCGAGCCTGCTTCCCACAGTCCACCTTCTTGCGTGGTATATATAGGAATGCCCCACTATCCAGACTGATAACCGTCTGTGACCTAATTGGAAAAAACAGAGGGAGGTTGGGGGACGGGGAGAGGAATAATGTTAGTAATTTGTGCAATCCTGTGCTCAGTGGCAGAAGTACAACTGGTATCTATCGGATACCCACCTCCCTATGGCCTGTATCTGTCCTGCCCCCAGGCTTACATCATGTGCTGCTGTCGCCACCCCTATCCTAAAAGAGTGCAAGGTCAAAGCCTGTGCACTCGAAACCTACCAGCTTCACTGCCCATAGGTACATGGCCCTAAATACTGAAACAGACAAGATCCATCCTGACGACGCAAAAGGGGGCGCCCTGTGGGCAGGTGCACCGTCAGGTACTTGTGCAAGGCCCTTACCGGACAAAGCTCATGTACCAAGGTGGGATTCAATCAGATGGTGCGCTCTTTCCATAGCTGGTCCATCTTGGACCATGTTAATAATAGCAGACTCTGTTTCCTACAACCTCCTCTACCTGCAATGGCATGCCTAACCTGTCCGAGGTGGACCAGGTAACAGTCTCACTCTTCCGGAAAGATCCAAAGAACATCAGCAATAAAGCCAAACTGAACAGCTTCTCCTCAAACCCATCCCTAGTTACTTCCACAGCTCTCTGTATAACCCCTGTTAGCAAGGTCAGGGAGAATGGCTTCTGGCTGTCATGGCATGGTGCTTCCTCCCTGGCCCAGCCCTCCACTGCCTTCCTGATAATGAACTCTTTGGTCACATCTCTCTACCCTCCCAGCTTCAAGAAGAAAGCCACTCTAGCCAGTACTAGCCTGGCCTGTTGCACCGAAGTCCTGTTATTCCGGTAGTTATCCTCTGGTGGGGTTCGCTGCCGCCCCCCGCTTCCCGGCCAAAGGCCCGCAAGCATTCCCATGCACTCCAGTACGCTTTCAATGTCCCGGCTGATAGCGATGCCATCAGCATTCCTCCAATGCTCTGCACCTAAGGTGTCAACATCCCTGTTGGACATGCATGTTGCCCTTGGTGCTGCGTTCAGGGAGAGCTGCCGGAATTGCTAGAGCTGGAAATGAGAAAGGGCATCAGCAATCTCATTGAAACTCCCCCGGCACACTGGCTGGCTGTGATATACACATTCCCTTCCAGGCTCAGAAGTACCAACTTCCTGACCAGCCCCATCAATCTGCCTGCCCTAGCTAACTGCTTATTTATAGCTTAGACCACTGCTGCATTGTCCGACCTAAATACTAGCTGCCTGTTTGTGAGCTGGCATTTCCATATGACCAAGGCAACCGGTATCGGGAACACCTCAAGGAACGTAATTGTCCTTGGTGATCCCCTGGAGGTGCTACCCTTCTGGCCACCTCTCCTGGCACCACTGTCCCCAAAAATAGATCCTAAAACCTATGCTCCAGGCCGTGTCTGTGAATAGCTCCAGGTCCCTGTTACTACTGGGAGCCCTCCTCCAAATATTCCTCCCATTATAACCCTCCAGAAACTGTCACCACACTGCTAGATCTTCCCACATAGCAGAGGTGACCCTAATGAAGTGGTGCTGCTTGCGGATTCCCTTTGTGGCATCCGCCAACCTTTGCCTGATGAAAGCTCTGCCCATTGGCATTACCCAGCAGGCAAAATTCATGTGCCCCAGTAAGGCCTGAACCACATGTAGAGTAACTTTCTTTGAGCCAGCCATAGCGAGTACTGCCCTCTTCAATGCCTCGCTCTTGCCCACCGGGAGCCGGGTTACCATCTCCTTTGTATCGATCTCGATACCAAGGGAGAAGGGACAGCATTGGGCCGGCTCTTCAGTTTTCTTCTCCGCAAGGGGAAAGCCCAGCTTGGGTGCCTTGCGGTGTAAGCTTGCAAGGTTGTGTTGTGAGCCCGCTCTGTCTTTCGCCATAAATAGGAAGTCGTCTAAGTAGTGTATCACTTTTCCTTGTCCGATGTCCTGCTCCACTATCCATTGGATGGCAGAACTAAACTCCTCAAAGTAGGCACATGACACTGCACATCCCATCTAGAGGCATTTATCCATGTAAAACTGGCCCCGAAAGCAGAGCCCTAGCAGGTGGAAGCTGTCTGGATGGATCAGCAACAACTGGAAAGCTGATTCTACTTTTGTTTTGGCTAGCCATGCCCCTCTGCCCAAGCCCCGGAGGAGCTCCAGGGTCTGGTCTACCGAGGTGTATTTTACTGAGCAGGCTGACTGCTCAAGGTGGTCATATATTGAATCCCCATCTGGGTATGATAGATGGTGTACTAAGCAGAACTCCCCCGGTTCCTTCTTGGGTACCAAGCCCAGCGGAGAAATAAGGTCACCGATAGGTCTGCTTTTGAAGGGGCCCGCAACCCTGCTTAGTAACACTTCCTTCAGAATTTTGCCTGCACCAACTCCCGCTGGTCAAAGGCTGATTTTATGTTGCCTGCCCGCGGGTCCAGTGGGCCAATATATGGAATCCAAAAGCCTCCCGAAAAGCCATCCACCAATCGTCATGCCTTTTTCCCATCATACCCCACCAAATTTCGCTGCAGTGCCCTAACATCAACGGGCATGGCAGCCAGTCCCAGCTTCTTGAGTCTAATTCAGCTGGGGAGGGGGATCCCCCCCCTTTGCTGACTAGTACATCGAAGCCCTTCCCTGCATACAGCACAGGCGTGTAAGTATTTGCATGCAGAGTTAAATCTGCAGCTCCCCCAGTTGTACAGCCGGCAGACACCCCTGTGCATGCCGAGGGGGTGCTTGGGGAGGCACCCCACCCTCCCCACTCCAAGATCTGTTGTCCCACTGAAAGGGCTGCTGCAGCACTCCCGAGCTCCTGCCCGTCCCCCATGACTGTTGCTAAACTGCTTGTCCTAGCCCCATGCTGACCCTATGTCATCAACCTGATCCACAGGTCATGTCCTTCTTGGCCCAGTTCAGCCTACCACATTCTGCCATGTTCCAGTGGAACTGCTCGTCATATTCCAACCATGTGGTGCCGCCATAGACCTTGTAGGCATCGCAAATACAGTCTTGATATTATAATAGAGCCTGGCACTGGTCTGGGTGTTTTTACCCGACCACACTGGCCAGCACCCGAAAGGCCACACACTAATTCGCGATCGTCCTAGGGATGCTGTCTGCCTTCTTAGACGTCAGCTTATACTTACTGCGACAGGGAGAACAATCACAATGCATGTTGTCGCGCCTGATAAGCAATGAGATGTCGTCCACATGGTTGGAATTGTTTTTTTTGGGTCAGTGACATGTGGCTAATCCAGCGTGCTTGTGATGCATATGTACTCCACAGGCTTGAATTCTGATACCAGCACACTGTCACCCCCCCTACGCCTCCGCAGGTGAGGGACCTCCCATGATGGGAGGAGGGGAGATTCCTGTGGCTCAGCCTTGGATTGACATGCCAACCTCACCTACTCCGCTCCCCGCAGCCCCGTGACCTGTGCTGCTAGCCTCTACCAGCTGCACCAGGGTCTGCAGCAGTCCAAGGATGACCTGCTGCTCGCTACTACTCTGCCTCCTCCTTCCAGGACACCCAACCCCCCATACTTGTGTCGCTGCGGTGGCCCCTTGCTCTCCATGACCACCTTGTGCTGTGACTGGTGCCCCACCCGACTCCCAGTTCTCCTTTCACACTTGCCAGGTATGACCCCGTTACCCCCGCCCCCTCCTGCCCTGCAACAAATAATTAATTGTGCATACTCCCCCCACTGTCCTGAGGGTCCAGGTGCAGCTGCCAAGCTCGCACTCCCATCCATCGTAGCTGTTGGGTCCGGGTCTGGCGCTCCATCAAGTGAACTCATCAGAGCCTCCATGCGTCCCGCTCCATGGACCATGGCCATGGCTCTTACCTTGTCCATGAGGTCACGCAGCCCAGGCATCTCCTGTTCGTCCCCGCTGCACGGTGGGGACATGTCGCCAATATCCTGCTGTGCCATTCATGGCTGTCATCCAGCAAGCTGTTGACCGCCCCTGCTCACCTGACCGCTGTGTGCAGCCGCCTTCGCTGTGTTATGTGTCCTTGGCCTTCTCCTTCTTTCCCCTGGATCGCTAGCCCTGCTTTCTCACAGTCCCGGAGCACTTGCCCTGCTCACTCATCGTCCTGCTGCCGTCACTCCTCCTCGTATGGCCTGCCTGTCTGCCTCGCTCTCGTGCTGGTGCTATTTTGCAGTGTTCTCTCTCTCCTGTATCTGCTGATGTGGTTTCCACTACTTTAAAACCACATAATTTTTTTTTTTAAGTCTGTGCCCGTGTCCCCCGCAGCCACCCAGCTCGCTGACTGCCACTTAGGTTGGTTGGAAGCTCCAGCCTGTACTTCCCGTGGTGGAGCACCTTAAGATCTGTTCCAGCCCTGTTCCATGCCCGCAATGCGATGAGACTCCCCCCCCCCCTTTTTTTAAAAATTAATTTTCTGCGGCTTACTTTGAGTGCAGCTGACTCCAGATTCTGGTGATGTCTGGATGGCAGTTTAAGCTGCGCGGTGCCGTCTGATGCCATTTATGCTCCAGCTCGTGCTCTGCTCACTGCAGCCTACCACCATGTGTATCAGCGTGCTGCAGCCCTGGCCATGTGCTTCCTCACTGGATCCGCCTTGTCCCCGCCATGCTCCTATTACCAGTCCTGGCCTTCTTTGTTTTTTTTTGCACTCTCCTCTGGTGCCCCAAGTTCTTCGGCCCACTGACTGAGAGCCGAATCTGCGGCATGTTGCTGCAGCGTTGGTCAGCACCCCGCACCCCGAGCAAAAGAGGCTGGCGGCCTTGGCCTTGCCCCCTTTATGCCGCGTAACCCCCCCTTTACCCCCCCCCCCCACCCTGTGCCCTGCCCAGCCAAATTCCTCCTTCTTGGGCTCTCCGTCCTCCGGCTGCCTGGTTACGGGAGGCTGGCACCCTAGTGCTGCCGGCCCTTCATTTTGTACCACAGCAAGGAAGGAAATGAGACACTACTGTAGATTACTGTTGGAAGAATCTATCCATCTATCTGTGTTATACAGATAGGGCGGAAATGCCATTCTTGCCTATAGTCATACTAAAGCCTGCATAATAAAATTAAATATTCTACCATGAATAAAAGCCTTTAAAAATAAAACCAATCAACTTTGGTCTTCCAGAAAAAACAAACACAAACCTACTTTATTTATGTAGTATAGTCTCTCAGAGGTATATTTGCTGTCAATAGGGGAAAGAACTGTTTATTTCAAGCAAATTACACTGAAAAGTTTAAATAAAAAGCTAGTTATGATTATATGAAAAATCTATGAAAATGTCATAACAACACTGTCAGATATGAAAAAAGAGGCTATCATGGAAATAATCTCATTTTACTTAGCATCTCTCTCTTCACCATGTTAATTAGTGTGAAGAGGTTATCTTTATGCTGTGTGAGAGTATTAAAGGGTATGCATCAATCTTTTGTGGAGTGGAGGAGTGGCCTCGTGGTTGGGGCAAGGTACTTCAGGCCAGAAGGTCAGGGGTTCAAATTCCACTAGAGGACAGCAACCTTGGGCCGGAAGGACTGGGCTTTCTAGTCCCACGGGTGCTCCTTGTGGTCTTGGGCAAACCACTTAACCCTCCATAGCCCATGTTCCCTGTAAAATAGTTATCTCCAAGTTATAATGCCCTGTTCAATGTAATTTCAGTTTGTTCAATGTAAACCGCACTGATGCAGAATAGCGCGGTATATAAGAGAATGTAAATAAATACATTTTGTTTGTTTTTTATGTTTTCTTACCAAGTCTAGAAGTTTCCTACACCTGCTTTTCGCTAACATTTCAATTGGGACGGGCTTAGGATCTGGCACTGTAAGCCATCATTCATAACCACCTGAGAATTTTTCCTCTTGTTTTCACAGTCCCACCAAACACAACCCAGTCATTGTAGTAACAATTCTCAGCAAGCGGCCACATACCAGAGAGATGGACCGAGGGAGAGCCTAGATGTGGTGTACTTGGATTTCAGTAAAGCCTTTGACACCATTCCGCACAAGCAGCTTGTAAATAAATTGAGCAAGCTAGAGATGGACCCTAAAGTGACTGAGTGGGTTAAATATTGGGTGAGTGGGAGATGACAAAGTGTACAGGTAAAGCATAGTTACTCACCTGTAACAGGTGATCTCCGGGAACAGCAGGAATTTAGTCTTCACATTTGGGTATCGTCGGTACCGACGGAGTCTGCGCGGGAATGCTCCCCAACGTCCAATTAAAAAGCTTTTGGGAGCATCCCACAGAGCCTGTGTGCTGCCTTCCCGCCTTTCCCAACTGCCTCTCTCCAGTTGAGTTTAAAGCTGAGAGAGAGAGAGAGAGAGGGAAAGAGAAAGAGATAGAGAGATACAACTCCTAGGGGAGGTGGGTGGGTTGTGAAGACTAAATTCCTGCTGTTCCCAGAGATCACCTGTTACAGGTGAGTAACTATGCTATCTCCAGGAACAAGCAGAAATGTAGTCTTCACATATGGGGACTCCCTAGCTTCAGATGCCAGGGAGAGGGACCCCAGAAGTTGTGTGTCCCTGTGAAAGGGCTCCACTTCCCCCCATGGAGCTCTGGCATCCTACCAGGGATGGTGGGTAAGAGTTGATTAGGTATGGAACAGGTGTTGGAGAACAGCCTGACCAAACAAGGTATCCTGGCGGGAGTCCTTGTCCAAGCAGTAATGGGCTGTGAAGGTATAAACCGAGGCCCAGGTGGCTGCTCGGACAGATGTCGTCGATAGACACAGAGTGCAGATGAGCCATTGAAGCTGCCATGGCTCTCACGTTGTGAGCTGTGACATGGCCCTCCAGAGGAAGATTCTTACTCTGATAGGCAAAGGAGATATACTGTGCAATCCAGTTGGACTGTATTCTCTTGGAGACTGGAAGTCCCAAATGAGAAGGATCAAAAGCAACAAAAAATTGAGAGGACTTTCTACGTTGCTGTGTTCTTTGTAAGTAAAAGGCTAAAGCTCTTTTACAGTCCAAAGCATGCAGATTCCTTTCTGCATTTGATGCATGAGGCCTTGGAAAAAACACAGGCAGGTAGACCGCTTGGTTTAGATGAGAAGGCGAGACCACCTTTGGCATAAAGTGTCAATGAGTCCTAAGGACTACCTTGTCATGATGGAGCCTTGTATAAGGAGGATCAGCCACTAGTGCTTGCAACTCACTGATGCGACGTGCTGATGTGATTGCAATGAGAAAGATAACTTTCCAGGAAAGGAATTTCAACGAGGTAGTAGCTAAGCATTCAAAAGGTGGCTTCATAAGCTGGCCAAGAACCAGGTTTAAGTCCCATGCCACCGGTGGTGGCCTAATGGGAGGCTTAGTTAGAAGAAGGCCTCTCATAAATCTTGCTATAAGAGGATGGGAGGAAATAGGTTGTCCATTTAGAGGCTTGAAAGAAGCTGCAATAGCACTCAAATGGACTCTTACTGAGTAGTCTTAAGTCCTGCATTGGATAAATGAAGGAGATACTCCAGTAATGATTCCAGAGGTATCGCAAGGGGGTTAAGACCCTTCTGTGAGCACCATATGGTAAATCTTTTCCACTTGAAAGCATAAGAGCGTCTTGTGGCAGGCTTTCTGGAAGCATAAGGACATCCTTTACTTGCTGAGAAAGGTTAAAATCATGAAGATCTAGGCCTTCAGCAACCAAGCCCTGAGATGCAGAGACTGGGGATTGGGATGCCATAACATCCTGTCCTCCTGGGATAGGAGATCTGGAGCAGACCCTAACTCCAGAGATGGAGCTTGAGAGAGATGTAGAAGCAGAGGAAAACCAATGTGGAGCTATGAGAATCATACGGTCTCTGTCTCTCTGAAGCTTGAACAGGGTTTTGGGAATTAGGGGAATGGGTGGAAAGGCATAAAGGAAGTCTTGACCCCAATGAAGGAGGAAAGCATCCTTGGCCTGGGAGCCCTGAGCCGGAATTCTGGAACAGAACCGGGGAAGTTTGGCATTCAACAGACTTGCAAAGAGGTCTATGTCCGGGGTTCCCCAAAGTTGAAAAATCTTGGCCACCTGGTCTGCATGGAGAGACCATTCGTGTGGAAGCAGAACTCGACTTTGTCTGCCCAAGAGTTTTGAATGCCTGGAGGATACACTGCCAGGAGATGAATCTGATGCTCTCTGGCGAGGGCCCATAGTCGCAAAGCTTCATTGCAAAGCGACAGAGAGCCTGTTCCTCCCTGCTTGTTCACATAGAACATGACTACTTGATCGTCCGTATGAATTAGGACCATCTTGTAGCTTAGCAGGGTGTGGAACACTTGAAGAGCAAGGAAGATTGCTCTGAGCTCTAAGAGATTGATGTGTAGATGAGTCTCCTGTGGAGTCCAAGTGCCCTGGGTGGAGAGGTCTTGTAGATGAGCTCCCAAACCCATTGGTGAAGCATCTGTTGTGAGAGTGACCTGGGGTAAAGGTTGTTGAAATGCGGACCCCACCAACAGGTTTTGAGTGGACCGCCACCATTGGAGGGACAAAATAAGGCGATTTGTGCTTGCTATTGAGTGGATAAAGTCCACTGGGCTGCTCTCATATGGAGGCGAGCATAATGAACCACATGCACGGTAGATGCCATGTGGCCTAGTAGTTGTAACATTTCTCGAGCAGTAAGGTGAGGCTTTAGCACTGCTTGAGAAGCTAACTGCACAATGCAAAGGCAACGGGCCCTGAGGAAGATAGGCCCTTGCCCTTGTGGTATCCAGCATAGCTCCTATAAACTCTAGGGACTGAGTAGGAGTTAGGTTGGATTTTGGGATGTTTATGACAAGGCCCAAATATTGAAGGATACGCATTGTGCAAGACAGAGAAATCCTGGCCTCTGGCTCTGATGGGGCTCGAATGAGCCAGTCGTCTAAGTAGGGGAAGACGAATATTCCTAGAGTGTGAAGAAATGCTGCTATGACAGCCATGCATTTCGTGAACACCCTTGGTGCCGAGGCCAGGCCAAAAGGAAGAACCCTGTACTGGTAGTGCTTCCCTTGAAATAGAAACTGAAGGAATCTTCGGTGTGTTGGGTGGATAAGAACATGGTGTACGCATCCTTTAGATCTAGAGAACAAAGCCAATCCTGACTCTGGAGGTATGGCAGAAGAGTTCCTAGAGAAACCATCTTGAATTTCTCTTTGAACAGGAATTTGTTCAATTCTCTGAGGTCTAAAATAGGTCTGTGTCCTCCTGTTTTCTTTGGGATAAGGAAATAGGGGGAGTAAAACCCTGTACCCTGTTGTGGAATGGGTACCTCTTCTATTGCCCCTTGGGCAAGAAGAATAGTGACCTCTTGACTTAACTGGTTGTTGAGAGAGGTCTGAGAATTGAACTGTCTTAGCATTGTAGGAGGGGGCATGCAAAGGAAGTGAAGCTTGTACCCCTCTTTTACAATGGAGAGAGTCCAGTCTTCTGCTGTTATCTGCCCCCATCTGGGGGCAAAATGACACAACCTTCCTGGGATGGTAGAAGGCTCTGGTCCGTTGAGGGCCAGGAAGGCTAAGTTCTCTAGATGGAAATCAAAGGCCTTGTGGAGGCTGAGACTGCTGAGACGGTTGAGGCTTAGCAGTCTTTGCTTTCCTTTGTTTAGGTGGTTGCTGACCCTTTCGGGCAAACTGACCCGCATAATGTCCCTGCTGGTATAAGAAGGGTAGAACCTCTTCTTTTTGGAGAAGAAGGGCTTCTTGAAAGATTTCTTCCTTGCAGGGTCAGCTGTAGCCTTGGATAGTCTATCCAAGGTAGAGTTATCAGCATCCAGCTCATTAGCTTTCTCTTATTTATTTATTTAACATTTTTATATACCGCACTATTCATCATCAGCGCGGTTTACATAGAACTACAAAACATCAGATAAGATAAGATACATATATCTGTTTTTACATGTAACAGGAAGAAAAACTTGGAAAACAGGGGTAATAGTAACAATGGATAATAGAACTTGAACTATATACATATGATAGTAATATTACTTGAAAAAGTATCATGTTAGATAGGGATGGGATTGGAGCTGTTTAGATGAACTTGTGTTATTGTGTTCTCTGGAAAGTATATGATGAAAAGGTGATGCTTCAAGGCCTTTTTGAACTGGGGGATATCAGAGATGGCCCTAATGTGTGGTGGGAGGGTATTCCACAGTTTTGGAGCACATAAGCTGAATGATCGGTTCACAGTTGCAGAGATGTATTTTAAGGATTCTTTTGGAACTTTAAGCATGTTTAGTTCCGAGATTCTTCTAAGCCTGTTGGAGGGGATAGGTTGGATCAACTCTGATAGAGAGGAGGGAGCAGGTCCTTTGTGAGCTTTGAAGACTAGTAGCAGGGTCTTGAAGGTGATTCTCGCTTGGATAGGGAGCCAGTGTAATTGTTTCAGGAGAGGTGTTACATGTTCTCTTTTTGGTGTCCCGAAGAGCACTCTTGCATCAATGTTTTATGATAGTTGTAGAGTGTTGATGTTTGATTGGGGGAGCACCTGTAGTATACAATTTGAGAAGTCAAAGTGTGGGATAATTAAAGCCTGGTAGACAGTACGGAAATCATCTGGATCAATTAGTTGGCGAAGGTTCTAAGGGAGCGAATCTTGAAATAAATTGCCTTTACAGTGTTGGCTATGTGGGTCTTCAGGTCTAGATTCTGATCCAGGGTAACACCGAGATAACGGATGTGGGGTTTTACTTGCAACTTAGCATCTTGGACTTCAAGGAATGAAGGTGGTGTGAACTTGGGGTTTCTTGAAATGAAAAGTACCTCTGTTTTCTTGTTCTGGATTCTGAGATTTTGAGTCAGTAGCCAGTCTGAGATGGCGTTAAAACAGTTGGTTATGGTGGTGAGATTCATCTTATCAATGCAAAATGGCATATATAATAGGACATCATCAGCATAGGTCATATAATGACTTTGAAGGACCTGATAATGTTGCATAGGGGTTGCATGTAGATGTTGAATAATAATGATGACAAAGAGGAACCTTGTGGGACTCCTTGACCTTGGTGAAATGGCTCTGATGTTTCACCATTTGAGCGAACTTGCTGCCCATCTTTCTGAGAGGTAAGAGTTGCACCATTCAAGAGCATTTCCACAGAGGCCCTTCTCTCTTAGGCGGACCATAAGAATGTCCGTGACAGACCGAGTCAAAAGCAGCCGCAATATCAAAAAAGATGAGTACAAAGGGTTGTTTGATGTTGTCGATCCCAGAGTTTAAGCTTGTGAGACGTGATGTGAGGAGCGTTTCGACCCCGTAACATTCCCGGAATCCATGTTGACAGGTATCAAGAGGCGCTTCAGTGTCCGATATGGTCTTGCAATTGTCTGTAGACTATCTTTTCGATTATTTTCGCAAGGGTGGGTATGCTGGAGATGGGTCGGTAAGAGTCTGTTTTTTTGCGGATCTAATTTGAGGTTTTTTAGTAGAGGTCGGATGGAAGTCTGTTTGAGGGCAGAAGGGAATGAGCCAGTGTCAAATGATAGGCTTATGATTTTGGATATTGTTGGAGCAAGTTCTTTGCGGAGGTCCTTTATCCAAAAAGCTGGACACGGATCGGTGTGTGCTGTGGATAAGTTGAGAGATGAGATAATATCTTCAATTAGCTTCAAAGAAGGGGTGGAGAAAGAAGCTAAAGGGGCTGGGAGTGCATGATCATTCAGGATAGTGGGTATTGTAATTTTTGTTTGTGCAGCATAACTTAGATTGTATGTAAAGGGCATAAGCTTGTGGGTTGATTTCACACTGGTGCTCCTGTGAGGGTTCTTTGGATAATTTCTTAACAAGGGTAAATAGGTCGTGAGGTTTGTTTATAGCACGTTTAAGGATGTCTGTATGATATAGTCTCATTTTTTCAGAAATAGCTTTGCGGTGGGTTTCAAGATGTTGCATGTATGCAGACTGATTAGTATCGTTGCGTGATCTCCTCCATTTCTTCTCAAGTTTTCGCAAATGTTTTAGGGATTCTTTCAGATCAGATGTAAACCAAGGTGCTGTAGCTTTTCTTCTTAATGACTTATTTCTGGTGGGACGAGATGAGATGCGGTTAAGTCTGTTGTTCCAAGAAGTGATAATCTCTTCCAGGTTTAGGGTAGAATCATTAAAGAGAGCATCGGTTTTCCTCAAGGATTTGTTCCCTGTTAAAAGGTTGGAAGCTTCTGGATGTGGTATTTGCATATTTGTTTTATGTTCTTGTCATCGGAATATTGCTTCTTTTGAATGGGAATCTGGAACATAATGAGGTTATGATCTGACCATGGAACCTCTGTAATTGCTAGAATAATATTCTGAAGTTGGTTGAGAGCGGATAGAGGGGCAAATATGAGATCAAGGATGTTGCCTTTTATATGTGTGGATTGTTGTATGACTTGCTTATAGCCTAGTGTTTCTAGGGCATCTATGAAGGCGTCAGATTGGTTGTCTTGTAGAGATGGTAGGTTAATGTCTCCTAAGATCCAATTGGGTCTGTTTGGATTCTGTGAATTGGAGGCAAGATTTATAATGGTTGAGAGACCATCTGGGGAAGGTGATGGCGCTCTGTAGACTAAGTTTATAGAGTAAAGGTTGTTAGAGATAGAGACTGTTTCTAGATGATTGTTGCTAAAAGAGTCGACCATTTTAAGTTGGAGTCCGTTCTTAGCAATGATGAGAACTCCTCCACCTCTTTTGCCTTGTCTGCAGCTGGTGAAAACCTCATAGTTAATGGGGAGGAGCTGGTTGAGAATTATATTGTCTTCTGGAGAAAGCCATGTTTCGGTAACCATAAGTATGTCAAGGTTATTAGATGTTATTATATCTGTGACAGCTGGCCATTTCTTACGAAGGGAGCGAGCATTAATGAGGGCACATTTGAGGGGGCATGGTTGATTGTAGTTTTCTGAGTTTGACTTTGTAGTGTGTTGAAGAGGTATGTATAATAAATAATGGTGATGAGAACGTTGGTCCCAGTTTACATTGTGGTAATTGGTGCGTGACCATTTTTGCCAGTTGTTATGTAAGATAGGTATGGAATTGCCTGAGGAAATTAGAGCCAGTATCTCTGGTATCAGACCTATGAGGAGGAGGTATAGGCCTAGAGTGATTTTGCAGTGGAGGGCCATTGTGAGGCTGAGCTGAATGTCGTTTAAGAGGAGAAATAAAGGATAGGGTTTGTAATTTATGTGGTGAAGTGTTTAGTCTTTGACTAGGGGAAAAAAGTTCACTAGGAATTAGTTAGATACAAGAAAATTGGTACAAAGCTTACCAAGAGATAGTTGCGATTTGATTAGGCAATGATCTTTACTGGAATTTAAAGAGGGAGAGAAAATTGCTTATCAGATGAGCAAGTACTGAGAAGAGTGTCTACAGGATGATACAGTGTAACAATGTATGAAATGTACTAGTCATACTTGAGACAAACTGTTACTTGAGAGGATGCTAGTAACAATAAGCGGTAGGGTATTAGCAGACACAGTGGTGAGATAGCAACATTGTAATATTGGAAACATTGTGCACAAAGATGTGAAACATAGGTATGGCCTTAGCCGTAAGAAACAGCAAAAACCTCCAGGTAAATTTACTATGTAGAGGATATGATGGTTTAAATATTAAAACATTTCATGACTTACATTTCAAGTTTCTTAACAGTTGATAATATACATTACAGGTTATTTAGTAGAGAGCAGTTCATGGAAGTGGCGGTTACTTTTCATTAGGTCTCATTTTTCATCGCGGATTGTGCTCAGCTTCAACTGGGGGGATTGTAATGAAGGTTGTAATCAAGGAGAAGGGCTGTCTCGGTTAGCGGCAGTTCTTTATGGAAGTCTTTGTGTCTTCCCGCGAAGTTGCTTCAAGCTCTGTGCTCAGGCCCAACCAGTGCCCCGCCTAAGGGCCACGCCAAAGGGCCCTCTGGCGAGGCCCTCAGGCGCGGGCCCGACCAGGCGTGGGCCCGCCTGGCGGCGGCTCTATTTAAAGCCGGGCCTGCTGCTCCTCCCCTCCCACAGCCCCGAATGGGCCGGAGTTGCTGCTCGGGAGGGCAGACCGGCCGGCGGAGATTCTCAGCCCCGATCAGGGGAAGCTGCCGCAAATTTAAATTTCCCGCCGGCGGCGGCTCTATTTAAAGCCGGGCCTGCTGCTCCTCCCCTCCCACAGCCCCGAATGGGCCGGAGTTGCTGCTCGGGAGGGCAGACCGGCCGGCGGAGATTCTCAGCCCCGATCAGGGGAAGCTGCCGCAAATTTAAATTTCCCGCCGGCGGCGGCTCTATTTAAAGCCGGGCCTGCTGCTCCTCCCCTCCCACAGCCCCGAATGGGCCGGAGTTGCTGCTCGGGAGGGCAGACCGGCCGGCGGAGATTCTCAGCCCCGATCAGGGGAAGCTGCCGCAAATTTAAATTTCCCGCCGGCGGCGGCTCTATTTAAAGCCGGGCCTGCTGCTCCTCCCCTCCCACAGCCCCGAATGGGCCGGAGTTGCTGCTCGGGAGGGCAGACCGGCCGGCGGAGATTCTCAGCCCCGATCAGGGGAAGCTGCCGCAAATTTAAAATTTCCCGCCGGCGGCGGCTCTATTTAAAGCCGCGGGGCCTGCTGCTCCTCCCCTCCCACCGCCCCGAATGGGCCGGAGTTGCTGCTCGGGAGGGCAGACCGGCCGGCGGAGATTCTCAGCCCCGATCAGGGGAAGCTGCCGCAAATTTAAATTTCCCGCCGGCGGCGGCTCTATTTAAAGCCGGGCCTGCTGCTCCTCCCCTCCCACAGCCCCGAATGGGCCGGAGTTGCTGCTCGGGAGGGCAGACCGGCCGGCGGAGATTCTCAGCCCCGATCAGGGGAAGCTGCCGCAAATTTAAATTTCCCGCCGGCGGCGGCTCTATTTAAAGCCGGGCCTGCTGCTCCTCCCCTCCCACAGCCCCGAATGGGCCGGAGTTGCTGCTCGGGAGGGCAGACCGGCCGGCGGAGATTCTCAGCCCCGATCAGGGGAAGCTGCCGCAAATTTAAATTTCCCGCCGGCGGCGGCTCTATTTAAAGCCGGGCCTGCTGCTCCTCCCCTCCCACAGCCCCGAATGGGCCGGAGTTGCTGCTCGGGAGGGCAGACCGGCCGGCGGAGATTCTCAGCCCCGATCAGGGGAAGCTGCCGCAAATTTAAATTTCCCGCCGGCGGCGGCTCTATTTAAAGCCGGGCCTGCTGCTCCTCCCCTCCCACAGCCCCGAATGGGCCGGAGTTGCTGCTCGGGAGGGCAGACCGGCCGGCGGAGATTCTCAGCCCCGATCAGGGGAAGCTGCCGCAAATTTAAATTTCCCGCCGGCGGCGGCTCTATTTAAAGCCGGGCCTGCTGCTCCTCCCCTCCCACAGCCCCGAATGAGATTCTCACCTGTACAAGGGATATTACCCAGTTTGTCTTGTACTCAGAGCTCTAAGTCAGATGCCTGGAGCCAGGCAATTCTACGTGCACCTATGGCAATGGCAGAGGTTCTGCTTATGCACTCGAAACAGTCAAAAGCTGCACGGTTGACAAACTTAGAAACATCCTGGGCATGTTTAACCAGAGTGAGAAAATCCTGCCTCTATATCATCAGGAAGGAGAGGGCTCATGAGCTCCAAATCTCCTGTGACTTCCTTGAGGAACATTCCCATATACAGAATATAGGAACTGATCCGGGCAGAAAGCATGGAAGCCTGGAAAAGTACGGCATCCAAAGGCATCCAGAGTTCTGCACTCATGTCCTGGAGGATTAGAGGCATGCCTCTTTGCACTCCTGATCCGTCTCATAGCTGATTCCACTACAATGGAGTGGTGAGGAAGCTGAGTCTTTTGGAAGCCAGGACAAGGAGGCACTCAATACATGGTATCCAGCCTACGAGAGTGAGGAGAGGTGGTAAGAGGTGTTTCTCACATTCTTAACATGAGATGATGTAAGATCTCATGGATAGGCAGAGTAGCTGTTTCTTTGGGATATTGCAGAATCTCCAGCTCCTTTGCTCTGGGCTCTGTTTCCGGAGCTACTGTGATGGATAGGCCTCTAGCCACCTCCCGGATAAAATCCTGAAAGGATATATCCTCTGGAGGAGACATCCTACGTTTAGGAGAGAAAGGCTCCTCCGGGAGAAGTACTCCAGTACCGACCGAGCTATCCGAATCCTCAGACTCCTCCGAGGATTCAAAAAACCTCCTATCCGGGTGCTCTTGTAGAGCACGATACCTGTACCGATCGAAGTCAGTATCGGGGGGAATCGGTACTGGTCTGTCGATACTGGAAGGCACAGCCTGACTCGGTGTTGGCAACGCAGACACCGATGTCGATGCTGTCGGTACCGGTATCGGTGCCGGTACCGGTTGATTTGCCTGAAGCGGTCCCAAAGGCACCGATGCCGCAAGGAGAGCCACCAGACTGCGTTCAATAGCCAAGAATCTCTGGTCTATCGACGCTGCCGATGCCTGGGTGCCGGTACCGGACAAAGCGGCCGGTACCCCAGAGCATGGCACCAGTAGTTCTGCTGAGGTAGAGGCCTCGAGAACATCCTGGAGCCCCGATAATACTGTGGAAGCCGAAGCCTCCCGCCGGGGCAATTTGGCCGGTGCAAGTCCCTCAAGGGCAATGCCAGAGGCATCTCGATGCTTGGAAGGAGATCTACCCTTTGAGGACCGTCCAGATTTATGTTTAGTTACCTGAGATCCATGGGAGGAAGACGAAGCCCTGGAAGACGTTGATGCCACAGAGGCTGCATCGGAGGGAAAAAGGGGGCTCAATTTAGCAGCTCGGTTTTGCCAACCCCTCTTCGACATCATCCCACAGGCCATGCACTCAGAAATAGAGTGGTCAGGACCTAAACATTTGAGACACCACTCGTGGGTGTCGGTGACAGAGATGGTACCGCCACACTTGATACACTTCTTGATACCTGAAGCGGGTTTTTCCATTTTAAAGGAATTTTGGGCCTAGTGCCCAAAATGGCGCACGCACCTGAAGAAGGAAAGAATTAGCAAAAAAGAGCTATATATATATATATATTTTTTTTTTTTTTAAAAGAAAGAAAGCCAGAACCGGCGGTACCGGTCTAGTGTCGAGGGAAGGCAGACGCGACCACAAAAAAGCCGAATAAGAAAAAATTTTCTGCGGTGACAGGAACGACGACCTGCTGGCGCAGCGGAAAACGAAGAACTGGAGAGAGGCAGTTGGGAAAGGTGGGAAGGCAGCACGCAGGCGCTGTGGGATGCTCCCAAAAGCTTTCTAATTGGACGCTGGGGAGCGTTCCCGCACAGGCTCCGTCGGTACCGACGAAACCCATATGTGAAGACTACATTCCTGCTTGTTCCTGGAGATATGGAGCTCAATCCAAGGAGAAGGATGTTACCACTGGTGTGCTGCAGGCGGTCTGTCCTGAGTTTGATTCTTTTTAACATCTTCGTTAGTGATATTGCAGAAGGACTGTTGGATAAAGTTTGTCTCTTTGAAGATTATACCAAAATCTGCAATAAAGTAGACACCCAGGAAGGAGAAGATAACATGAGGAGGGATCTAGCTAAGCTTGAAGAATGGTCAAGAATTTGCAGCCGAGATTGAATGCTAAAATATGCAGGGTCATGCATATGGGCTGCAAAATTCTAAGGGAGCAATACAGTGCAGTGGGTGAAGTACTTCTGTCCACGAAAGAACATCAGGGCCTGGGCATGATTGTTTCTGATGATCTTAAAGTGGCTAAACAGGTAGAAAAGGTGACAGCGAAAGCTTGAAGGATACTTGGGTGCACAGGGAGAGGAATGGCTATCAGAGAAAAGGAGGTGATAGTGCCTCTGTACAAGTCTCTGGTGTGACCACATTTGAAGTAGTGTGTGCAATTCTGCAGGTCACATCTTCAAAAGGATATAAATAGGATGGAGTCGGTGCAGAGAGTGGCTCCAAAATGGTCAGTGGTCTTCGTTATAAACCATATGAGGACAGACAAGGCTCTTAATATGTATATGTTAGAGCAGGGGTTTTCAACCCATTCCTCGGGGAACCCTAGGCCAGTCAGGTTTTCAGGATTCCTAGAATAAAGATTTGCATGTTCTGCCTTCATTGTATGCAAATCTATCTTATGCATATTCATTGTGGGAATCCTGAAAACCTGACTAGCCTAGGGTTCCCCGAGGACTGGGTTGAAAGCCTATGAGTTAGAGGAAAGCACAGTTACTTACCTGTAACAGGTGATCTCTGGGAACAGCAGGAATTAGTCTTCACATATGGGTACGTCGGTACTGATGGAGCCTGCATGGGAATGCTCCCCAGCATCCAATCAGAAAGCTTTTGGGAGCATCCCTCGCGCCTGCGCGCTGACTTCCCGCCTTTCCCACTGCCTCTCCTCAGTTGAGTTTCATAGCTGAGACAGAAGGAGAGAAAGAGGAAAGGAAATAGATAGATACAACTCCTAGGGGAGGTGGGTGGGTTGTGAAGACTAATTCCTGCTGTTCCCAGAGATCACCTGTTACAGGTAAGTAACTGTGCTAGCTCCAGGAACAAGCAGGAATGAGTCTTCACATATGGGGACTCCCTAGCTGTGGGTGCCAGGGGAGATCCCATAAAATGCGTATCCCTGGAACAGGACGGCATTTCCCAACCTGGATCCCCGGCATCCCCTGAGGGATGGGGGGTAGGAGTTGAATAGAGGAGAGCTGTAGAGGAACAGCGAATCTAAAGACTGTAGGGAAAAAAGTCTTTAGAATGTATGTCAAGTATCATTAAAATATTTAATGAACTAGCACAATATAGAGCTTACCTACTGGATTGTAGGAAGTAGAACTGTGATGGAGTATACTGTAGATGCAGTAGCGAAAACCTCAAGGGAACTTCACAGTAGTGAGGATGAAGTCCCAAACCTGGAATGGGCAGGTGACCCAGGTGTCAACTGGGGTAGGAGAAGAACAGCAGGTCTTCAATGGAAAGCTTTATGGGAAAAGCTGAGAACTCTTTTAGGTACAGAGTTATTGACATTGAGAACTAAAAGAAGACTGACCGATCTGGAGAATTAGCCCAGTCCTAAAGGGACGAGGGGTTATGGAAAAAAGCCCCTATTCCCAAGGAGAAGAGTAGTGTACTCAAAATACTGAAGAAGTACACTGTCTTCCCTAGCTGGTAAGAGATAGGAAGACATTAAAGTTTGATACTTCATGGATAGGGAGATCCATAACAAAAATAGAAGCTGTTAACATCACAGCAATAATATTATGTATAACCGTTCTCACCTACTGAGCCGTATGGGATTAGGCAAGTGGACTGTCTGGACCCCTTAAGAAGGGAAAAACTTTATAGCACAGACAGTGAGGGAGATAGCAGGTAATACTTAGCGTCCTAGGGACATCTCCCCATGGGCACATATATATGGATATATATATATATATATATATAGGGAGAGACATACATATCTATATATAAGTGTAGATATGTGAGATATATATGGATATATAGGTATTTATATATAGGGAGAGACATACATATCTATATATAAGTGTAGATATGTCTAGATATGTGTGATATATATGGATATATAGGTATATATATATATATATATATATATATATGGGCATGACTTATGCCCACACAGACTACAGAAATATGTATGTATAGGACATATACATACACAAAGATAAATCTGCGGAGACATGCCTGCAACTGAGTCCCACAAAAACATTCACATGGGGAATGTGATGGGAAAGATTCATCTAATAATGAGGGGGTAAAAAACCACCTGAAGATATATAGAGAATCTATTTGTGAAGTGCAGGAATGTAGTTCAGTGGAATAACCAGTATGGTTGCGTGAAAAAACAGAGAGTAATAGCAGTCTGGTAAGAGCACGCCAGGAGTACTTTAGGACTCTGGCATGTCCAAAGGACAAAAACAAAACGCATAGACTAAGACACCAGGGTGACCCAGTCAAGGGACACAGGGGTATCATGTACACTAAAAGAGTATGCGTCGTCCAAGTGGAGCAGAAGAGCATAACGCCAAGCTGTAAGGAAAAAGGTGTAGATTCCTGCAAGATTGGGCACTCCTTAGACATTCACGCTATGGAATGATTATATAACGTTTTTCTATTATATGGAAAACCTTCAGAGACAAAGTCCAATGCTCTGTAGCAAGGGCCCATAGTAGAAAGCTTCTCTGAAGATTGCAGAGAGCATTGTGCAGGAGGATTAGAAGATAAAAACTGACAAAAGTCAAGTATATTGCCACATCCTAGGCAAGGATAAGGCTAGAAGAAGATAACCTGCAGTAAATAGTATTATGCAAGATAGTTGAAAGTAGCTTGCAGTGAGCATTAAGGTGAGCACTGGAACTCCTGCATATACAGCGACTGAACAAAACAGCAGAGGGGATTCTTCTGTATGAAAACAGAGAGAGAAAACAGACGAAGGGAGCGAAGGGATTCTCGTCCCTTTCTGATGAGTTGTTCAGAGCAGGCATTGAAGGATAACAAAAAGTCTACACTGGAAAGAAAGGGAAGTGTTTCAGTATGGTACCAACTCAATCAGGGGAAACCCTGGAAGAGAGGGGGTTGAAAAGTGACTTACCATTTGGTAAGTCAGCTGAAGGAAAGATGTCCATATGGGGACAGAAACTATCAGGGGATAGTTGTAACCTCCCTTTGTGGTAGGAAGAAGGGGAAAATTCTGTAACCCATGGACAGAAAAATTCTAACAGCTGAGCATACTGAAACAGAAAAAAACAGTGTAGAGTCTGAAGAATAAACTTCTGATAGGAGAAGTTAACTGTAGATTGCAATACACAGGAACCTATGGTTGCTGGTTATGATTAGACTGGCTAGAGTCTGGAGACTTCAGACTAGGATGAGATGTCCCTTGTTTGGGTACATCTGGGGGATGGGCAGGAGAAGGGTGAAACTTTCTCTTCTTAGGGAAAGAAGGTTTGGTAGGAGATTTCCTACGTCCCGGGGAAAAAGAAGGCTTGGGATGGTTTCCAGACCCAGGGAAGTCAGTGGAGCAATGAGCAACCTTACGTAAAGCCTCTTTATTGAAGAGATTTTCTCCAGTACAAGGAGAGTTACCCAGTATATGTTGTGCCCATCTGCTCAAGTCTGAAGCTTGCAGCCAGGCTGTACGATGTGCTCCAATGGCAATAGCAGAGGATCTGCTAACAGACTCAAAAGGGTCTAGAGAAGCACGAGAAAGAAACCAAGAGATATTCCTGCTATGATTAAGAAGCAAGGAATAGTCAGTGGCCTTAGGCTCTGACAAAAAAGGGGACAAAAGAGATAATTTCTCTGTAACTTCCTGAAGTGTCAGGCTTATATAAAAAATATACGAGATGATCCTTGAAGCCAGCATGGAAGTTTGGAAGGTTTGACGTCCAAAGGCATCAAGTGCTTTGGATGCACGACCTGGCGGATAAGAAGAGTGCTTCTTCTTGCTTCTTACCTTCCTCATAGCTGATTCCACTACAAGGGAATGATGTGGAAGTTGGTTTTTCTGAAATCCCGGAGAGGGAGGCACCTGATACAGAACATCCATGGCTGTAGAAGGCGAAGGAACCCTTAAAGGTGATTCCCAAATCCTCAGAAGAAGGTCCTGCAAAGAATGATGTAAAGGAAGCATTATATTTTCCTTTTCTGCAGGATCTTGGTTAAAATTAGAGCCAGGAATAGGAATGGCAAGAAAGGTTGCCATGTCAAGGAGAAATTTCTGAAAAGAAGGATCTCCAATAGGAACTATTCCTGGGTAAGCTGAAGTTGAAGAAGCAGCTTGAGCACCAGAAGACATACTGGACTGGTGCAGAAAAAGAATCCTGCTAGATGGAGAACGATACTGACAGTTCTGATTCGAGGCAGTTAGTACTGCATCATCAGTTCCCGGTATCGATTCCAAGCTAGGCATAGAAAGGATCGATGGCACCGATGGAACTGCAGGAATCGACATCGATACCGAGAGCGATATCGGACACGGTAATGCCATCGAAGCAGGTATCGGAGGCTGCTGAAGCGGTACCGAGGTAACCAGAGAGGCTTGGTAAATATCCTTGGTACTGCGTAATCGGGAACGATATGTGTCGGTTCCGAAACGCGTCGGTACCAAGTTATCTAGACTGGATATCGATTCCAGACTCAGCATCGAGGGGAGCGGGTTTATCGATACATGCCTAGAAGGTACCGATACCGATACAGGAAAGTCAATCAGAGTGGTATCGATCGGTACCGAAGGTACCGAGGATGTCTGATGACAATTCTTGGTGAAGAGAGGAATACTCGACACCAATGCCCCACCGGGGTATCGGTACCGCTCGAAGCCGATACCAACCCTGAACATGGCGAAGATAGAGAAAAGTCAATCTGAGTGGTATCGATCGGTCACGAAGGTACCGAGGATAGCAGATGACGATCCCTGGTGAAGAGTGGAACACTCGACACCGATGCCAATGCCGAGGTATCGGTACTGCTCGAAGCCGGTACCAACCCCGAGCATGGCGGAGATACAGGAAAGCCAATCTGGATCGTATCGATCGGCCCTGAAAGTACTGAGTTCGCCAGATGATGATCCCTGGTGAAGAGTGCAGCACTCGACACCGGTGCCGGGTTATCGGTACCGCTCGAAGCGGATACCACCCCCTGGCACGGCTCAGGTATGTTCTGTGAGGGGTGAGCCCCAGGAACAACCTTAAAACCCGTAAATGCTTTGGAGCCCGAAAACTCCCGCCGGGGTTTTAATTCCAATGGGATCTTGAGGGCAAGGCCGGAGCCGTCGTCATGCTGAGCATGAGACTTACCCTTCAAGAATTGGCTAGTCTTAACAGACTGTTTGTGGGTTACCTGATCCTGGAGGGAAGAAAAAAACGGTGTCCTCACCTCTGGAGGAAAAACGGCATCGAGGGGAACTCGAAAAAGGGAAGGTCTTCTCCCAATAGAACAGCCTGATGGTTCAGGGGAAAAAGGGTCAGGACCCAAACAGGTTAGACACCAAGCCTTGGAGTCTAAAAAGAAAACTATGTTTCCACAATGAAGGCACTTCTTAGGGGAAGAAGGCTCCATGTTGGAGAGGCCCGGTAGGCCCAAAAACGTTAAGACAAAAAACTGAGGAGAAAAATCTCTCTAATTTTAGAAAAAGAAAAGAATAAAGCACCGGCGGTACCGGTATCAGCGGGAAGAACAGCCGCGACCACAAGAAAACAAGGAAATAAGAATTTTAAAGAGAAACGTTTCTGCGGTGACAGGAGGACGTCCTGTCGGCTCCGCGGAAAAACGAAAACTGAGGAGAGGCAGTGGGAAAGGCGGGAAGTCAGCGCGCAGGTGCGAGGGATGCTCCCAAAAGCTTTCTGATTGGATGCTGGGGAGCATTCCCATGCAGGCTCCGTCGGTACCGACGTACCCATATGTGAAGACTCATTCCTGCTTGTTCCTGGAGATAGGCAGGATAGAGGAGATAAAAGAGAGACATTTAAATACCTTCACAGCATAAATGCACAAGAGGAGAGCCTCTTTCAGTTGAAAGTAAGCTCTGCAATGAGGGGGCAAAGGATGAGTGAAAGGGAATAGACTCAAGAGAAATAAGTGGAAATATTTCTTTATCTGAAGAGTGGTAGATGCGTGGAATAGTCTCACAGTGGAGGTAGTAGAGATGAGGACAATATCTGAATTCCCCAGCGGGCTGAACAGAGTCGCGAGGGAGAAGCTCTCCCTTCACGGCTCTGAAAGGCGAAGCCGAAGCGGAGAACTGGCAGGCAAGCAGGAAGGAAGGAAGGAAGGGGGGGGGGAACGGAGCCCGCGGGACTTGCGATATTGCTGCTATTGCCGGCCACGGCAGCGGCGGCAGCAGCAGCTGTTTTTTTTTTAAAGTTTAATTTTCCCGGGGGGGGGGGGAGCAGGACTTGATGTGGGGGGGGGCAGGACTTGATGGGGGGCGAGCAGGACTTGATGTGGGGGGGGGGAGCAGGACTTGATGTGGGGGGGGGGAGCAGGACTTGATGTGTGGCTGGGGGGGATAGTACTGAAAATGGGGTGATGGGGGTTAGGACTGGAGGTGGTCTGATTGGGGGGCTAAGACTGAAATGGCGTTATGGGGGAGCTAAGAATGAAGATAGGGCGATGGAAGGGTTAGGCCTGGAAGTGGGCTGTTGGGGGGCTTAGGACCGATAATGGGCTAGGGGGGGGCTAGAACTGGTAATGGACTGGGGGGGGGTGCTATGACTGGAAATGGGCCGAGTAGAAGGGGGAGCTTGAACTGCAAATAGCTGATGGGGACAGGGTCTTGGAATGGTAATGGGCTGAGTGGAAGGGGGCTTGGAATGGAAATGGGCTGATGGGGCGGGGGGCTTGGAAAGGAAATGGGCTGTGAGGGGAGGGAGCTAGGACTGGAAATGGGCTGATGATGCGGGGACTAGAAGGGAGCGGATGCTGGGTGGGGCAGGAGCTAGAAGGGAGTTGATGTTGGGGGACGATTAGAATGGGATGGGGCTGGGAGAGTGAAATGGAGGGGAAATATATTTTGTGTGGGAGGGAAGAAAAATCTACAATTGGCCGGGTATTGGGAGAGTAAGTGGGGATTGAGGATGGAGGGGTAAAATTTGAGTGGATGAAATAGGAATGAGGAAAGAGCAAAAGGAGAATGATTAGTATGTTAAAGCAGATGTAGAGAGAATGGAAAAAAACTAGGAAAGAAGAAAGGACAAATGGACAGCAGACGATGGAGAGTTAGCAGAAGACACAAAGAAACCAGAAGAAAGTGAATGGAACAATTGCAACTGAAAAAAAAATGCACAAAAGGTAGAAAAATATCTCTTTATTTTGAATTTATTAACTGAAATATGTCAGCTCTTGGAAATGTGCATCTTTAACGTCTGCACTTTATTTAATACAAGAGGAAATCAATGTATAGTTTTATTTCTACAGTGTTGTACATTCTAAGTTTGGCTTTTGGGGTTCCCAGTTTAATTGTCTTCCTGTTTCTAAATTGTGATTCCTTGTTTGGTGATGGTGTATGTTCTGCATGTGTAACTGAGCTGAGGTATTCTGTTTATGTAATTCCTATTTGACATTGCCACTTGTTCTCTTTCCCGAGTAGGTCATGTATTGTTATTCTCTGAAATGTGTTGATTTAATATTTGCAGTGTTGCCTTTTGATAGTTAGGGTATGGTGCTTTGTGAGTCCTGGTAGTGCTGTTAGGACACGGCAGGTTTGCTATGGGTTCTAAATGAGCAGTGTTTCTAGTAGTTCCTAATGTGCCTGGCGGTTGGCACTGGTTATAGTAATGTAGAAATCTTTTAGTCTTTTCTTTATCCATACACTCATTAAGAGGCATGTTTACTAAAAGTTAGTGTATGGTAACATTATGCAAATATTTATGCAAATGATGCCCTTATGCAAATGAGGCCTGCGTCTTGTGCGGCCCCCGGGTTACTCTACAAGTCCTCATTTGGCCCTCAAAGCAATTTGAGTTTGAGACCCCTGCTCTAGAAGGCATTCCCTTTAACATACCTGGCTTACTTTTCACATGATATACATTTTGCACGTTATATTAGTGTCCTTCTAGCAGCTCCACTGACTGACCTTTCAATGCCTCGTTGGAGTCGGGAGTGGTGCCAAAGGACTGGAGAGAGGCTCATGTGGTGCCTTTATACAAAAGCGGAAGTAAGGATGTGGTTGAAAACTACAGGCTGGTTAATTTAACTTCGGTGGTGAGTAAATTATTGGAAACGCTGCTGAAAGAGAAAATAGTGAGGTTTCTGGAGTCCAGCGGATTACAGGATCCGAGGCAGCATGGATTCACCAGAGGCAGGGCTTGTCAGACAAATTGGATTGATTTCTTTGACTGGGTGACCAGGGAGTTGGACTGAGGGAGAGCCCTAGATGTGGTGTATTTAGATTTCAGTAAAACCTTTGACACTGTTCCTCACAGGTGACTTATAAACAAACTGAGTACCCTAGGGATGGACCCTAAAGTTACAGCTTGGGTTAGAAATTGGTTGGGTGTGAGGCGACAAATAGTACAGGTAAATGAAGCTCACTCTGAGGAGAAGGATGTTACCAGTGGTGTGCCCCAGGGATCTGTCCTTGGTCCGATTCTTTTTAACATCTTTGTTAGTGATATAGCGGAAGGGCTGTCGGGTAAGGTTTGCCTCTCTGCAGATGATACTAAAATCTGCAATAGAGTACACACCCAGGAAGGTGTAGATAATATGAAGAGGGATCTAGCTAAGCTTGAAGAATGATCTAGAATTTGGCAGCTGGGATTTAATGTTAAAAAATGTAAGGTCATGCATTTAGGCTGCAGCAATCCAAGGGAGCAATATAGTATAGGGGGTGAAGTACTTTTGTTCACTAAAGAAGAGCGGGACCTAGGCGTGGTTGTGTCTGATGATCTTAAAGTAGCTAAACAGGTAGAAAAGGTGATGGCAAAAGCTAGAAGGATGCTTGGGTGCATACGGACAGGAATGGCTAGCAGAAAAAAGGAGGTGATAGTGCCTCTGTATAAGTCTTTGGTGCGACCTCATTTGGAGTATAGTGTGCAATTCTGGAGACCGCACCTTCAAAAGGATGTGAACAGGATGGAGTCGGTGCAGAGGGTGGCTACTAAAATGGTTAGTAGTCTTCATTATAAAGCATTTGAGGACAGACTTAAGGATCTTAATATGTACACCTTAGAGGAAAGGCGGGATAGAGGCGATATGATTGAAATGTTTAAATACCTCTGTGGCATAAATGTTCAGGGGGAGAGCCTCTTTCAATTGAAAGCAAGTTCTGCTACGAGGGGACATGGGATGAGGGTGAAGGGGGATAGATTCAGGAGTGATATGCCGAAATATTTCTTTACGGAAAGAGTGGTGGATCCGTGGCATAGTCTCCCAGTGGAGGTGGTAGAGATGAGGACAGTAACTGAATTCAAAAAAGCATGGGACAAACACAGAGAATCTCTAAAGGAAAAAAAGGGACTGTTGTAGTTGTTGATATGGAAGGACAGACTAGATAGGCCATGTGGTCTTTTTCTGTCATCATATTTCTATGTTTCTATGTCCTCTTTATGTGATTAAATGATATTAGGAAGTCACAATTACATATGTGTTGAGACTTTGCATTACAAAAACGTTTTCATGTTGAGCATCGATTGTTTATTTTAGTTATTATTCTTATTGGGTTTTTATGGTTTGTATTGTTTTAATTGTTTTTAATGTTTATTATGTATAATTGATTTTTATTTTGATATTGTTTGTATCACTTTTTATTTGTAAAGGTCACTGACCCCTGAAAAAGGCCTCCCAGCCAAAACACATGTCGGGTTGACCTCACAGCCTTAATAAAGATCCCTTTCCATGGTTGGTCTTCTGTCCTGCTTTTACTGTGCCCACACACACATACAGGCACCTCACCTCTGCACAACATACACACAAACAGGGCCGGATTTACCTTGAGTGAGGCCCTACGCCAACAAAATTTTTGGGCCCCCAGAAAAGATAAAAACGAGCACACCGGATCAGCTGCGTGCTGTTGGCCCTGACGTCATAATTAAACTGGAAATCCCAAAAGCCAAACTTGGAATGTACAACACTGTAGAAATAAAACTATACATTAATTTGCTCTTGTACTAAACAAAGCGTAGACGTTAATGATGCACATTTACCAGAGCTGACATATTCCAATTAATAAATTCAAATAAAGAGATATTTTTCTACCTTTTGTGCATTTTTTTTCAGCTGCAATTGCTCCAGCCACTTTCTTCTGGTTTCTTTGTGTCTTCTGCTAACTCTCCATCGTCTGCTGTCCATTTGTCCTTTCTTCTCTCTTCTAGTTTTTTTCCATTCTCTCTCTACGTCTGCTTTAACATACTAATCTTTCTCCTTTTGCGCTTTCCTCATTCCTATTTCATCCACTCAAATTTTACCCCTCCATCCTCAATCCCCACTTACTCTCCCAATACCCGGCCAATTGTAGATTTTTTATCCCTCCCACACAAAATATTTTTCCCTTCTCGATTTTACTCTTCCAGCCCCATCCCATTCTAATCCTCCCCCAACATCAGCTCCCTTCTAGTTCCAGCCTCACCCAGCATCCATTCCCTTCTAGTCCCTGCATCAGCCCATTTCCAGTCCTAGCCCCCCCATAGCCCATTATCAGTCCTAACCCCCCGATAGCCCATTACCAGACAGCCCCCATCAGCCAACAGCCCATTACCAGTCTTAACCCCCCCCCATAGCCCATTACCAGTTCTAACCCCCCCCAACAGCCCACAGCCCATTACCAGTCCTAACCCCATCAGCCCACCTCAAGTCCTAACTCCTCCCCATCAGCCCATTTCCTGTCCTAGACCCCCCATAGCCCATTATCAGTTCTAACCCCCCCATAGCCCATTACCAGTCCTAACCCCCCATCAGCCCACAGCCCATTACCAGTCCTAACCCCATCAGCCCACCTCCAGTGTTAGCCCCCCC
Organism: Ichthyophis bannanicus; assembly: GCA_033557465.1. Lineage (NCBI taxonomy): Eukaryota > Metazoa > Chordata > Amphibia > Gymnophiona > Ichthyophiidae > Ichthyophis > Ichthyophis bannanicus. The sequence goes on from CM066032.1 coordinate 1,504,376,021, forward strand.
CCATCAGCCCATTTCCGTCCTAGCCCCCCCCATAGCCCATTACCAGTCCAAACCTCCTCCCAACAGCCCACAGCCCATTACCAGTCCTAACCCCATCAGCCACACCTCCAGTCTTAACCCCCCCCAGCCCATCTCCAGTCCTAGCCCCCCCATAGCCCATTACCAGACAGCCCCAGTCAGCCCACAGCCCATTACCAGTCTTAACCCCCCCCATAGCCCATTACCAGTTCTAACCCCCCCCCCGCCCACAGCCCATTACCAGTCCTAACCACATCAGCCCACCTCCAGTCTTAACCCCCCCAGCCCATTACCAGTCCTACCCCCCATCGGCTCAAGTAAAATTTAATAAAATTAAACGCTGGCTGCTGCCGTCGCGGCAGCATGGACTGTCCCGCGGGGCCCCCTCTGAATCCCTCCCTCCCTCCCTCCGCGACGGCTAAGCCCCTCCGTGCCGGCTTTGAGAGGCGCGAAGGGAGAGTGTCTCCCTCGCGTCTCTGTTAAGCCCGCAGGGGCTGATGGGAAATTTCCCATCTGCCCCTGCAGGCTTAACAGAGACGCGAGGGAGACACTCTCCCTTCGCGCCTCTCAAAGCCGGCACGGAGGGAGGGAGGGATTCAGAGGGGGCCCCGCGGGACAGTCCATGCTGCCGCGGCAGCAGCCAGCGTTTTTTTTTAAACTATTCAATTTACCTATACGCCAGTATTCAATTTTTGTGGGCCCTTGCCAGCTGTGGGCCCTACGCCACCGCGTAACTGGCGTATAGGTAAATCCGGCCCTGCACACAAAGACTGTAGCGCCACCCCTCATCACCCACACAAACGACCCCACCGCCACATCCCATGCACAGATAGGCACACCACTGTTGCACCACACACACGTACAGACACTTAATATCTGAGGCTATAACTGTTATCTGTATTTCTGTCTAAAGATGCTGCGCGGTGTAGGAACGCTGTCAGATGTACTCAGCAATTGGGAGATTTGGATTGAGATCTGAAAGCTAGAAAGAAGGCTAACATCTCAACATTTTTCAGCATTTTTAACCTGTATTTGTACTTTTCTAAACCTCCCTCTGTGTGAGCGTGTCTGATCTGCTTGCTTGCTTGTGATTAGCTACAGACACATTAGATAGGATCTAGCCAATGGTAAGGTTGTGGGGACAGAGCACTGGAATGCTGCTATAGCCACAAGGAGGGAGGAGGTGAGCTGGGGGATACCTTCTGGATATTATGAGAGATGGAAAAGAAGCCAAAGCTAAAGCCCCCCCCCCAAAAAAAAAGCCTTAATGCATTTCTGTAGTAAAAGCACTTCCAACAGCTGCACTATACAAACACTGATTCAATGATTACAGAATTTCACATGTCAAAAAGCTCTCCCCTCATCTCCTCTCCCTATCAGACACATAGAAGTAGCACAGATATAAATACACTCACACACACAGACATACACAGCCAAGCATACACACACACACATATATACAAACACACATGAAGTGACATACAAACACATGCCCATTCATACAAACTTGCACAGATATACCAGCCATCAAAGACACATACAATAAAAAAAAAGATAAATATACAAAACAGAGAGATGTACACCCAAGGAATACCCACACCCATAAGCAAAACAAATATAAACAGATGGGCGTGAGTATACCCTCCACACCCCCCCCCCCCAACACACACAGAGGGGTTGGAAATAATTCCATGAGCCATGCTCTGCATGTTTTCTCCTCTTGAGGTTTTTTTTTTTCTGTTTTTGTGTGTATGAAAGGTATTTTGTTTGTACTTTGCTTATACATCATATGCACCACTTTGCTGTGCTTTAAAAAGGTGATTACTTGGCTTTCTGCAAGGATACCAAGGCTTTTAAGAGATGATTGGACACTGTCAGTTTGTGTTAATGGCATTCCAAGATTGTGACTTGTTTCTATGTTTACAGTGATATTTGAGGAGGGGGAGGATGGGTGGATTTGGCTTTGATTTATGGGGTTTTATTGGTTAAGTTTGCTTATTCATCGTATCTTATCAATATATTTGTTCTTGTAACTTGCCTTAGGTGTTTATAAAAATTGCATACTAAGCTTCAGTGCACAGGGTTCTGACATAGATGACAAAAAAAAGAAAACTAAACTCATGGTATGCAAATTACTGCTGCATTATAAAATGCGCATTGTCAGAAAAGCAGGGCACACCACTGCAGTAATATGCAGCCGTTTGCCGCATCGTGAGTAAATAGACCTCTTCCTGTCAGTACATGAACAGGGATTGGCTCACATACTGACAAGAAGGAGACATAAAAAAAAAACAGGCCAAACTCCCTCATTCCATCCCCTACCTTCACCCTGCAAAATTTTCTTGTTGTGGACCCACCCCCCAGCTCAGCATGAAGAAATGTCCTGGTGGCCCAGTATGTTGCAGACACCCCTTACTTCCGATCCCACCCCTCTGACTCCATGAGCTTTTCCCAATGCTCCCACACCGCCCCAAAACCTTTTGGCCCTCTTAACCCAGCTCCACTTGTCAGGGCACCCCTGGCCTGCACTCCTAGTCTGGGGGTCCTTGACCAGAGAAGTTGGTAGCTGGTCTAGAGCCCCCCATCCCCAGTTCAGTGTTTGTTCCCGAAAGTTGGGATGCAGAAGCAACATCAACTTGCTCCTGCCAGAATTACTACCATCTTGCAAAACGGTGATGCGACTCCTAGTGGTGCATTATATGCACCACTAAGGGTTGGTCTACCATATAAGGCAGTGCTTCCCCAGCATTGCATTATTTGGTAGGCTGACCCCTGACGGTCCTGACACACTGCTGGCGTCAGTCATCACCACTTTGCAAGATGCAGCACCAGAGGCAGGAAGAAGCGGGCATCACTCCTGCCTCCCAACATTTGGAGATGCACTGGGGTGGAAAGCCAGCAGCTCCAGGAGAGGGCTCACTTCGGCCACTAGAGACAATTGTAGGACTGAGCACCTACTTCGGTCACCAGAAATCTTGGGTCATCTGAGGTGAAGATCCACACTTCATCTCAGATCACTCTCTGTTTCTGCATTGCATCTTCTGCTAGCCTGAGCTGGCATACAGAGTCAGCGCCACAAAAAGAGAAAAAAAAACCTATGCCAGATTTAAACACATTTTTTACATCAGGAGCAATTTTTTGTGCAGCAATTTGCATGCATTTTGCATGACCACTGTGCAACCCTTTAGTGCAATGGTTTTATGTTGATTTTTCTGTGCTTAACTTTTATTCCTGCATTGGGAGCAAAATTAGCATATATTAGAAAAACTGAACTGGGATGGGATTCAGCTAAATTTTATATTCTACACTATAGCTGTTAACCAAATACATCTTACATTTGAAAATTTATGATCCCCTTCAGATCACTAGGTAAACATTTTTTGAAGTATAATGCCCTCTTACAAACACCAAGAAACAACCTTGTTCAAAAGCAGTGTTTTTTAATAAGAACCAAGAACTTGTCTTACAGGGCCAGACCAAAATATTATCAAGCAAAATATCCTATTTCTAGAGGTAGCCAATCTAGGTCACAAGTATCTGGCAGAATCCCAAAAAGCAGCAAGATCCCTTGCTGCTTAGCGCCAGGGATAAGCAGTGAATTTCCCCAAGTCTACCTTAATAATAAATATGGCTTATGGACTTTACCTTCAGGAACTTGTCCAAATCTTTTTTAAGCACAGCTACCACATCTTCCGGCAATGTATTTCAGAGCTTAATTATTTATTTATATTCTCTTATATACTGTGCTATTCTGCATCAGTGCGGTTTACATTGAACAAACTGAAATTACATTGAACAGGGCATTATAACTTGGAGATAACTATTTTACAGTGAACATGGGCTATGGAGGGTTAAGTGGCTTGTCCAAGACCACAAGGAGCACCTGTGGGACTAGAAACCCCAGTCCTTCCGGCCCAAGGTTGTTGTCCTCTAGTGGGATTTGAACCCCCAACCTTCCGGCCTGAAGTACCTTGCCCCAACCACTAGGCCACTCCTCCACTCCAGGGATTCACTTTCTGTCGGGGCCCAACAGTATTTTGATGGCATTAGGGGCCAAACAAAAATAATCAATCCCTTCAGGATCATTAGTTTAACCGAATGTACAAGTAGTCCACAAGGCAAGAGATCCAAGATTAACAATTACATGGGAAGACGGAAAATCAGAGGAAAAAAATACATAAAATACTTAAGTAGAACATTATAGCAAAGCATACAATAAATGAGCCCTACTAAACCCACAAATTCAACCCTGCAGGCTCTGAGTGTCCAGTAAGAAATGTAATTGAGAGGGCTCAAAGAAATGGTATGTGGAAATCTTAGTTGGAACTTTGCACCTAAGGCCAGAGCCTCAGCACAGAACTCCAAGAACGTCCTCCTAACCTGTGTCCACCTGGACACATATGGCAATATCTACTTCCCATAAAAGACACATCAGCTTTCTTAAGAAATAAAACGCAACACCACTTCCTTATCCTGAAGAAACACAAGAGAAATCAATAGTGTAGCTCTAGCCTCAACCCCTCGGTTGAGTGCTCCAACAGTTCAGACAGGTTCCCCAAGTCTAAAGAGTCAGAGGATATATCAGCCATGGGGGCATTGGTTTTCGGTAAAGCATCCTCAATAGATCCAGTGAGAAGAAAAAAATCTTCTGAAGTGGAAGGAATCCACCCTCAGGATATACAAAAACGTCTTTAAGAGACCTGTTAAACAGGTGGCATTATCTGCCAATAATGCAGCATGAGTGGCTGCTGCCCTGAAGACAATCAGGCCTCTAACGTCCCCCTTCACAATATTGTCGTGTCATGGTGCTGCAATCCGCGGCAGTGACAATATTTAAAAACAAAGTGCTGACCCCCCTGCAGTACTGATCCCTCAAGAGATAGCTCCCAATCCCCATTGCCCCCCCTGAAGTAGAAATCCCCCAGCTAAGACCCCCTTCTGCCGCCCAATCCACTACTGAAAGGTTGGGGGGGGGGGCTGCCACCCTCCTACCTCCCTGGTAATGAAACATACTCCCAGCTAGCCAACTGATAAAGGGGGACCCCCAACTCTCCCAAAGGCCTATCTGTCCTTTTTCCTGGTGGTCTTACTGGTCCATCAGGGCAGGAACGATCCTCTCCGCTCCTGCCCTGCCAGCCAAAGAGCAGTACCGTGCGATCTTGGTTATCTTTGTTACAGCCAATGAGAAGGGGAGGTGAGAGATGGAGGGAGGAGGGCACCACCAAATGGTAGATTGGGGGAGGAGGGAGGGGACTTCAGCCCGACTAGTTAGTCGGGATGATTTTTATTTCGGGTGGTGGGGTGTGTGCACCGTTCTTCCGATGGGATTGGGAGCTGTCGGGGGGGGGGGGGGAATAGGTGAGACAGTGGGGACAGCACTATGTTTTTAAATATTGTTGCTGCCACGGATTGCAGCACTGCGGCACCGACAATATTGTGGAGGCATGCACATCCACAGTACTTCTCGCCATACAATTTACTGAGAAAACTTAGACAAAATTGTAAAAAAAGAAAAAGTGAGTAATTTTTTTATTTTTTACATTCATAACTAATTTACTGACATTTTTAGAGAACTGGCAAAATGCTGCAAAACCAGTGAACGTTGCCATTTTCTTCAGGTTGCAAGATCATTCTCTCATTCAAGCCAATGATGAATATTTTCACAGAATTGGTGGAATATTCGCAAATGGTTTTGAGAAATGAAAAGGATCCCGTTAACACATCCTTATCATACCTGAAACGGGCTCTGCTTGCTGGGTTTCATTTTCTAATTCTCTGTGAAGGAAGATCTCTTTGATTGCAATCAGGTCAGCTTTGCACAGTTCCAGCTCTTCCCCAGTAAGTGCAGTTAAAAATGACTGAACCTAACAAAGAAGAGAGCATCTTAATAAATTTACACTTTTTAAAAAGTGTATCACCCCCATCAAATATGAAAACAATACCAAATATTATCAATCATGAAAGAAGCAAAAGCTACTCACCCCCACTAGTGTGTGTGTGCATACTGCATGTCATGGGTTCATAACGTATGTCGGCGACTAGCAAACGACGAGAGGTTTGAAAGGAATAATGGCCCTGACTAGCATGTTTCAGTATATCAAACTGGAAATGTTTCTCCCATAGAACCAAAGCAAAACAAACAACTTGCAGCACAGCCTTCTCAATATATGCTCCATGACTCTGGAATGCACTCCCAGAAAGCATAAGAATATAATCAGTGATTTATGGGACTTCCGGAAAGCATTAAAAACTCACCTATTTTTGGAATACTATGGTCCAGAGACTGAAACATCAGGCAGAACGTATTCATTACAATTTTTATTTATTTATTTATTTATTTATTTAACACTTATTTATATACCGCATCTTCCAGCGATCAGTTGCGGTGTACAATTAACAACAGTTAACAATGCAGAGCTTGTTTTACATGGAACAGAATAACTTTTTACATAGAACATCTTAACATGCACACATAGGTTTAAAAAACTAAGCAGAATAATTCTACTAACACAGATTGTGTAACAATTTAAACAAAGTACTGACTCTACCGCATAGGCAGATCATATCAGTTGCAACTATATACAAGTAGGGTATCAGTGCATAGGAGTGGAGTGTTTATTCGATTATGTTTTGTGTGTTATCCCTTGAAGAAGGGAGTATACGCTTGATGTGGGGGGGTTCATGTTTAGCCTTTATCTAAGTTGAGTGGAATGTTTTCTATGGAATTATAGTGTTTAGTGAATAGATATGTTTTCAATTTTTTTCTGAATTCTGTTATCTCTGTTAGTGATCGTAAGTCCTCTGGTAACGAGTTCCAAGTTGTTGGAGCTATGTGGGAAAAGGCTCTATTATTTGTAATTTTGTGAGATCTTATATATTCTTTTGGAATCTTTAGTTTATTTGATTGTCCTTTTCTATGAGTAGACTTAGGTAGTTCTTTGTTTATTAAATTACATAGTGTCTTCGGGGCCATGTCGTTTAGGGCTTTGAATGTAGTTATTATTGTTTTGTAGGTTATCCTGCTTTGTATTGGTAACCAGTGCAGGGAAGCTAGAATTGGTGTAATGTGTTGGAGTGAATTTATCTTTAATATAATTCTAGCTGTTGCATTTTGTGCGAGTTGGATTCTTTTGATATTTTGTTTTGGAATGCCTATAAGTATTAAGTTAGCGAAATCGAAGTGGGGAGTAATGGTAGCCTGTGTTATATTGATGAAATCTTGCATAAATACCAGGGGGCGCAATTGTTTGAGGATTTTAAGTTTGAAGTAGATTTTCTTTAAGGTATTTCTAATGTGGGTTTCCATAGTAAGGTGTGTATCTAAAATGACTCCTAGATATCTTATTTCATTTTTTATTTTAATTTCTTGGTTTTGTAGTGTTATGGGTTGGGGGAGTAAATGTTTGGTTTTTTGTTACGATCAAGACTTCGGTTTTAGCATGGTTTATATGGAGGTTTTGGGTTTTTAGCCAGTATGTAATTTCATTGTAGCAGTCTGATAGAAGTTGAGTCGGTAGGTTAGGAATCGTAAAAGGTATGTACATCATAATATCATCCGCATAAAGGTGATATTGTATTCCGAATTTTTTAAAGATGTTGCAGACCGGTTTTATATAGATATTGAAGAGTAGGGCTGAAAGCGCTGAACCTTGTGGTAAACCTATTTCTTGTTTGTATGTGTTGGATGTTTGATTACCTGTTCTTACATTTTGTGTTCTGTTATTTAAATATGAGGTGAACCATTTATGTACGGTAGAGTTTATGCCTATCTGTCGTAGGTTGTTGAGCAAAATTGAGTGATGCACGCTATCAAAAGCTGCTGATATGTCAATGAAAAGTAAGATGAACGCCTGTTTATGATTGTCAATTCCTTTTAGGAGTGTATCTATTAATACTGTTAGGAGAGTTTCTACTCCATGGCGGGGCCGGAATCCATATTGTTGATCATCTAGTGGATAAGATAAGTCTATAAATTCCTGTGTCTGTAGTTGCACTACCTTTTCAATTATTTTGGACAAGAATGGTATGCTAGAGATGGGCCTATATGATGTAGGGGGTGTTTTATCAAGTTTGCAGTTCTTTAAAATTGGACGTATTTGAGCATGTTTGAGCGGGGATGGAAGGTATCCTTGGGTAAGTGAAAGATTTACTATTGGGAGAATAAAGGATAGTAGAGTTGGTAGTGTGTTTTTTATCCATGATACAGGACATGGATCTAAATACGAAGTTGTGGTATTTAGGCCGGAGATGATTGTTTTTAATGACACTTTTGAAATGGGGTAAAATTCTAACCATTTATCTACAGGTTGATAAGAGATGTTGATATTTTCTAAGGGCATGGTGGGTTTCTTTGTTTTGTTTTGATAGTGATTAGCTAGGGTTTGAACTGAGATGTCTGTGATTTCATTGTTAGAAGTTTGCTCATTGTTGGTTAATTTTCTGACTATGGAAAATAGCTCTCTAGGTCTATTGTATGATTTTGCTAAGGTTGCTGCGTAATAATTTTTCTTCGTGCTGTCTATTGTTTCCTTATATTTTGTTAGATAGTTATTGTATATTTCCTTGTGTACAGACAACTTGGATTTCCTCCATTTCGTTTCAAGTTTTCTTAGTTCTTTTTTCATTAGTCTTAGAGTGCTGTTAAACCAAGGTGAATTATTTGTTTTAGAGTATATGGTTTTTTTATTTGGTTGGTTATTTTTAGCTGCATTATTAATAGTATCGTTCCAATTGTTAACAGCGTCATCCAAATTTGTTGTTGATAAGAAGTAGGGGATTGTTATGAAATTATGATCTACACCTCTTCGTAGACTATACCCCTGTTTCATCCAAGTTCAATATCCTTGTTTTATGTAAAGTTTTCTTGTTTATTGTTAAATGTAAACCGCTTTGAATTTAAGAAAAATGGAATAGAAAAATTGCTAAATAAATAAATAAAATAAAAATTACAGTGGGCCCCCCTTTATTGTTACTCAATATGTTTTTTCATCGGTTTTCCCCACATGTTAAATTTGGTCAAATTCTATTAAATTTCCACTTGGTTGAGAAGAACAAAAAAGGACCATGTAATAGTCAAAGCCTTCTGCGTTTCCTTTCTCTGTCTGCCAGAGATTGGGGGGGGGGGGGGGAGGGGAGGGAGGTCAATCATCAGCTGTGTTCCAAATTACTGCTGGAAATACTATTCAACGTAACTAGAAGTAAAACTCAATCTGGTTAGTTGCACAGATTCATTGTCCAAATCAAACAAAATTGAAAAACATCCCTATCACCCCCTCAGGGCTCACTCTATCAAAAGGAAACTGCAAGAAAACTGCAGTGTGGATTACATAGCACTCATTTCCCCCTCCTCTTGCACCTTTAAAGGATGCTCTGGCAAAAAGACAAACAAAAATCTCCACAAGGGCAATGCCAAACAAGTCCATTTTGGAATATTAGTTGGTGACAAAGCGACCACTATTATCCTTCTCTGATGTTTCTCTTGCTAATAAAAATTGCATTTTTCCAGGTCTGCCCAGTAGCAATATTGTGAGTTGGTCCTCAAGTTGAATCTTCCACTCCCTGGGCTGGCTGGGTCTGGGATGTTAAAAGAGTTAATGTTCACAGATCTGCGGGTGGGGGTGGGGAAGGTGTGGTTATTGTTTGGGGCCAAATAGTGGTCAGTTAAAAGGTCTAAAATTCCAGATCTCCAGAAGCAGTCCTCCAGTTCAGAACCACTGCTGAAATAAACACAGCAAGTAGGTTGATTGATATAAAATAGGAGGAAAAAATATCTCCCAGCAGTTGCGAATGAAAGTAGTGCAACAAGCCCCCCCCTCTTTCTGATCCCCCCCCCCCCCCCCCACGAATGAAAGTGCAGAAGAGCAGGAGGAAAATGCCAGGATTTAAAAAATCATGCATATATTTTTTGGACCTTATCTTTAAAAAAAGGGGAAAAACAGAGAGAAAGGACACTATATAGTTTTTCATTTATGTGTTAATATTCAGGACATCCAGGCTTACCATGACTCCAAGGTGCAAGAGCTGAACTACATGCTGCAGAATTTGCCTCTTTCCACACAACTGTGGTAAATGGTTAATGATGCTGCACCTCTTCCATCCTGTGGCTATCACTATTCTGTCCAATTTCATCTACAGCCTGGGCCTCTATCTTCCCTAGTTGCAGAAAAGGTTGCAAAACCAAGGCCTTGTCACAGAATTGCTGGGTCTCAGCAGAAATGCATGAACCAGAAGCTGGATATGGGGTGTATGGGGGTTTTCACCGTGGGCAATATGAGAGCAGAGCAGCTAGTGGAGGGGGAGGAGGAGGGGACAGGGATATGGGTGTGTGTATGTTGGAAGATGGTTTAAGAGCGAGTAGAACTGCAGCCAAGGAGGGACAGCAACCGTCCTCACCAATCGAGATCCTCCCTCTCCTGACCCTAGATTCTCTCCACCAGATCCTGGAATTGCCCTACCGCACCCAATCCCAGATTTTCCTTCCTCTAATTATGTCACCCTCAATTCCAGATCGTAAATCCATTAAAAGAAGTTATGCTGAGCCAGAGCAAGGTCCATTGATGCCAGCTTCCCGTCCCTGACAGTGGCCAGTCCAGGTCACAAACACCCAGCAGCAGGGGCAGTCCTAATTGTTAGGCAGTGTGAGGTGGCTGCCTCAGCTGCCAAATTTTGGGAGTGGTGCCTGCCCCACTCTGCCTCCTCTTTTTCTCTGCTGGTATTTCTCCTGGATCTATGGCGGCAGCAATGGACAGTTGGAATTAAAATAAAGACAAAAATGGGCAGGCTTTCCGACCCCTCTGCGCTTGCAAGTCCAAGCCAGTCCTGACCTCCTGATGCATGCATTTTGCATCAGAGGGGGGGCAGGATTTTGCAAGCACGTAGGAATTGAAAAGACCCCATTGCTTTTGGGTTTTAAAGTGCCACCACTGCTGTCGAGCCTGCATGGAGTGTGAGAGGGAGGCGACCAGCAGATGAGAAACTGATGAGAGAGATAAGCAGAGATTCAAGAGAAGGGAGGGAGGGGAGAAAGGGAAGTATGGCAAAGAGGAAAAAGGAGAAAGGTCCTTAGGAGAGGGTCAGACACTGGCAGGAAACCGGCAGCAATTAGTGTATGAGATAGGCTGAACGAAAAGTAAAATAAAACAGAAAAGGAGAAAAAGTTTAAATGGAGAAATGAAAGAAAAACTGAAATCACCAAAACGTTATTCAGGAATACACAAAAAAAGGAAACCATTTTATTTTACATTATAATCTGTAACAATTGAAAGATTTTACATGAAAAAAATATTTTTTTTGCATCTCTCCTTATATTAAAAAGCTTAAGTAAACATATCGCATGATTTCACTACTTTTGCTGCAGAATCTACCCTGGAACTGGTGTAGGAAACAAAGGCCCTTGCTAACATCCCCCCCCCCCCCCCACTTCCCCACACACAGGTTCCTTGTCACATGCTATTGCTGGGAGGAAATGGAAACTAGCAAGACAAGACCTGTTTTTTTTTTTTTAAACTGAGTCATGCATTAGCAGAGCCATGCCGTGTTTAGTTGCCCTGATTCTGGCAATGTAAATGTGATATGATTGCTCTGGTATAAAAAAGAAACTTGTACTAGCCAACTTTTTAGTTTTTTCTGTTTCAGATGAAAGAGAAATGTGTGTTGTCATGTGCTGTGAAGGAGCTGAGGGACTGAAGAGTGAAACCCAATAGCACAACATGCTACGCTAGGCTATTGTGCAAATGTTCTGTAAGCCCTACCCTCTCCAAAAGCTATCTGAATGCTGCCACCTGCTGGATGATTTAAAGAAAGCACTTGTGATGCTCCAGTACAACACTTGTGCAATAATGGGCCCATGGAGAGCCTGAAAAGAAGCCAAAAAGACTAAAGCTACACAGAAAGGTTTCCATGATGCCAAGAGATCCTGGACTCCTCTGCAGTCTGTGGAAACTTGGGAGTGTTTTGGCAGATAGATTTCCAAATAGTGCAGTTTAAGCAAGTGGAACAAGACAATACCTACATGTTCAAAAGGCAGATTTAGACTGTAAGCCCTTTGAGGACAGAAAATTACCTTCTGTACCTGAATGTAATTTGTCTTGAGCTACTACTGAAAAAGGTGCGAGTTAAATCCAAAAATTAAAAGGACTTCCACCCAGGACAGCTTACTCTTACATCTCTCTCTTTAAAACTCCTTGCCTTCTCTCTATCAATTCCCTTTGCTCTGCATACTGTCCTTCTTCCTTCCTCCCTCATGTCCTTCATCTCGCCCCTGTCTTCCCATACTCCTGATGTCTCTTAGGTTTCCTGTTTCCTCCCTCCTCTCCATTCTTCATCCATCCCATTCCCTTCAGCAGCTTCAGCCCACCGATCTGTCTTGTTCTCCTATCAAAGACCGGCTCAGTTTGTTCTCATGCTGCCACTGGGACACAGAAAAAGCTTCTATTTCTTATGTTTCCTCACGTGAAACTAAATAGATGCCAGGGACAGCAGGAAATCACTTCAGCATACTGAGGAGACCTATGCCCCCCTGCTGCTTCTTTAAGTCCACATTAAAGTCACAAGACAGGGGCCCCGAATATAAACCGAATGTGAAATGGATGCAAAATAATTGTGAAGATCAACCTGAGAACTGACAGAGGCACCTTGCTCTTCTCTGGGGTAGGGACGTTCTCCAAACTACAGGCAGGTAGAAGTACACATGCTGTTTCACTACAATACACACTTTTATTTGCATTGTAGTGGAAGAGTTCCTGGGACAGGGTGAGGTTGGGGAGAAAACTACATGCTTTGTTTTTTTTTTTTTGAAAAAAGCATCCACGGAAAAATGTAATGCTAATCTCCATGGATACTTTTTCCCTATCGGAGAAAGCACAGTTACTTACCTGTAACAGGTGATCTCTGGGAACAGCAGGAATTAGTCCTCACATACGGGTACGTCGGAACCGACGGAGCCTGCGCGGGAAAGCTCCCCAGCTTCCTAGAATGGAAGCTTTTGGGACCTCCCACTGCACATGCGCGCTGCCTTCCCGCCTTCCTGAACAGCTCTCCTCAGTTTCGAGTTTATAGCTGAGACAATAGAGAGAGGACAGGAAGACAGATAGATAGAAGATACAACTCCTAGGGGAGGTGGGTGGGTTGTGAGGACTAATTTCTGCTGTTCCCAGAGATCACCTGTTACAGGTAAGTAACTGTGCTATCTCCAGGAACAAGCAGGAATAAGTCCTCACATATGGGGACTCCCTAGCTGAGATGCCTGGGAGATCCCCCTCCAAGGGTTCGCCATCTTCGTATGGATCTCAGGCATCCATCCTGGGAAGGTGGGCAGGAGTTGTCTAAGAATGGAACAGGTGTTTGAGGACAGCCTGGCCAAACAAGGCATCCCGGCGGGAGTCCTTGTCCAAACAGTAATGGGCTGTAAAGGTATGAACCGAGGCCCAGGTAGCGGCTCGACAGATCTGATCAATGGAAACAGAGTGCAGATGAGCCATAGAAGTTGCCATGGCTCTCACATTGTGAGCTGTGACATGGCCTTCCAGAGAAATGTTTTTACTCTGGTAAGCAAAGGAAATACACTGAGCAATCCAATTGGAAAGTGTACGCTTGGAGACTGGAAGTCCCAAATGTGAAGGATCAAAAGCCACGAAAAGTTGAGAAGACTTTTGATGTGGCTGAGTCCTATTAAGGTAAAAGGCTAGAGCTCTTTTACAATCCAGAGTATGAAGGTTCCTCTCTGCACTGGAGGCATGAGGAGCCGTAAAAAAAACCGGTAGATATACCTCTTGATTAAGATGAAAAGGCGAGACCACTTTGGGCATAAAGTGGGGATTCGTCCTAAGGACCACCTTGTCATGATGAAATCTTGTATAAGGTGGATTAGCCACTAGAGCCTGCAGTTCGCTGATGCGGCGAGCGGAAGTGACTGCAATTAGGAAATAGTACCTTCCAGGAAAGAAATTTCAAGGAGGTAGAAAATAACGGCTCAAAAGGTGGCTTCATAAGCTGACCAAGCACTAGATTCAAATCCCATGCGACCGGGGGGGTCTGATGGGAGGTTTAGTGAGAGTCAGGCCTCTCATGAATCTTGCAACAAGAGGATGAGAGGAGATAGGTTGTCCATTTATAGGTTTCAGGGATGCTGAAATAGCACTTAAATGGACTCTTACAGAATTCGTCTTAAGGCCTGCATTGGAAAGATGCAGGAGATAGTCTAAGAGGGAATTCAAAGGAAGTGCCAGAGGGTCAAGGCCCTGCTGAGCACACCAAATGGAAAAACGTTTCCATTTGAAAGCATAAGACCGCCTCGTGGAAGGTTTCCTAGAGGCATGAAGGATATCTTTCACAGGTTGAGAAAGATTAAAGTCTTGAAGACTTAAGCCTTCAGTAACCAAGCTCGGAGATGTAGGGATTTGGGGTTTGGGTGCCACAAAGTCCCCTCCTCCTGAGACAGAAGGTCTGGTGCAGCTCCTAAGTCCAGGGAGGATCCCTGGGAGAGCTGTAGAAGCAGAGGGAACCACACTTGGCGTGGCCAGCGTGGAGCTATGAGGATCATAGAGCCGTGATCTCTCTGGAGTTTGAACAGAGTCTTGGGAATCAGCGGAATGGGTGGAAAGGCATATAGGAACGCCTGACCCCAATGGAGGAGAAAGGCGTCCGTGGCCTGAGCTTCCTGACACGGAGTCCTGGAACAGAACCGGGGAAGTTTGGCATTCCACGGACTTGCAAAGAGGTCTATGTCCGGGGTCCCCCATTCCTGAAAGATTCTGCTTATCTGGTCCACGTGTAGGGACCACTCGTGTGGCAGCAGAACTCGACTGAGCCTGTCTGCTCGAGAGTTTTGAACTCCTGGAAGATACACTGCTAGCAGATGAATTTGGTGCTCTCTGGCGAAGGCCCATAATCTGAGAGCTTCGTTGCAAAGCGACAGAGAGCCCGTCCCTCCTTGTTTGTTTATGTAAAACATGGCCACCTGATTGTCTGTCTGAACCAGGACAGTCAGGTTGGCAAGGAGGGTATAGAAGACCTTGAGGGCAAGGTAAATTGCTCGCAGTTCCAGGAGGTTGATATGAAGGGTGGCCTCCTGTGGAGACCAAGTGCCCTGAGTGGAGAGAGTTAGCAGATGGGCTCCCCACCCCAATTGGGAGGCATCTGTTGTGAGGGTTGCTTGGGGTAGCAAGGGCTGAAAGGGAGCCCCCAACAACAGATTCTTGGTGGATATCCACCAATGGAGGGACCAAGACAGACGGTTTGAGGTTTGTATTTGGTCTGAGAGTGCTCCCGACGCCTGAGTCCACTGGGTGGCCAGGGTCCATTGAGCTGCTCTCATATGAAGACGAGCATAGGGCACCACATGTACTGTGGAGGCCATATGGCCCAGGAGGCGTAGCATTTCCCTGGCTGTCAAGTGAGTACTGGACTGGGCTTGGGAGGCCAAGCTCAGCAGACGCTGACCCCGAACCAGTGGAAGGTAGGCTCTTGCAGTGGTGGTGTCCAACTGGGCCCCTATGAATTCTAGAGACTGAGTAGGGCTGAGTTGAGACTTGGGAAGGTTTACCACCAGTCCCAGATACTGCAGAAGGCTCCTTGTGCGGTCTAGGGAAATCTGGCCCTGCGACTGAGTTGGAGCTCGAATGAGCCAGTCGTCCAGATATGGGAATACGAAAATCCCCATGCTTCTGAGAAATGCGGCTACGACTGCCATGCATTTGGTAAAGACTCTTGGGGCAGAGGCGAGACCGAAGGGAAGTACTCTGTATTGGTAATGACTTCCCCTGAACAGAAAGCGAAGATATTTTCTGTGGGATGGATGGATGAGTAGATGTGTATACGCATCCTGCAGGTCTAGAGAACAAAGCCAGTCCTGACTCTGAAGGTATGGAAGGAGAATGCCCAAAGAGAGCATTTTGAATTTCTCCTTGTACAGAAATTTGTTCAATTCTCTCAGATCTAGGATTGGTCTGAATCCCCCTGTCTTCTTTGGAATGAGAAAATAGGGGGAGTAGAAACCTGACCCTTGTTGATGAAGAGGAACCTCTTCTATGGCCCCTTGGGCAAGCAGAGAAGAGATCTCCCGATCCAACAGGGCTAGGAGAGGAGATGGAGAATTGAAGGGTCTCACCATGTGATGAGGAGGAAGGTTGGAGAAATGAAGTTTGTAACCCTCTCGGATGATAGAGAGGGTCCATTGCTCTGTTGTGATTTGTTCCCATCTGGGAGCAAAGTGAGCTAACCTTCCAGGTATGGTGAGAGGTTCTGGTTGGTCCAGAACCAGGAATGGCAAGTTCTCTAGGGGCAAGTCAAAACCCCTGAGGGGGTGGAGCCTGTTGAGCTGCAGTAGCTGCTGCAGGCTTTGCTCTTGCTTGTTTCGTTTGCTGACGTTTAGCCGCAAAACGAGGTTGAGAAGATTGCTGGCCAGTATTGGAAGCATATCTGGCCTTCTTATAATAAGGCCTCTTGAAAGACTTCTTCTTAGTGGGAGTAGAAGTGGACTTAGAAAGTCTCTCTAAGGTGGCATTTTCAGCGTCCATTTGAGTGGCTTTAAACTTGCCACTCTGCACCGAATAAGTTCTCACCTGTACAGGGCAGATTCCGTAAGCCATCTAGAACCCAGGGTTCCAGATCAGAAGCCTGGAGCCAAGCCAGACGTCTGGCTGCAATAGCAATGCCAGAAGCTCTGCTGGCTCCCTCGAAGGAATCAAAGGCAGCTCTGTTGGAGAACTTAGAAACATCTGAGAGTTGTTTCACAACAGAAAGGAAGTCCTCCTGTTTATCCTCAGGGATAAAGGGGGCAAAATGCCGCACTTTATTGGCAAGTTCCCCTAGGAACATGCCCATATAGAGGCTGTAGGAATTAATCCTGGCTATAAGCATACTAGCCTGGAAGATTTTCCTACCAAAAGAGTCCAGTGTCTTACATTCCCTTCCTGGAGGTGTAGAAGAGTGCCTTTTAGTACTCTTGATCTTTTTCATTGCAGACTTTACCACAATGGAGTGGTGAGGCAATTGAGTTTTCTGAAAACCAGGAGAAGGAGGGACCCGATACATGGTGTCCAACCTACGGGAATAAGGAGACAGAGTTAAAGGGTTCTCCCAGAAATCCATCAATTGTTCCTGAAGGATTTCATGGATAGGCAGGGTAACTGCTTCTTTAGGAGACTTAGAGTATCCTAAAATATCCAATCTTTTTGACCTTGGTTCCCTTTCAGAGGAGGTAGTGATAGAAAGGCCTTTAGCCATTTCTAAAATAAAGTCCTGAAAGGACAAATCCTCTGGAGGAGACATTCTCCTTTTTGGAGAAGAAGGTTCCTCAGGAAGGTCAAGGGAGAGCTCTGCAGACTCATCAGAGGAGCCAAAATCCTCAGAGGAATCGGTGTATTCTCTAGTTTCCTCCAACGCACGATACGCATACCGATCGGTATCGACATCGGGCGTATCGGGTATGGAAGCGGTATGGAGCGAAAGCCCATACGGTACCGATTTGCGTTTAGAAGAGGAAGGCCTGGGTTCCGGCATGGCGGACGATACCGGAACCGGGCCCGGAACCGCTGGAAGCGGTACCGATGGCGTTGCAGCTTTAATGAAAGCCATGACGGCCTGCTGCATGGATTGGACAGTATTGCCCATAGACGCCACGGCTGCCTGGATGTCGGTACCGGTATGGGCCGGTACCCCAGAGCAGTCCAACAGGTGATCTGTCGAGGCCGTGCCATCGATGTCAACCTGTAGCCCCTGAATTGGCGTTTTGGAAGGCAGAGCTTCCCGCCGGGGCTGTTTGGCTGGGGCAGGGTCCTCAAAACTAAGAGCCTCTCGATGCTTTGAAGGAGATTTGCCCTTTGAGGACTTGCCCACAGAAGGTTTGGTTACCTGAGATCCATCCGGAGATGATGACCTGGATGACTGTGATGTTGGATTCTCTGAAGCAAACAGCACATGGAATTTGTTGGCCCGGTTCTGCAGCCCACGCTTAGACATTTGGGAGCAGGAAGGGCAGTCCGGAATGGAGTGGTCAGGCCCCAAACATTTAAGACACCATTCATGGGTGTCTGTGACTGATATTACAGCAGTACACTTGGTACACTTCTTAAATCCAGGGGCTGGCTTCTCCATGTGGAGAATTCAAGTAGGCCTGAAGGCCTAACTGAAGTGACCAAGTGCTGAAAAATAATAAAGAAAAGAAAATAATTTTTCAAGAAAGAAAAAGGAAGACCGGCGATACCGGTATCGGTATGGGAAGGCAGGTACGCGGTCTAAAGAAACAAAACAAAAAACTACAATTTCTTCAGCGGTGACAGGATACACGACCTGCTGGCTCCGCGGAAAAAGAGAAACTGAGGAGAGCTGTTCAGGAAGGCGGGAAGGCAGCGCGCATGTGCAGTGGGAGGTCCCAAAAGCTTCCATTCTAGGAAGCTGGGGAGCTTTCCCACGCAGGCTCCGTCGGTTCCGACGTACCCGTATGTGAGGACTTATTCCTGCTTGTTCCTGGAGATAAGAGGTGAAATCACACCAGGCTACACCTAGCATGGCTATTATGAATTTCCTGCAAATAATCGTACCTCAATAGATACATAATCCTACGACTGTTCTCTGTATGTTCCCACGTTACTTGTCCCTTCTCACTCTTATCACTAATGCTTTCAACTTGACAAATGTAAATAGTTAATTAGTTGTATTCATATCATAATTTATACCATTCTCTGTAATTTTCTGCACATTCACATTAATTGTAAATGGCTGTGGCTTCCAGATAAAGCAGAATTTTAAAAAGCTGTTAAATAAATAAATCTAACACTGCCACCTTTCAATGCAATCATGAAAAAAACCACAGCACTATGTTCATCCAAACAGAAAACAATTTAAATTTAACAATGGACAAAAGAAAGACCTCAGAGTGACACAAGGTGCTACAGCTCTTGAACTTTCCATTTGATCCAAGATTTGCTGGATACATCATGCGGACTGAATAGAGAACCACTGCCTCAACCAATTTTAATAGCGAAAGAACATGCATACTTTCAAAACTGGTACAAACGCCATTGATAACAAGTATCTGAGGACTTTGCAGCAACGCAGTTCAAAACTTATGCACGTGGAAGGTATTTTATAAGGAAAAAGTAGGCACCTTCTTTTCTTTATTACACTAGAGTAAGTGGTTGACAATACACATTAATTTAAGGAGGGATGACTTACAAGAGCCTTTGAGTTGTGCCAGAGCACATGTCAATGACAGATTGCTTTATAACTTACGCGTACATCTTTGTACCCTGCCCACATTCCACCCCTGTGCACGTCCACAGCTATTGGTTCAACTTATGGCCACTTATGTGCACAAATGACTAGAATGCTCCTACTTGTGTGCACTCCTGCTGCCCAAATCTGGGAGGATCCTTATAAAATTACCTCCTTCATGTACTCAAAGCCTAAAAATGCTGTAAGCTGCTTAGAGAATCATTTCAAAAGGCGGGCTTAAAAGATTCAAATTATAAATGATATGCAAATCGCTTTGTGACAGCAGGAGTTGACTAAAATTGCAGGCAGGATTGGAAGCGGTATGTACAGAGCCGTACTAAGCCATAACTGTGCGACTTGCAAACCTGGTGCTGCCACCCCACCCCCCCCCCTCGAAAAAATCACATCAGACTTTGGTCATTTTCCCCATCCCCGCATGTCCAGCATAGTCCTCCTGCCTCTATCTCCCCATCTTACCCCACCTCCTCATGTTTAGCCAGATCCTCCCCAGTTGCCTGCCTTGCCTGCTCTTGCCCCGCTACTGCTTTTCTTGTTCCCTTGGAGGTGGTGCCTGCAACAGTGAACCTCCAATAAAAACAAAACAAACCGCAGGTCTTTCCAACTCTGCGCTTAAATTGCGGGTCTGATCCCTCCCTCCTCTTATGCATCCTTACATCAAAGGAGGGAGGGACCAGACCAGCTATGCAAGCATGGAGTTGTAAAGACCCTCATATTTATTTTAATTGAAGGTCTGCTGCCACCAAGAGAACACGAAAAACAGTAGCGGGACAAGGGGAGGTCAGACAGGCAGCGTGGGGTGGGGGGAGGGGAGCAGAGGCCGGCAGTGGGCAGAAACCCAGCCCTAAATGTGCCCCTATTTTTTGCACCCTCTGCAGCTGCACCGCTGGCAAAGGCCTAGGTATGGCGCAGGGTATGTAAGGCCGAGCTGGGAATTTCCAAGCAAAATCAGAGGACTGAAAGAATGAACAAGGCTCTTAATGAAAAAAAAAAAAAAAAGAAAAAAGAAAAAGACCACCATCATAACCAGAAGCATCAAGGAGAAATAAAATCAGGATAATTTAGATTTATTTCAAGGAGTTACATATCTAATTGTTGACAGGAACTATTGAGCGATGCACCGTTAATTTATTTTAATTTCTAGTATTTATATACTGCCTTCCTGATTGAAAGATCATCCAAAGTAATTGCATCAAAGGCACAAAACCTCAACCAATAAGTTAAAACAATTAAATTGATAAATCGATATAACACAGCATATAAAACCCATGAGGGAAATACACAACTCAATAATAGCCGGTCTTTCAGTACACAGTGTGTAGACTAATACAAAACACATCAACGCCCACACCATATCCCTCAATACATATACTCCATTACCTGGCACTTGTCAATCCAGTACCTGTATTGCACACAGCCCAGAAACCAACAGAGAAATAACCTAAGAGATCACTAAGAATAAGTACGAGAAAGCCAAGTTTCCACTTTCTTTCTAAATATAAGGAGTTTGTCTCCTGCTTAATGTCCAGGCATAAGATGTACAGCATGAACACCGCAGCAAAAAAAGCCCTTTAGCTACATCAAGTCCATCACACCTTATATACTGTGGGACTATACAAATACAATTGGCTACCCCAACTTGGTTGAAGCTCTCACCCAGGCTTCTATCATCCCAGCCTGTTATCCAAGTGTGGGAGGCAGTCATCCTCAATGTGTGAAAAAGTAAGGAGAAGAAGTTTAAATCCAGCCCTGACTGCAACTTATTCTGTTTCTTTGTCACTTGGAAAGAGGAAGCATAATGAAATTTCCATGCTGCAGAAAAATAAGATTATTGGGAAGATGCAGCAAAGTTTTACTCCACTGAGTAAAGGAGGAATGACTGGAAAAAGATAAGGCAAAATATTTCGGTATTCTCTGAAAAAAAGGAGTTGGAAAAGGACCACAGATAGTTGAAAGGAGTACTTATGGTAAGGGGGCATATAATTTACAAAACAGAGTGTTTGCAAGGGGTCTAGCAAAATTAACTATAGACGCAGATAGGAAACACTGTCGGATATTAAGGGATATCAGAGAATTCTAGTGGCTCTGCTGATGGATCCATTCTATCTGTCTTTGGAGATGAGAGTGATTCTGTGGGTCTGGAGAAAGGTGGATTTTGTTACTCTTCATAATAGAGATAATAGGAATTTGGCTGAAGATTGCAGGCAGTTAGCTTCACCTTAATGGTGGTTAAGTAATGAAGATTCAACTATAGAAAAAAAGACGACTGATGCATTTTGAATCCTGTAGGATGCGAGGCAGCATGGGCTTAATATGAGAAAATACTTCTTCACAGAAAGGGTGGTGGATCCATGAAATGGTCTCGTAGTGAAGTCAGTAGAGACAAAAAGATTAATAACATTCAGTAAAGCATGGGATAGGCATACAGGATTCCCAGTTTTGAAGAAGTAATGGGAAAACCAGAGATCAATCGAGATCTACAGCACTGTAACAACAAATAAACTAGGCACATTATATAGGCCCAAGGCACATCTTGACAAAGGTGACATTTCACTTACCAGATAATGCCCTTTCCTTGAGTCGTGCTAGACCAGTCCAGACTAGTAGGTTGTGTTCCCCTACCAGTAGATTGGTGGAGACAAAGAACCAATAAAAAGCCCAGGTTTCAATGTCATCACTCCTATGCCGTTATCTGCCTCAGCCACCAGAGGACTCTTCAGTGTCCACCCCAAAGCATATGGGAGAACATGACAAGCCTCACACAAACTCAACATGGGCAATAGTGAGTAATCAACAGTAGAGAACTATGTACCAGAAAACAGAAACAGAAGGCTGTCAGTAAAAGATGAACCTGCAGAGAAAAGTACAGAAATCATTGTGAACCCAAGGGTACTGATGCAGAAGACTAGAACAAATACAGTTCCAAGAGCAGGCCCTGATCTGGTCTAACAGGACTCAAGGAAGTGACATTATCTGGTAAGTAATATGTCACATTCCATATTGTCTTGCTAGACTAGTCCAGACAAGTGGGATGTATCAAAGCTATGCCTCCACTGGGCAAGAAGTAGTCACAGCAGCTCATAAACCCTTGGAGCCAAAGGCAGTGTCTGCCCACGTATGGACATCCAATGGCAGTGCTTGACAAAATGGACAGTGATGCCCATGCTGCCACCTGACAAATGTCAGCAGGGGCTACTTAGCTTCACTCCGCCCATGAGGACGCTTGCAATTGGGTAGAATGGGTGCGCAAACCCTCTGGAGCCAGTCGGTTCTGCAGGAGATATGTCAAGGCAATGGCCTTTATAATCCAGCACCCTAAGGTAGACTTAGCCATCGTATCACCTTTGCTTGGCCAGTAAACAGCACAAAAAACTGGTCTGAATCATAAAAAGAATTTGTAACCTCTCAGTACCAGAATAATACCTTGCAGACATCCACAAGGTGAAGATTCTTGTCCTTCCCCGACACTGCTCCTTAGAGAAGGAGAGCAGGCAAACCACCTGGTTTACTAGAAAGGAAGAATTCACCTTAGGCAAGAATGAAGGCAAAGGCTGAATGAAAACAGCCTCCTCAGAAAAAGACAGATAAGAATCTTGGCATGACAGAGTCTGTAGCTCAGAAATCCGCCTTATGGAACAAATCGCAACCAAGAAGACTGTCTTGAGCATCAAATCCTTCAGAGTACCATGCTTCAACAGCTCAAAGGGTTCAACATCAGGGCCCTGAGCACCAGACACAGATGCCAGGAAGGGACCACAGATCAGAGGGGAGGACACAGATGCTGAACCGCCTGAAGAAAGTGCAAAATATCCGGGTGTAAGGCTAGAGACTTACCAGTCACTGGACCTCTGAAACAGGCCAAAGCTGCCACCTGAACCTTCAAGAAGCTAAGAGAAAAGTCCTTCTCCAGACTGTCCTGCAGAAAGGCCAACAGGGATGGCAGCTTGGATGCCTCAGGAGCCAGTTGCCATGCTTCACACCATCGCCCAAAGAGGCACCAGACCCGCAAACATGCCAGGTTACTTTGACCTCCGGGCTCCGAGCAGAATGGAAACCACCATCAGAGAGTAGCCCTTATGCGCTAGCCATCTTCTCTCAAGAGACAAGCAGTAAGTGAGAAGGGAACTGGTCCTCCAAGACAATCAGTACCTGACATAATAGGCCCCGAGATGGAGGTGGCGCTTACAGGGGCTGCATTAGATCTCTGAACCATGCTCTCCTCAGCCAATCCGGTGCCACCAGAATAATCCTTCCCAGGCGGTGCTCTATACACTGAATCACACACCCCACCAGGGGCCACAGAGGAAATAGCGTAGTTACTCACCTGTAACAGGTGTTCTCCAGGAGCAGCAGGAATCAGTCCTCACATATGGGTGACGTCGGCGCCGACGGAGCCCCCGCGGAGCAATTTTCCCCAGCTTTCACAGAAAGCCTTTGGGAATTGCAGCGCGCATGCGCGGTCGCCTTCCCGCCCAAGGGTGCCATCTTAGCCAGTCTGATGACATAGCTAAAAGACAGCATAAAAATTTGCAAAAAAACTTAAGCAGATGATTGCAACTCCATGGGGAGGAGGGAGGGTTGTGAGGACTGATTCCTGCTGCTCCTGGAGAACACCTGTTACAGGTGAGTAACTACGCTTTCTCCAGGACCAAGCAGGAAGTCAGTCCTCACATATGGGACTCCCAAGCTTAAGGCTACCGGAGACCCTAAGCACAAAAATGAGCTCCCTCTAGCTCAGCAGTACAGAAGGAAGGAATCTTCGCTGAATTATTACCCACCGGTAGCCCCCATCCGGGATGGAGGGTAGGAGTTGCTCAAACCTCGAAGAGATTTCGGAGGACTGCCTGTCCGAAAGCACTGTCCCTGCGGGACTCCCTCTCGAGACAGTAATGGACCGCAAAAGTCTGGCTCGAAGACCAAGTAGCGGCCCGGCAGATGTCTGCCAGCGGAACAGAGCGGAGGTAAGCCACTGACGTAGCCTTCGCCCGAACACAATGAGCCGTGACTCGACTTTCTAAGGAGAGTCCGGCTGCCCCATAAGCCCAAGCGATACAGTCAGCAACCCAGATGGACAGAGTACGCTTGGAGACCGGGAGCCCCAATTTATTGGGGTCAAAAGACACAAAAAGCTGAGCAGCTTTACGGTGCTCCCGCGTACGGTCAAGGTAGAAGTTCAATGCTCTTCTACAGTCCAGGGTATGCAGGACTCGTTCAGCTCGGCTGGAGTGAGGCCTGGGAAAGAAGGTTGGGAGTACCACCTCCTGATTGATGTGAAAAGGGGAGACAGCTTTTGGAAGAAATTTTGGGTGAGTCCGTAGGACTACCCTATTTTTGTAGAACCGAGTAAAGGGAGGATCAGACACGAGGGCCTGCAATTCACTTACGCGTCTAGCGGAAGTGAGGGCTATCAGAAATAAGGTTTTCCACGAAAGAAAACGCAGAGAACAGGTAGCCATCGGTTCAAAAGGCGGACAGGTGATCCGCTGTAAAACCACATTCAGATCCCAGTCAGGTGCTGGCGGGCGCAGAGGTGGTTTAAGTAGAAGGAGACCTCGGAGAAACCGTGCTACGAGAGGGTCGCTGGAAAGAGGTCTGCCGTCCACCGGCACATGGTGTGCCGAAAGAGCACTGAGGTGGACTTTGACGGAGTTGGACTTAAGTCCCAGATTAGAGAGGTAGAGCAGGTACTGCAAGATCACCGACACCGAGCAGGAGAAGGGATCCTGAGACTGCTGCACACCAAACGGAAAAGCGACGCCATTTAAGGGCGTAGCATTTGCGGGTAGAAGGTCGCCGAGAAGCTAGGACGACCTCTTCCACCTCTGCCGGCAGGAGAAGGGGAGCTAGGACTACCCTTTCAGCCGCCAGGCCATTAGGTTGAGAGATCTGAGGTTGGGGTGTAGCAGAGACCCCTGATCCTGTGTGAGGAGATCCGGTTGAAACCCCAGAGGGAACGGATCCTCCGCCGCTAATTGTAACAGGAGTGGGAACCACGGCTGTCTGGGCCAGCGAGGAGCCACCAGGATCATGGACGCTTTGTCCCGCAGAACCTTGAACAGAGTTCGGGAGACTAGCGGGATGGGAGGAAAAGCATAGAGAAGGCTGTCCGACCATGAGAGCAGAAAAGCATCTGCCGCTACCCGAAGGGGATGTGGCTGACGAGAGCAGAAGCGAGGAAGTTGCCGGTTGAGAGGGACTGGCAAAGAGATCCATCGTGGGGAGGCCCCACTTCAGAAAGAGTTTCTGAACTACCAAGGGATCCAGACGCCACTCGTGCGGCTGGAGTATCCTGCTGAGTTTGTCCGCCAGGCAATTCTCTTGGCCTGGGAGATAAACTGCTTTGAGAAGAATGCCGTGACTGACGGCCCAAGAGCAGAGCTTCTGAGCTTCTCGGCAGAGAAGGAAGGAGCCTGTGCCCCCCCTGCTTGTTCACGTAGAACATGGCAACTTGATTGTCCGTCTGGACAAGGACGGACTGGTGAGAAGTCAGGTGGGAGAAAGCCTTGAGCGCCAGACGAATAGCTCTGAGCTCCAGGAAGTTGATCTGTTGAGCAGATTCCCACGCGGTCCAGAGACCTTGAGTACATGCCCCCTGGCAATGAGCTCCCCAACCCAGGAGGGAAGCATCGGTCGTCAGCACTTGAGCCGGCTGAGGCGACTGAAACGGCATTCCGAGCACGAGGTTCGGCCGATGAAGCCACCACTGTAGGGAAGAGGCCAGCGGTCTGGAGAGGCGCACTAAGTTGGCTAGCCCGCCGGTGGCTTGTTGCCACTGCTTGCGAAGGCACCATTGAGCCGGCCGCATATTCAGGCGAGCATTGGGGGTCACGTGGACGGTGGAAGCCATATGGCCGAGTAGTCTCAGGAAGCGCCTGGCGGAGACCAGGGACTGGCTGCGAAAACGGCCGGCTAGGTCCATGAGCCGTTGAGCCCTGTCGAGAGGCAGGAAAGCTCGAGCCTGAGGAGTGTGCAGTCTTGCGCCGATGAACTCGAGATCCTGTGAGGGGAGCAAAGTGGACTTTGCGAAGTTTATGACAAAGCCCAAGTACTGCAGAAGAGTCACCGTGCGGTGTGTGGCATTGGCGACTGCCGGAGGGGACGACGCTCTGATGAGCCAGTCGTTGAGGTACGGAAAGACATAGAGGCCGTGAAGCCTGAGGTAGGCCGCCACCACCGCGAGACATTTTGTGAAGACTCGCGGTGCGGAGGACAGGCCAAAGGGCAGTACTCTGTACTGGTAGTGATTTCCGGCCACCACAAACCTTAGGTATTGGCGGTGGCTTGGGTGGATGAGGATGTGCGTGTAGGCATCCTTTAGATCCAAGGAGCATAGCCAATCTCCCTGCTGGAGGTAGGGCAGAAGGATTCCAAGGGTAAGCATCTTGAACTTTTCCCACACAAGGAACTTGTTGAGGTTGCGCAAGTCCAGTATGGGTCTTAGGCCTCCTGTCCTTTTTGGTATTAGGAAATACCTGGAATAAAAGCCTTGACCTCTCAGGTGGTGGGGCACCGGTTCCACAGCCTGGTCCTGAAGAAGACTTGCTAACTCCTGAAGGAGTAAGTCCCTGTGCAGAGGGAGTCGCGGAGGTTCCACCGGAAAATAAGAGGGAGGGACCTGATGGAAGTGGAGAAGATATCCTTCTCGCACGACTTGAAGCACCCAGGCATCTGAAGTGATGTTGGACCACCTGTGGGCGAAGTGAACCAGCCGGCCTCCGGTGCTGGGAGGAACCAGCTGAGGGGGAGAGGCTATGCTGAGGAAGTCAAAAACCCCCACCCTGCTGAGCAGGGGCTGGTGGTGCAGGGCTTGGGGCTTGCTGCCTACGGGACCCGTTACCCCGTCCCTTGGCCTGCTGACCCTGTTGGGGAGCTGGAGGGGCCTGATATTGGGGGTAGTGTTTGTAGGCAGCCACCTTTCTCGGGTAAAAGGACTTTTTTCCCGAGCCCTTCTTTTTCTGGGAAGGGGCGGAGGTCTTCCTAGAAAGCCTGGTCCTGGTGAGAGTCTCCGTCTCGATTTGTGCAGCCTTTTCAGCCATGGGCTTGCCAAAGAGGTTCTCACCTCTGCAGGGGACATCGACCAACTTGTCCTGCACCCAAGGCTCAAGGTCAGACGACTGAAGCCAAGCCTGTCGGCGGGCACCGATGCCGGCTGCGGCCACACGAGCCGATGCTTCAAAGCCGTCATAGGCTGCTCGGGACATGAATTTGGAGCATTCCCGAATACCAGTTGTTAAGGCTAGGAACCTCCGCAAAGGTTCCTCGGACAGTCCAGCAGAGAATCCGGCTAGCTCTTTAGCCAGGTCCCGGAGATACATGCCCATGTATAGCTGGTAGGTCTGGACACGACAAGCCAGCATAGAGCCCTGGAAACACTTCTTACCAAGGCCATCCAGGTTACGGGCCTCCCTGCCAGGGGGCACCGAGGAGTGCATTTTCTGGCTCTTAAGCCTATGCATGGCCGATTCCACTACCATGGAATGGTGTGGTAGCTGTGCTTTTTGGAAGCCAGGACTCTTGCGGACTCGATAGATGGAATCGACCCGCTTGCTCAATACCGGCGACGAGGCCGGACTCTCCCACATGCGGAAGAGTAGTCGTTCCAGCATGGGAGGCACCGGTACAGTAAAGTGCTCCCGGGCGGGAGAGTCATACTGAAGGGCGTCGAGCTCTTCGGCTCGAGGCTCCTCCTCGGGATCCGCCGGGAAGGCCAAAGCCTTGGCCATATCCCTGACGAAGTCCGAGAACCGGGCATCCTCCGGAGGGGACTGTTTCCGAGGTTCGGACTCAGGTGAGTCCGAGGGGACACACCGAGTCCGAAAGGAATCAGGTGACTCCTCCTCTTCAGACTCCCAGACCGACTCCGAGGAGGAATCAGTGGGGTCGGCTCGGGCAGGCGGAGGCGTCGGCCGCCCCGACGCCAAGGGAGTCGGCGGCGACGACCTCGGTCCCGAACGGGAGGCCGAGGGTGACCTCGACCGAGGATCGACTCGAGTTCGCATGGACTCGAGGATCGGCTCGGTCTCCGGGGTCGACTTAGACGTCGACGTCCCGGCGGTCGGGGCAGCGGCGCCAGCGAGGCTAGCGATCAGTGCCCGCTGCTGGTCCATGAAGGCAGATAGTCTGCTCTCCAAGGCCGTCAACCTGAGTCCGACCTCAGGTGACCCAGCAGTCCCCGACTCGGGCCCCGACGGCGTCGGGCCCGACGTCGGACCTCTCGGAGGCGAGTCCAGAAGGACCACAGGACTTACCCGAGCAGGCAACTCCGACTCCAGGCGAGGTCGCTTCGGGAGATGCTCCTTCTCCAAAGACCCGGGACGGCTGTCGGGGCTATGCGACCTGGCCCTCGCGGAGCCAGGAGCGTCCACCGATGCCGCCCTCGCGGGTTTTGTCTTCCGTCGATGGTCTCCGGAGGGAGAACCCCTGTCGGAGGAGCTTCGGCGATGTTCAGAGCTGGAGCCTCTGGATGCCGAGGCCTCCGACGAGGTCCGGGTACGGCTGGGGTCAGCGAAGATTCTATCCCGCTGATGCCGCCGACTCCTCAACGCTTTGGAGGACATTTTGCCACAGGCTCCACAGATCATTTCTTCATGATCCGGGCCCAGGCAGCGGAGGCAATTATCGTGTGTGTCAGTGAGTGACATATTTCTGTCACACTGACCACACCGCTTGAAACCACTGGCAGCCATCGGGGGAAAAAGGGACCCTGCAAGGTCGAAGGACCGGGCTGCCAGTGAAAAACCGAAAACGAAACTGACCAAAAATCAGAAAAACCGAAAAATAAGGGAAGGACTCGCAACGGCGTCGCGAGTCCGGGCAGGAAAACGACCGGCGTCGAACCGAATTAAAAAACAAGTAAAACTCACGAAAATCAACTTTTTTAGCGGGGACACGACGGGTACGTCTGTAGGGCTCTGCGGAAAAAAGACGACTGGGTAAGATGGCACCCTTGGGCGGGAAGGCGACCGCGCATGCGCGCTGCAATTCCCAAAGGCTTTCTGTGAAAGCTGGGGAAAATTGCTCCGCGGGGGCTCCGTCGGCGCCGACGTCACCCATATGTGAGGACTGACTTCCTGTTTGGTCCTGGAGAAATATACAGTAGGAGTTGATTTGACTGAAGAAGTGGCACACTTGGCAATGAAGTGGGTCACCATCGGTGCAGAATCAACTGAAATACCACCTGACTCAATTCCCACTCTGCTGGGTCCAGAGTCAGTAAGGACTGTTGGAGCTTCAGCATATCAGCATGCACCCATAGCACTATCTTGATTGTTGTTGCCATCAATCTGAGGAGTTGAAAATAATCCCAGACTGAGGAAGCCTGCTGCAAACAGAACTGCATCAGGCAATCCAACAGTCTTTTGACCTTTTCCTCTGGCAGGAAGACTCTGTCTAACTGAGTATCAAAATGTGCTCTCAGGAACCCCAGGGGCTGGGAAGGCAACAACTGGCTCTTTCTTGGATTGATCACTCAGCTGAGGCTTTCCAAAAAGGACACCGCTCGGGTCACTACCCAAGATGTCTCTGAAAAAGAACGGACTCGGGTGAGCCAGTTGTCCAGATATGGGTGCACACAAATCCCTTGGTGCCGTAGCACCGCAGCTACCACCACCATGACCTTGGAGAAAGTTTGTGGAGCAGTGGAGAGTCTGAATGGGAGGGTGGCAAACTGAAAGTGAGAGGCAAGCACCGCAAAATGCAGATACTTTGCAGATTCTCTTAGACTGGAATATGAAAATATGTCTCGGCCAAATCCAGAGATGCCAGAAACTCCCCTCAGCACAGTTTGAAAAACAGCGCAGAATGTGCATGTGCTCATTGACACTATTGAGGTTCAGAATGGGCGGGAAGGATCTGTCCTTTTTCAGCACCACAAAATAAAATGGAATACTTGCCCTTGCCCTGATTATCCAGGGGAACGGGCCCCACTGCCTTCAGAAGCAGCAACTTGTCTAAGGTGGTCCACACAGTGGCTCTTTTGATCACAGACCCAAAAGGGGAGATGATAAAGGCGCCCTGGATCCGCTCTTTGCACTCCAGAACACAGCCATACTGAATGGTGTCTAGCACCCAGCGATCCTTGGTGACCCCGAAGCCTGCCCCTAAGGGGGGAACCAGGCAATGGGCCCCCAAAACGTCATTGTGCAGCCTGGGAGGGTCCTCCTCTGAAGGGGATCCTGGCCCACCCACTCCAGGAAAGACTGAGAATGAGCCTGAAGTTCAGATAGCAGAGGAGGAGAAAGGCTTTGCAGGCCGGAAGTGATGGGGTCCCAAGACCCCCAGGATTCTGACCAGCACCCGCAGGGAGCAGGCAGAGGCGACGGGAAACAAACTCCAGCCCGCTTCACAGGCCCAGAAGGCAGTAAGATTTTATCTCACCCAGGTCCTTCACCAGATTCTCCAAATTGGCCCCAAAAAGAAGCTTCCCTTTAAAGACCAGTTTGGTCAACTGAGCTTCAAATAATTCCCACCTGCCTTAAAAACATCTGCTATACTAAATGTTTCTGCAATCACATAGGTTGTTATATTTTCGATGACACAGCTCCCTACCAGCATCATACTTCCATTTAACCAGTCAACTGTTCTGTATTGCCATACACACTTGCTCTTTATGTTTATGCACCAGACATTTTACATGACTCATAGCATCTCTGTACTGCCTTACAACCTCTGCCACATCCCAACCTCTAATCTACTCCAACGCTCAACCCTCATTTGCTCGTCATTTTATGTAACTCTGTGATAACATTGTTCCTCCTACTGCTGCTACTGCAACCACTTTACTAGCTACCCTATCCAACAAATCTACATACCACAACTCTCTTCCCTCAACCTCACTGGAAACAACCAATAGCCTTGCCACACACTGTTTGATTGTTATAAGATACACTTTACCCTAAGAAACTAATGGCTTCTTACAGTATTCCAAAGTATTACTGCCTACATTGTATCATAATACAATTAGCTACATTGAAACATCCTTCACACTATTGATATATTATCAGTCGAGAACTAAACTACAAAAAATACCACGTCAACCCAACCAGGATAACCATAAATATCAAACCATAAGAAATACAAAACTATCGGCCACTGTAGAATAAAAAAACAAAGATGTACCCAAATACTACAGTAAGCCTAATTCTTGGCACATTGATTCCATCCTGCCTAACCCTCAAACTAAATGGCCAACTGCCCACTGATATCACTAACCAACCCATAACAGTAATATATCTACATTACCACGAACACACAATACGTCCACCCTACAAACCCACAATCAGAGCCCATTACAACAATTACACAGGCAAACTGATACATATCACCCCTATAGCTCAACTAAACCTGCCAACCAGGAAAACAAAAAGGAACACTCTCCTAAAATGCTCATATATAAATGCCAGATCCTCGAAGAAGAAAATCCCTATCATTCTGGACCATCTACATGATGCTAATCCAGACATAACATTTATAACTGAAACCTGGCTCTCAGAAGTAGATCATATTCTCCTGACTCAACTAAGAACTACTAAGTACGAAGTTTATCACACACCCCAAATAAATAAACGAGGTAGTGGGGTCCTTACCACTGTAAAGAAATCCCTGAATGTAACACCGACACTCTCTAACACAAAAGCAGACACAGACCAAATGATAATTGAAAATAGAAACACAGCATTCTATCTTACTTACAGACCTCCATCCACAGATCCTGATGGCCTTACTAACATCCTTGAAACAGTATGCACCATAGTCTGTAAGAATGATACAGTTCTATTAGGCGAGTTTAATATAACCTTCCTGCAACAGATTTAAAAAAAAAAAAAAAAAAAAAGAGGAAGGCCAGCAATGAGATGGATCGACACAATAACAGCAACTACGGGTACCAGTCTGTCAACAATGAGCCGCCTGACTCAAGACCGAACACAATTTAGGATAGCTATCCAGAGGGTCGCCATGAGTTGACTCCGACTCGACGGCACTTAACAACAACAAACAGATTCAAGCAACATCATTCCTAAATGCCATGGAAGATATCTACCTAAGTCAAATACTACTCCAACATCGCTCTTCACCACCTCGTAGCCACAGTCTATCGCACGTAATCCAAACCAATAGAATGGCACTCCAGATCGCGGCCATTCTCAGCTTCTACCTTCTCACCCACTGGCTTGGAACATCCCAGGCCCTCTACACGTCACATGGCAAGATTCCAATCCTGAACAGCCATGGAAAAAGATGGAATGGTCCCCACACTTCAACCCAGGAAATGACGCGCACACGCGCCACTCCCACCTGATACATGTTGCACTCCAGATATCTAAAACACCCAGCCAGGTAAAACCTTTGAGATGCCGACCCCTAAAATGTGCTATCATCAACGCACGCTCCATCCGCAACAAATGGCCTGTGATCCAAGACTGTATCTCATGTTATGACCTTGAGATACTCATGATAACCGAAACATGGCTCTCCTCTGAAGACAACGTCCTCCTTAACCAACTCCTACCCCCCAATTTCTCCATCCACACGAAACATCGGGAAAACAAAAAAGGAGGAGGGGTTCTCATAATCTCCAAATCAGACCTCAATTTCCACATTGTGGACTTCTCTAGCACAAACAACTTGGACATCCTCTCTGTTACAAACCAACAATGCTCCCTCAACTTGCTGTATAGAACACCTTCTTCTTCTCCAGATGACCTGCCAACCATTGTTGACCTTGCTACTAACACACTCACTCCCAAGAAACCAAAACTGGATAATGGGTGATTTCAATCTCCCTTCTCTACCCCAAAACCACGCAAATGCTTTCCTTGAAGCAATGGAAGACCCGGGATTCAAACAAATCATCAACGAACCCACGCATACAAAGGGGAACATTCTGGACATGGTATTTACCCCTCATCCAGTCATGATCCAAAACAACAATCCTCCAGTATCAATCGTAGAGGTACCCTGGTCCGACCACAAATTGATCATTATCCAGATACCCATCAACATTGACCAGCCAGACAGAAGTCAACACACAAGCAACACCTCTAGAGCTGCTACCAGATGCTTTCGCCCCTTCGATAGGGAACACATCCTTTCGGAGATCCCATCACTCCTCAACTATAGCTCACCAGACCTTAATGAACTAATCTCTCAATGGAACTCCAGCCTGCTTGCCTTATCACAACGCTCAAACCCGAAAAATACAGCGAGGACAAAAAATAAAAGCTCCGCCCCATGGTTCTCCCCTGAGCTACGATCCTCTCTCACACAACTACGGAGACTTGAACGCCGATGGCGCCGATCGCGTTCAGAGGATGACCAGACTGCTTACCGCACCCACCTTGCAATACATCGTGAAACAATCACTACTAAAATGAGACAATGCCATACCGACACCCTAAAAAGGTCTCTGAATAAACCACGGGACCTCTTCAACTTGGTCAAAGCCCTCTCAAAGGAACCATCTCCCGAACAACATAGCGAGATTCACCCGCAAGAATTTGCCGATTACCTGCAATCCAAGATCGTGCAAACTAACAAAGTGTCGGTAATTCCATACCAAGATCCGACGGGCCTATCCCCACTGAACATACTCTACACACCACCCACTAATCTTATCCAGAACACCATAGCATCCCTTAACACCTCTACTGCTCAGACTGACCCATGTCCAGCGTTTTGGATCAAGGAGCTACGTGATGTGTCCAGCCCCGTCATCGCAAATATAATGCAGATCTCCTTCACAACAGGATATTTTCCCTCTTCACTCAAGCAGACCTCCATTAGGCCCCTACTGAAAAACCCCAAACTAGACCCCCAAAGAGTTGACTCTTATCGGCCAATAGCCAGCATCCCTCTATTAGCCAAAATAATTGAGAAAGAGGCACAACGGCAAATTCAGGACCACATTGATGCTGCTGCTCCCTTAGACAACTGTCAACATGGCTTCAGAGAACATCATGGGGTCGAGACACTACTCACTACTCTATTCAACGACATCATCACAAGAATTGACAACGTCCGTCAAGGCTGTGTGCTTATATTCTTAGATATAGCCGCAGCATTCGACTCCGTCAGCCACGAAATACTCCTTGAAAGATTGAAAGAGAAGGGAATCTGCAACAGTGCACTAGAATGGTGCAAGTCTTATCTGGATGGCAGATGGCAATATGTGAAGTCTGGATCTGAAGAGTCAACACATTTCCATCAAAAGCAAGGGGTACCCCAAGGCTCCTCACTATCCTCCTTACTCTTCAATATTTACATGCAACCCATCTGCAATATCATAAGATCTTTCAATGTGAACTGCCTGATATATGCAGATGACATCCTCTTATACATGCCTTTCTCCACAACTCACATGGACCTGACCCCACTCACGGACTGCTTCAATGCAGTGTCAACCTGGCTCCAATCACAGAACCTACGCATCCAACATAGAAAAACTGAAGTACTATTCATCACCAGAGACCCCAACTTTACTCCCCCACCCCACGTCAGTGTCAAGGAAGCCGACCTGCAGACCAAAGAGGCAATAAAATACCTGGGAGTAACTGTCGATCAACGACTGGACATGAAAAGTCATATAAGCAATATTGTCAAAGCTGTCTATTTTAAAATCCGTTCACTCAAACACCTACGCTCATTGTTGGACCCAGAGGATTTCCGAACCATATATCAAGCGCTGATCCTGCCACATTTCGACTTTGCAAATGCCATCTTACAAGGGCTTCCCCAATCCACACTAGCCCCCTTACAGTTGGCCATGAATGCCGCAGCCAGAGTCATCTACGGAGCTTCCAGAAGCGACCACGTAACGCCCATTCTCAAACAACTGCACTGGCTACCTATCCATGGGAGGATCACCTTCAAAACCCTTCTGTTAACATTCAAGGCAATCAAAGGCATCTCCTCCCCCTCACTCACGCATCTTTTCCACATGGTTCCCCCCAACAGATCTAGAAGAGCAACATCTATCAACCTGCTAATCACACCAAAGGCATCGACAAAGTGCAACAAGACAACCACAAACCGAGCGTGCAGTTTCTATATCCCCAGATGCTGGAATGCTCTACCCCCTGACATTAGAGCCATAACCAATTTATATCAATTCAGGAAAGCACTCAAAACCTACCTCTTCATCCAATATTTCCCAGACAACCTTTGAGCCTAGATTTCCCTCTCAAGAAATCACCCCTCTAGAGATGCCCCCTTACTCATGATATGATTTTACCTATCCTGCAGTGTAAATAGCTCATGTATATAGTTAACCCAGTTATCCAAGTTTCTTTTCCCTGTTCAATGTAAAAACCAGACACCTTGTCGTATGGTAGTTATGTTATGATGTAAACCGCGCTGATGCCGAATAGCGCGGTATATAAGAAACTGTAATAAATAAAAAATAAAATAAATAAATAATAAAAGAACCTACGCACTACAAAGGCAATACACTTGACCTTATCTTCCCTCCCACCAGCAATTAACTTAATGCATAATAATCCCCCCACGAATTAACCCGGTGCCATGGTCAGACTATTACATAATTGAATTCTGAATTGAGGCAAATGTCTACTGCAATCAACCAACTAATCACTTAACAAAACAATACTCAAAATTTAGATATTTTGAAAAAGATGCATTCATAAAAGATCTACTAAATAACATTGACACAGACTCAATAGAGATAGAAGAACTATTACAAAACTGGAACACCAGTAATGCTAAAATAGCAGCCAGACCTCGCTTGCAGCAAGACTTAAAAAAACAAAAAATAAAAACAAAACAACCCCCCCCCAAAAAAAAAAATCATCTCAAAGCAATGTTACACACAAGACACCCGAATACTGAAAAGACAACTGAGAAAACATGAATACATGTGGAGATCTGCAAAAACATCAGAAAATAGGAAAAAATACTTAGCTATCCTGTCGCTTTACCGCCAACAAAAAAATGACTTAAAAAAGGAATACCACACTAATCTACTTATGAAATCACTAAATAAACCAAGGTATCTATTCACAATAGTAAAATCGCTAACTAACCAACCTAAAGAAATTAACAAATCAAACCATATTCCCACAAGCCTTAGCTGATCATTATATGAGGAAGCTAAACTCCCTAAATAACCCCACCCTAGAGCCTACCTTCAGTATGGCCAATCCAACTAAATAAACACTGCAATAAGCTCCTTGGTAATCCCCAAAGCAATGACTCATTGTACACAAGCAACTGTAAACAGGGCCTTCAGTCTCTGCGCACCCAGATGCTGGAATGCTCTTCCACCACATATACGAGCAATCCCGGACCTAACCAAATTCAGGAAAGCACTGAAGCAGTACCTCTTCCTCAAGTGCTACCTGGAAGATGATACAACAACCCCCCCACTCACAACAATGCTTCACGGCCACATGTAACCACCATCAAAGTGTTGTATATACGTGTAAATACTTTTTCTGTTAGCCATTCAGGTGTAAATAGTTAATACTGTTATCCAAGTTGTGTTACCTGTTCTATGTAATTACGGTGTAACCCCCCACTGTAAGACTCTCCTATGTTCCATGTAAACCGCACTGATGTCGAAGAGCACGGTATAAAAGAAAAATAAATAAATAAATAAAAAATATTGATCAGTTCCATCAGATCTCCATTGAACCACTCAAAAAAATTATTACAAACAAACACAACATTCTTCCTTGATCCTTGCCCAGTAGCATGGATCAAAGCCTCCAGTGACGACTAGCCCCCTTCATTTTAAAAATAGTAAACTTGTCCCCCACCCAAGGTATCATGCCTAAAGATCTTAAACAAGCAGTAAAGCACAGTTACTTACCTGTAACAGGTGATCTCTGGGAACAGCAGGAATAAGTCTTCACATATGGGTACATCGGTACCGACGGAGCCTGCGCGGGAACGCTCCCCAGCGTCCAAAAAGAAAGCCTTTGGGAGCATCCCTCACGCATGCGCACTGCCTTCCCGCCCATTCACTTCCCTCTCATCAGTTGGGTTTGTAGCTGAGACTGAAGGAGGGAAGTAGACAAATTAGAGAGAGAGAGAGAGAGCGCGAGAGAGCGCACAACTCCTAGGGGAGGTGGGTGGGTTGTGAAGACTTATTCCTGCTGCTCCCAGAGATCACCTGTTACAGGTAAGTAACTGTGCTATCTCCAGGAACAAGCAGGAATGAGTCTTCACATATGGGGACTCCCAAGCTAGAGATGTCTAGAGGAGGTCCCAGCATGCTGCAAATCTAATAGATGGGCCGTGCTATTTCCCAGAACCTCAGGCATCCAAGGGATGGAGGGTTGCAGTTGAATTAGAAGGGGTGTGCTGTGGAACAGCTTGACTAAACAAGGCGTCTAGAGGGGAGTCCTTATGTAGATAATAAATGTTAGTAAAAATTGAATTTCAACTTTCTAATGTGGACCTCACTCAAAAATATTACGAAAGTATTTGTTGAGGGTAATATGGTCTGGTGCTAAGAGCCAGTACATTATCCCCAAATAAATTACCTCACTGTGAAGTAGAGGAAAATAAATTTTGCAATACAGGGAGAGGTCAGAAGCCTTAATGGCTAGAACTAATCCCAGAAGAATATAACTGGGGGAGTTTAATGAGGTTGGACTTTGGAGGAAAAGCAAAAGCTTCTGTAGGCCAAGGTTTGAAGCTCTTTGTCCTTGGAGCGGGATAAGGCTCTAGGAAAGAGAGGAGGCAAATCCGACTGGTTTTCAGAAAAAGGATGGGTCTTTAAGACCCCTCTATGGAAGTGAAAGAAAAACATTTGTAGTAGGCGGTGTAGCCTCCAATTTCTTGAAGATCAGTAATGTCTTCCCTAAGTGATGTCACTTAGGATGATGACTTTACATGGAGAGCTTCAGATGTAGCATAACCGGAAGGTTACGGTAAAATAAGGTAGTTTCTAATTCCTATAGAAATTGGTTGTCTATTAAAATGCTATGGTATGCTGGAACAGCATTAATATGGACAGTAACAAATCTTTCAGAGTCAGATATATATATATATATATATATATATATATATATATACACACATATACATATATATACACATATATAAAGAGAGATTCACTTAATAACAAGAAGGGGTAAGACCTGCTTGAGAATATAGATAGAGAACCCCTTACTGGTTACACGTGGAAGAACCATGAAGGAGGTTACATGGAAACCAGTGGAATGTTCCTAGTCAGAAGGAGAGGTCTAGATACAGCTAAATAAATAAATAGATTTCTTTAAAAATTCTAGACTTTGAATAACCAGAAAATGGAGACCTACGTGAAGGGGTGCAGAGGAGATCCTTAGTCTTAAGACAACAAGTCTGGATCCTTCTATAACTTCAGTGGAGGAAAAAGACACAATATAAGGGGATACCATGTTTGCCCCTCTATGAGGGCAATATGAGTATCATGCATTCTTTGTTCAGCATAAGCTCCAATGAAGTATTG
This sequence comes from Ichthyophis bannanicus, assembly GCA_033557465.1. Taxonomy (NCBI): domain Eukaryota; kingdom Metazoa; phylum Chordata; class Amphibia; order Gymnophiona; family Ichthyophiidae; genus Ichthyophis; species Ichthyophis bannanicus. Next base: position 1,504,414,719 of record CM066032.1, read on the forward strand.
GGAATTAGAAGGAAATGCACTAGACAAGGACCAACTGCAGTGAAAAGAAATGCATCCCTGTTGCAAGAGTTCCAGTGGAGATGTGGAACAACTCAGGGAATTAAGCAATTCTTTATGCTTTCACGTGATCTAAGCCCTGGTTCGTTTTCCTTAAAAGGAAATTTTAAGGAAGATGGTAAGAATAGGAAAAAAAACAGTCATGAGGGAGCATGACTGGGCAAAGCCTTTTAACCATCTGGAAGTTACCCACCAGGAATGGATCTGACGCTCTCTGTCAAAGGCCAATAGTTGCAGAGATTTTTTGTTTATCTGCAGAGAGCATGTTATAGGTTTCTTAGGTGAGATCTTGCTGTTTAATTGCCAGTGTGCTACCTTATCTATTCTGTTGGTGACAGAAAAAAATTTAAGATGGCTAAGAATAGTAGACAGGCCGGTTGCCTGCAAAGATAAATTTGCCCCAAGTAGGTTTTGGAACCTGTCTTGGAATTATTTGTTATTAAGGCAGCAGAAACGTTAGGTCCCTTAGATTGGAAAAGGACCCCGACAGGACATAATTAGGAGTGGTAAAAACTCAATTATGGTCCGATAGCTGCCTTAAAAGAAAATAGATTGAGAAGATTACAAAGGGGAAGAAAACTCTGTATGGGAACCACTTACTGGTGTAGGTATTGAAGAAACTCCTATGGCTTAAAAAGTAAGCCCTCCAGTTGAATAGTATCACTCTTAGACAGAATGTCTCGACTAAGAGGGATAGAAAAGTAAATACAGAGTTGTGAAGACTTAGAATTTGGTACGCCTCTGAAACAGGTAAAGCCCCCCTGCAGTCAAAAAGTATAATAATATATCCTTGTACAGGAAAACTGTCAAGGTGAAGGGCATAGCCTACCTTGTTATTAGTTGCTACTCCTCCTTTTCCTTCAAAAAGGAGAGTAGAAACCTGTTACCTGTAGGTTAGCGGTTTTGAACCTCAAACAGAAAAAAGATATTTAATGAATAAAATATCAGAAACCCTGCGACTGCTGGCTTTGCTGAGCCTGTTGAGCTTTTGGTTTTCTTAGACTGGTATGATGTTGCCCTGCTGTGGAGACAGCTGCAGGATGGGTAGAAGATGGAATAAAACTTTTTTCCCTTAGGGGGATAAAAGTTTGTTAGGAGATTTTTACTAGCTGGGATAGAGGAAAGTTTTGACAATCCTCTGAAAGCAACAATATCAGTGTTTTAACTGATTAGCTTGGAATAAAGCATCCTTGTTAAAGAGATTTTCACCAGTACAAGGAGTATTTCCCAGCCCTTATGCTTGTTCCCATTTGTCCAAGTCTGAAGCTTGGAGCCAGGCCATGCGTCGTGCCCCTATGGCTATAGCAGAGGTTCTGCTAATAGACTCAAAACAGTCTCCAGGGAAGCACGATTAAGGAACTTAGAGACATTTTGAGCATGACTGACTAATAAGAAATAGTCTGCTCTTTTATGTTCTTGAAGAAAAGGGTTCAAAAGCTTTAAGTTCTTTGTGACCTCTTCAAGAGATAATCCCATATAGAAAATATATGAGATAATTCTTGCTGAAAGCATGGATGCCTGGAAGCATCGATGTCCAAAGGCATCTAAAGTCCTAGACTCACGACCTGGCGGATAAGAGGAGTGCTCTTTGCACTCTTAATACGCCTCATTGCTGATTCTACAACAATAGAATAATGATGAGGAAGTTGAGTCTTTTGAAAACCTGGAAGAAGGTGGCACCTTGTACATAGTGTCAAGTGTCTTAGAATGTGGGGATACCATTAAAGGAGTTTCCCCACATTCTTAATAGCAGATCCTGTAAGATCTGATGCAAAGGAAGCATGATCACCTCCTTTGGATCCAGGGGAATTGCAGAGTCTCTGAATCCCCTGGTATGGATCTTTACCAGGTATAGAAATGTCAAGTAACTTTGCCATATCAAGCAGAAAAGCTTGAAAAGAAATCTCCCCTGAGGAGGACCCTCTATAATGAGGGGTAAAGGCTAGAATTGTACCGATGGATTCATCCCAGTCATCGGGATCGGAAGACTTGAAAGGATGAAGCATCGGATTTTCTTTAAAGCGATGTCTTCGGTACCGCCCGAGGTCGGTACTGAGACGCGCGGTACCGAATCCTCCATGCTAGGAGAGCGATTCCAGGCTCGGCATCGAAGGAAGCAAGTCTGTCGAAGCACACATGGATGGTACCGACACCGGAGCCGATGTCAATACCGGTACCGAAAGCCGATACCAATACTCGAGAAAGGTCTGCAGCAACTCTAGCGGTACCGAAGTAGCTGAGAGCACTAGACTACGTTCATCGGTGAGGAGTGTTTCATCCATCACCATAGCCGATGCCGGGGTGTCGGTACCACTCGAAGCGGCCACAACCACCGAGCATGGTCCAGGTATGTTCATCGAGGTAAGAACCCCGGGAACAACCTGAAGTCCCTTTAAATGCTTTGGAGCCCGAAGACTCCCGCCGGGGCTTTAACTGCCAAAAATGTCCTCGAGGGCAACGCCAGAGGCATCTCGATGCTTAGAAGGAGATCTACCACTCGAGGACTGGCTAGGTCTTTACAGACTTTTGTTTGGTTACCTGATCCTGTGAAAAAGAAGATATTCTGGCTGGTGACATCGAGTCCGATGTGAACCGGATATCGAGTTGTGCTCGATCATGAAGACTTCTTCTGTTTGAGCTCCAGCAGGAGAGACACTCCAGTGGGCAATGGTCAGGACCTAAACATTTTAGACACCAATTATGAGTGTCTAAAAATATATCTGTACCGCCACACTTTGAGCATTTCTTAAGGATAGTGGCTGGCTTTTCCATAATGGGGAAGGATAGAGGCCTAGTGGCCTAGAAAAACCGTCAGGCACTAAACAGGAAAAAATTCCTAGAGAAAAGAAGAAGAAGAAATTTGTTAGTAAAAAGAAAGAAAAGCACCAGCGGGTGGTACCGGTGGCGTCGAGGGAAGGCAGACGCGACCACAAAAAACTAAGAATAAAAAGAAGAATTTCTGCGGTGACAGGAATACATCCTGCCGGCTCCGCGGAACAAAACAGAAAACTGATGAGAGGGAAGTGAATGGGCAGGAAGGCAGCGCGCATGCGTGTGGGATGCTCCCAAAGGCTTTATTTTGGACGCTGGGGAGCATTCCCACGCAGGCTCCGTCGGTACCGACGTACCCATATGTGAAGACTCATTTCTGCTTGTTCCTGGAGATTTCGCCCCTATACTAAAGCAAAAAACACTGGAATAGCAAATGCCCATCCTCCTATAGATCAATCTCAAGCTTACCATTCCTTGCAAAAAATAATAGAAAAACATGTACATAATCAACTCCAAGACAACATAGAACAGTATGCTCTGCTAGATGACCATCAATATGGCTTTAGGCCATACCACAATGTAGAAACACTGTTGCTGGTACTAATTAACAATTTCATAAAACGGTATCGACAATGCAAACCAGGCCTTTATACTAATATTCCTTGACCTTAGCAGCAGTCTTTGATTCAGTAAATCATAACTTACTACTCCAAAGGACTAAAACAAATCAGATTACATGGCACCACGTTAAAGTGGTTCATTCATATTTACGGGAACGGTCTCAACAAGTAAGAAGTAAACAAAGCTCTAGTACCTATACACAAACAAATGGTCTCCACAAGGATCTGCTCTATCCGCGCTTCTATTTAACATATACCTCCAACTTCTATGTAAAATAATAAAGGAGAATTTCAAGTAGTATTTGTGTATACCTTCCATTTAACACAGATATACCCATACTGAATCCCATCATAGAATGTTTCAACAAAATTGCCCATTGGCTGAAATCTTATGGTCTCAATATAAATTACTAAAAAAACAGATGTACTCTTCATAAACAGGAATCAAAGTTTCACACCTCCCACAACATTGATGTACAAGGAGCAGCATTACATGTTAAAGATGAGGTGAAATATCTAGGTGCAACACTTGACAAGACCCTACATTTTAAATACCATATCAGAACTCACAAAAAAGGTGGTGGAGTACTAATAATGTCAAAAAAAGAACTAAAAGCCAAAAAACTAACATCGAACCTACACACCAACATAGATACCATTATTGTGAAAATTGGCAACATAACAATCTGCCTAATTTACAGGCCACCAGACAAACAATCAGAAAAACTAGACCCACTAATTGACTTTTTAAGTTCCTCCACTGAACAAAATCCAATTATTATGCTTGGAGACTTCAACACTCCATCACTACCAGCATCATATGCCTCCCTCTTTATGGAATCAACAATAGACATGGATTTTCACCAAATAATAAACACTAGCACGCATGAAAAAGGTGGTATCCTTGACATGGTATTCCTACCAAACGAACTCTACCAACTCTATAACCCAACATCCCTCAATTGCACACGGACCCCATGGTCAGATCACTACCTTATCAACTTTAATATCACAATAAAACACATCAGTTAAACGAACAACAACTAATGCACCTACATCAAGATTTAAAAAAATACAATGAAGAAGAATTCCTTGACATAATAATCCCTAATTTATCTACATCACCAATAAACCTAGATGCAGCAGTAACGAACTGGCACAAAACCATCAAAAATGCTGCAGCTAATAAACAAATAACTAAGAAAAACACACACCTTAAAGAAGGTCAAACCCCCTGGTACAATAAAGATTTAAAGCTAATGAAAAAGAACTTAAGAAAAGCCGAATATAAATGGAGGGAAAAATAAAAACACAATTACAAAAGACTCATACCTCACGCTACTTAACAAGTATAAAGACGCAATAAACAATGCCAAGAAAAATTACCACGCCTCTATCTTAAACAACGCAATAAATAGACCTAGAGAACTTTTCTCAATTGTCCAAAAGCTGACTAATAATAATCACAACTCCAGCAATGAAATCACAGACATTACCCCACAGACACTGGCAAATTACTACATGAACAAGACAACGTACCACCCATACCACCTAAGCCAGTAGACACTTCCCAAATACTTAACACAGATGAATGGTCGGTATTTCAACCCTTAACACAGTTGAACTCAAATCCATCATCACAAACATTAATACTACAAATTCACTACTTGACCCTTGTCCAGTAACCTGGATAAAGAACTCCCTACCTGTACTCTCTCAGTTCATCCTCCCAATAATAAACCTCTCCCTAAAAAGTGGATACCTACCCGCTACTCTAAAACACGCACAGATCCGCCCAATCCTAAAAAATACTACCCTTGACAAATCATCACCTAATTCTTACAGACCCATATCGAGTATTCCATTCATGGCCAAATTAATTGAAAAAACTGTACAAATTCAAACACAAGAATTCATTGATAGCTCAGCCCCACTTGACGACCAGCAATATGGGTTTCGCCCCAGACACGGAGTAGAATCACTACTAACAGTGCTAATCAATACACTTGTGCGGGGAATAGACAAACCTAAACAAGCATTCCTTACTCATATTCATAGACGTGTCTGCAGCCTTCGACAGCGTTCACCATTCAATAATGATCAATAAACTTAAACAAATAGGTATTAAATCCACTGTTCTAAAGTGGTTTACTTCTTATCTAACAGAACGATCACAAACGGTACAAATCGGTAATCTCTCATCAAAAAACATACAAACAAGAACTAGGCCTCCCACAAGGCTCAGCTCTGTCAGCGTTGCTTTTTAACATATATCTAAAACACATCTGTAAAATATTTAAAAAATTCAATGTCCTCTATCACCTATATGCGGACGACATAATGATGTATGTCCCATTCAAAATCCCAAATATCATTACACAACTCATTAACGACTGCCTCACTGAAATCAACACCTGGCTAAATGAAAACAATCTGTACATCAATCACTCAAAAACAGAAGCCCTAATAGTAACTAAATGCACAACATTCATTCCCCCCTCGCATATTACATTGCAAAATAATAATATCATACTAAAAACTGAAATACGCTACTTAGGTGTTATACTGGATAAACATCTCAGCATGGACACACATGTAAGAAACATAGCAAAAAAAAGTTTACTTTAAACTAAAAATATTAAAGCAACTCCGCCCACTAATGCACTTACAGGATTTCCAACGCGTCATACAAGCAATCATAGCCCCACATTTTGACTTCGCAAACCTAACCTTACTTGGCGTAACCAAGGAAGCCATAAAAAAACTCAATTAGCACAAAACACAGCAGCGAGGACCATAACGAAAGCCCCACCTTTCCAACATATAACCCCAATTTTAGAATATCTACACTGGCTCCCGATTCAAAGCCGCATAGAATACAAAACTATATTAACCACCTACAAAGCCATAACAAAAACAGCACCCCTGCCCATAAATAACCTCATCAAAATAGAACCTACCCATAATCTACAAAGGAGAGACCAGTTAAATAAACTAACCCCACCAAAAGAATTCATTAGGGCCAATAAATCCACTAACAAGAAAGCCTTCTCCCATGCAGCAGCCCCTATCTTGTGGAACACAATCCCAATAGAATTAAGACAATTACCTGATATAATGGAGTTCAGAAAAAAACTCAAAACACACTTATTTACAAAGCATTATGGATCTTTGACCAGCTCATCCCACACCCCCCAACTAGATAAAGGATAATCCTACCCCAGGTAATACACAACTCAACAAAAGAATGAAGTGCTACACCCTAAAACAAAGCGAATAAGTAAATGAAAAACAAAACAATGTATATAGTTTAATTATGTTCAACTGTACATAGTTTACTAATTGTTAATTGTTAATTGTTAACTGTATTTACCTAGCTACTAATTGTTATATGTAAAAACAGACCACACTGTTTATTGTTGTTATATGGAAACCGCACCTGATCAATGGAAGGAGCGATATATAAATAATCTGTTAATTAATTAATTAATTAGATGTTTGAGAGATAGGACTGAGGATAGAGCAGAAACTCAGTTAAGTGGACGCTAACAGATTCGGTAGAAGAGCAGAAGGACAGACTCTAAAATTGTCTGGCAGTTGGGAGGAGAGTGGCTTCTCAGGGTTTGGGTAAGATTGGGCAGACTGGGAAAGTAGGGATTTGGGGTTAGATTGAGGACTGAGGCCCCTTCAAAGGCCTTACACGGGTAACTTCCCTACATGGGTAGTACCTTTCAAAAATCCCGGATAAGTCCCTAACGTACCCTGATGCTAAGCCGTTAGCATCGGGGCGTGTTAGGGGCATTCCGGGATGGAGCGGGGGGGAGAAGAAGAAGGAAAGGGCTAAACGGGTAGCAGCGATTTTGGATGCTACCCGCTTAGCCCTCTGCACTTTAAAGATAGGTGAGGAAAAACCTTGCCTCTCTAAGGCGCAGAGGGCTAGAGGGGCTAAGCGGTCGCATCAAAAATCACTGCTACCCGTTTAGCCTTGGCGGCGGCTGGCGCATCCAGACAAACTCGGATTTTCACTTCTGCCGCCGCAGAAGTGAAATTCTGGGTTAAGGGGGTGGGTGGGCAGGCTATGTGCAGCCGCAGCGCATAGCCTGCCTAATTGAAAAACGGGGCCGTAAGAGTTTAAGTAGGGACAAAACAGTTAGCTGGGGGTATGAGTAGAGTGTTGGATGAGCTGTGGGGTATACAGTAGAGTGAAGAAAGGTGGAAAGATGATGTGAATGACACGGACGGGTTGGAAGGCAGTAGAAAGGGACGGGGCTGTGGAAGGAATAGAAACAGAGGAAAGGGGTGGGTTTTTGATAAGGTGGACAGGGAGGAGATGAAAGGTGTAATGGGAGACTGGGTAGGGATAAGAGACAAAAGAAAAAGGAGCAGGAATGAGCGATGTGGAAAGGGCTGGTGAGGAAATCAAAGGCAGAGGAAGGTTAGATAAGAACTGGGAAGACGATGAGTAAGGTGAGTGGAAGTGGGAAAGAGTAGGTGAAAGAGGGGTAATTGAAGGCTTGGGAAGGAGTGAATAACTAGAAGGGGAAAGAGGGGGAACCAAGAATGGGAGAGAAGGCTACTAGGTAAAAAAAAAAAAAAAATTTGAAAAAACTGGAGGATAAAGAAGGTGGAAGGAGCAGCAAGATCTAGCTTTGGAGGATGGTGAGGTAAACTAGAGGAAAGAAGAAAGGATGAAATATCATTGATGGAGAGAAAATGAACTCAGGGCAAAGAAACTGAAAATGGAAGAGACCTTGAAAAAGGGAAATAAGAAAGTGGAAAAAAAAGACTGGGACCAATAAATAAGAAAAATAAAAAGGATAAGACAAAAGGTACAGAAGAGTATTCTATTTGTATTGTTTTTAGTGATTGGAACATAGCACTTAGGGAATGTGGGTATCTTGCTCAGTACAGGGCAAAACGTGTTTCTATTTCTCTTTCTTCACTGTTCCACTCCTGAAGGTGTCTGGTTTCAGGCTTTCTGTTTCAGTTTCTAAATTGTAATCCTTATCCTCAGTGTTACCAAGTTACCCAGTTCCAGGAGTGAGGTTTTTTTTTACCATTTCTGTTTTGAAATTTGCATTGCAATGCAAGATGGTATTTGTAGTCCTTGATGATATCCTTTGGCATCATTGCTGCAGGTACCATAATGCATCAGGATAAGCATCAGAAAACTAGGACGGGCTTAAAATCGCACTCCTGGAACTGGATAACTTGGCAACTCTGTATTTGGTGAAGGTCTGTCTATATTCTACACATGAGGTACCCTGCTAGCATGCAGTTTCAATGTGGAGATCTATAGCTATCCAGCTTGTTATTTTTTTCCAATAGGAGGTGTTGTGTTCTATGCCTGGTATAATTTTACAGTGCTATATTTTCCTAGGTAGGGCTATTGCTGTCTGAGTCCCGGGAGTGAATTCTGTAATGATAAAGTTCTGGGAATCCTTTTTGCATGGATTTATGTTACTTCGTAGAGTGTCTGACACTGTATGGGACTTGTGTTGCTGTTACTGAGGGGACATCAGAACTTGAATATAATATTTTCTCCATGGACAAAAAGGATAAAATCAGCCATACATGAGTGACATCATCCTGATGAAGCCAGATTGGACCACTCTCCCAAAGCCCAGAAAAACTGGGCGTGCACAAATACCACCTTCAGTGTGCTCCTGACTCCTCCCATTGATCTACTTCATCCACCCAGCAAAGCAGGATCAGACCATTTCTGTTTCTCTATTAATTACGCTATCACCAGTTCAAGGCCAAGCCATGAGTCAGAAATACTACAAGAAGAAGGACTTATTCTGAGGCTTTACCATCTGCTATGCAGGAAGCCGCCTTCCTGAGAATTTCTTACAATCATTACCACTCCAAGGGATACTTGCTGGCACCCATAGAGGTCTTCAAGACTGCAATTAAGCCTCATTCTACTCCTCCCAAAGGCAATGTTCAGGTACCCATGGGATGGTCTTTAAATGCAGCGAGCATCATGGACCCTCTAAGCCAAACTGTAGGGGTACTGTGGTCCCCATAATTTATTCCTATTGTTACCTATTCAGACTAAGGCAGTCTAATTGCCTCAAATAAGGGAGATTTTCTGGTTCAATGCAGAGGTACCTCTGATAACATATTGCAGTTTCTATGGAGGGATTTCCCTTTCTTCACTTCTGATGCACTCTCTGTGGGACTTTACAGTTGGGAAAGCAAAACAAGTCTGTGCAAAAGTAAATCTTCAACTTACTTCATGATTTCTAAGTAGGTACTTTTGTCAGGATCACAACGCTGGCTACAAACAACTTTTACCGTAGCTCCTGAAACTGGATGAGGTATGGTGATACAGCTGTGCAGTTCCTGCCAAAATCTTTGTATTAGCCTCGTTATCTCCTGCCCAGTGTAAGAACAAAAAGTACCCTCCGATGTTTCAAGCAGGCTACAGATAAAACATTTTTTTAATGGTACTGCAATTTTCACAAAATTTACATAAAGTAAATACAAGAAATTGCTAGAATCAAACCATAAGCCATGAAATAAAAGACAAAAAAAGATTTGTAGCATCTCATATCCACATCCTTGGAGAAGGGGAGCAAGCATACGGAGAAACAGATATCTTTGTATAAACTCCATGTAGGAGATATGCAGTGAAGAAATGCTGATACTCCTATGCAGGGCTCTTTCAGTCATACGTGAGGATCATGGGTCAGTTTTAGCAGGCAATGAAACAGGTGACAGTGCTCTGTACCACTGCGTACCCCCTAAAAAAAGCCCTTTTCTGCTCAAATGGAGGGGGCAAAACTAGCCGTCTTCAAGGACTATAGACCACAGAAGATAAAAGGCATATTTTGGAAACCTCACAGATGAGCACTGCAGCAGGTGGCAGTGTTCTCGCTTTGCTCTGCAGATCCAGTCAGACACTCTTCTGCTATTTTCAAGTCTTCAGCCTTTCCTGGATTAACGTTTATGAGGAAATTTCATCTATTTACTTCTAAAAGAACAAATAAATAAATGACTGCATTTTAATTGTAGATGCTGATTCTGCGGATGGTGTGTCTCCTGACCACTCCCAGTATTGGAGAAGCTCTATCCTATCCCTGGGTCTAGGGAGGACGGACACACACACACACACACACACACCTACACCTAACATTCCTAGCTCCACAACGTGGCCCACCAAGAGTGGGGGGTGGGTGGCGCACCCCTGTCAGGCCCACACTTTGGAGGTTGCACGGCAAACATACCTGAAAGACGGTTGGCTTGTCGCACTGTCTCCAAGCTAGGCCAGCTCTGCTCTCCCTACCAAAAGGGGCGGGTGCATCGCAGCACACCACAGAGTGGCACACTGTTGGGGGGCACGCACCCCCAGGTATAAAGGGGGCTGGGAACACCAGTGCCACCCACGTCTTCTTCCCAAAAAGCATTCAGATGCTGGACTGTGGCAGTCACCTCAGGATGAAAGGAATTCAGCCCCTGGCTAGTAATTATGCCCATGCAACAAATTGCATAGACAAACGGCCAGAGAAGGGCTGTGCTGTAATCCAAGGCCATCTGTGCCATCTGTAGCCCACAGGAGGGGCTGCCCCTCACCCTTTCTCTTCTTTGTTCTCTTTGTTAGGTTTCTGGTTTCAATTCTGGTGCTGTAGGGGGAAGGGATAGCCCCTTACCTAAGGGAATATGATTGGGCAGGCACCCAAGGGAGCACCAGTCAGAAACCTGAAAGTAGGTATGAACTGAGTATATAAGGATTGTACAGCCCCTGACTCGGGGCTCAGAGTTTTTGGAAATGATTCCGCTGGGTCTGTGCTAGCACAATAAACTTTGGCTTGTATTCCCACAAGACTCCGGGTGTCCTTTCCTAACTCTTTCGCCACAGCATTTCTCTGCTTCCCTGACTGTGAAGCACGGTAAAGTTTCGTCGTTTACCACCTCTGGGTTTGGACCGGTCGGAACCAGGGAGTGCCGAACGCAGGGGGAAATCTCAGGCGCTACCGGGTGGTTATTTCAGGGAGAATTTCCTTCTTGCCTCGCCAGAGCCGCCGGTTCCTTCCGGCTGACACCCTTGAACCCATGCGGAGTCTGGGAACCAACCCTGTCCTGTTCCCTGTACTGGATCCGGTGAGTACTAAGGGGATATAGTTAGACTGTAAGGTTGGGTCTTTTATGAGAGCATGATCACCTCTGGTCGGTCCGAGTAAGCTGCTTTTGTGACTGAAACCACCGACCTTTTGTTAGTCAGTAAGTTACTGGGATTGCTGGGAAGTGTCTGTATGGTTGCTTGTGTATGTATGAGAGGTATTGAGAATAGATACCGAGTGATTGTGGACTTCTGAGTAGCGCATTTCCTGGCCAGGCAACCGCGCCCAGGTCACAAAAAGGAGGAAGCGTGTGGTGTTTGTCTCTCCTTTGTTTCTAGGACTGGATGGACCCCTTACCCCCAGTCCGCCTACCCGCTCCTTTTGTTTGAAGTCTGTGGGTCATTATGGGTGGATCCGAGTCCACTTTGACGCCTCTGAAATGTACGATCAAAAACTTTAAAAAGGGTTTCTCTTGGGATTATGGTGTAAAAATGTGTGTCCCTAGATTGCAAGTGTTAAGTGAGAGGGAGTGGCCAATTCTGTCTACCTCATGGCCCACCTCAGGGACTCTGGATGTCGGTATTGTGTCTTTAGTCCATCAAATTGTACGCCAAGAGCACCCAGATCAATTCCCATATATAGATTCCTGGTTAGAGGTCTGCCAGAAACGACCCCCTTGGATAACTAAGTGTTATGAAGAACATTGTAGGATTCTAGTTTCAAAAAAGATAGGGAGTATAAACCCTAACCGGACACTCCGCCCTCCGGTTTATCAGTCCCCTGAACAACCGGAGCCCCAACCCCTCCCTCAAGGTTTCCTGTATCGGAACAGTGCCCCTGCCCCACCGCCATATAGGGAGCCTGTGGAACAGGCTGTGGGTGATTCTCCCGCTACCCTGCCAGGCATAGGTGCCCCCTCCACTAGACACCCTATGTACCCTGCTCTTCAGTCCTCTCCTGAGGACAGGGACCCCCCCACCAGCCCCAACTCATCTGACTCCACATATATGGATGATGGGGACACCCGAGACTCGTTTGCCAGCATGGGGTCATCCTCCGATACCTCTGGAACTCTGCCAAAACAATCAGAGAAGTCTAGTCCAGCATATGGCTTAAGGAATCTACCCGGTCAAGACGCTAAGGCTATGCCCTTGCGTGACTCCCCATGCTGAATGAGCAACAGGAAATCGTCTTGGGCCCTCCGAGTCTAGTCTACCTACCCTTTTCCACCACTGACTTGCTTAATTGGAAGACCCACTACGCCTCCTATACAGAGAAGCCTCAGGACCTCACTGATCTTATGGCCACTATTATGCAGACTCACCAGCCAACTTGGTCGGACTGCCGACAACTCTTGTCTACCCTTTTTAACACTGAAGAGCAGTCCCGAATATTAGCGGCTTCCATTAAATGGTTGGAAGGAAATCCTCCTGCCGGGGCCCTTAATGCACAACAGGCTGCGGCCCAGGATTTCCCGGGTGAAGACCCTCAATGGGACCCGAATGATGCAATTGGCGCAGCCTCACTAGCCCGTTTTTGCCAGGACCTAATGGAGGGCCTGAAGAAAGGCGGCCAAAAAGCTATGAACATCGGAAAGGTTTCTGAGGTTCTGCAGTGACCCGATGAGAGCCCTGCCGCTTTCTATGAGCACCTGTCAGAAGCATATCGTCTCTATACTCCATACGATTCGATGGCCCCTGAGAACCAACGAATGGTAAATACCGCTTTCGTGGGACAGTCCCAGGGGGATATCAGGCGGAAGCTACAGAAGCTGGAAGGATTCGCGGGCATGAACGCTACACAGTTAATGGAAGTTGCGCAGAAGGTATTTGTGAATCGGGACCAGGAACAGAGGAGAGAGAATGATCAGAAGATGAAGAAAAAGGCCGACTTCCTCGCCGCCGCTCTCGTTGAGTATCGCCGGGGAGGGCTACCTGCTAGAAGGATGAAGGGAAGAGGTAGGGGTCATTTTTCTCATTTTCCTGCTACACGGCCCCCCTTAGATGCAAATCAGTGCGCCTATTGTAAGGAAGAAGGACAATGGAAGAATGAATGCCCAAATTGCGGGGCCCCATGGAATGGAGGGTGAGGAGCTCTTGCATCAGGGAGAAGGTGGGCACAAAACGGCGCTGAATCTCAACATCAACACCAGTGGAGGGACGATACGGCATTTGAGGGACTGGCCGAGGTAGAAGAATACTACACAGACTACTAGGCCAGAACAGGCTCCACGTTTCTGCTAGGTCCCCAGGAGCCTATGGTCAGTTTGAAAATTGGGGACCAACCTATGGACTTTATGGTGGGGGCCGAACATTCTGTGGTGGCAAGGCCCGTGGCCCCCTGTCTTCCCGTGCAGTCACTATTGTGGGGGCCACCGGTGCTCGGGCCACCAGATCCTTCCTGCAAACCCGTACCTGTGAACTAGGAGGACAGAGGATATCCCAACAATTTCTGTACATGCTGGAATGTCCTGTCCCCCTCCTGGGCCGGGACTTGCTTACCAAACTTCAAGCACAGATATCCTTTGCTGAAGGGGGACACATGGAAATGACACTGAAAGGGAAACCCGCTGGCATACTGGTTCTGTCTGTCCCCCGTGAAGAGGAGTGGCGACTCTACAGTACCTCCCCGTCTAGGCCCCCAGACCCCAGTGTTCCACCCGGTATCCGAGCCCCACCCGAAGTATGGGCTGAAGAAAATCCACCTGGTCTGGCGAAGAATGCCCCCCCCCCCCCAGTTATTGTCACCCTCAAGCCAGGGGCGGTACCGGTACATGTGAAACAATACCCTCTCCTGCGGCCTGCGGTAGAGGGAATCCACCAGCATTTGAGAAAACGACTTAAGTATGGACTACTGCGAAAATGTCAATCACCGTGGCATACACCCCTCCTCCCTGTCAAGAAGCCCAGAGCGGGGGATTATCATCCAGTCCAAGACCTGAGAAGGGTAAATGATGCAGTCGTTGCCATACACCCTGTAGTCCCAAACCCCTACGCTCTCCTGGGACTGATCCCTGCCGAGGCCACCCACTTTACAGTATTAGACTTAAAAGATATTTTCTTCTGCGTGCGCCTCGCGGCAGCCAGCCAACCTCTGTTTGCCTTTGAATGGGAGGACCCCATCACCGGAACACGGGGCCAACTTACCTGGACCCGATTACCTCAGGGCTTCAAGAACTCGCCCATGCTCTTCAGTGCAGCTCTCAGTCAAGACCTAGCAAATTACCCCGTCACTCCTGGCAGAAGGATCCTACTGCAGTACATTGATGACCTCTTAGTCGCTGCAGACTCCCGGGAAAAGTGCGTGCGGGCCACCAATGATCTGCTTTACCTCCTGCGGGAGGCAGGATACAGGGTCTCCAAAAGCAAGGTGCAGTTGTGCCAAACGGAGGTCAAGTACCTGGGATTCCACCTGTCCACCGGGATCCGCCGACTAGGTCCTGAAAGAAAGGAGGCAGTGTCATATACCCATTCCCCAGACCAGGAAGGAGTTGAGGGCCTTTCTAGGGGCTGCAGGTTATTGTCGCATCTGGATCCCAAACTTTGCACTGATGGCCAAACCTCTCTACGAGGCCACAAAAGGAGCAGAAATGGCCCCCATGGAGTGGGAGGCTCAACAAGATACGGCCTTCAGGGCCCTGAAGAGGGCTCTGATGTCATCACAAGCCTTAGGACTCCCAAATGCACAGAAACCATTCCACCTCTGTGTCCATGAGGTCGGAGGCACCGCCCTGGGAGTCCTAACTCAGGCCCTTGGTTCCTGGCAGCGCCCTGTCGCCTATTTGTCTAAACACCTGGACACAGTTGCCAAAGGATGGCCCCCGTGTTTGCGGGCCATTGCAGCCACGGCACTCCTGGTGGATGAGGCAGACAAATTAACTCGGCCAGAACCTACAGGTCACAGTTCCACACTCCGTCCTGACCCTCATGGAACACAAGGGAAACTATTGGTTCACTAACTCTCGGATGCTCAAGTACCAGAGTATGTTGTGTGAAAATCCATGACTTGAGCTACTCTCCAGACCCTGAATCCGGCCACGCTCCTACCTGCTGGTCCTGGACCCCCTGACCATGACTGCCTGGAAGTTATGGATACTGTGTTCTCCAGCCGCCCGGACTTGACGGACCTCCCTCTCAAGACCCCAGATGTAACCTATTTTGTGGATGGGAGCAACTTTATAGCCAATGGTCAACGGCGTGCAGGGTATGCGGTGGTGACCCTATGTGTGGTAATAGAGTCCTCGACCCTTGCCCCGGGAACTTCGGCCCAGAAGGTCGAACTGGTGGCCCTTACTAGAGCCTTACTATTAGGGGAGGGTCTGTGGATAAATGTGTACACTGACTCCAAATATGCCTTCACTACCTTGCATGCCCATGGAGCCCTTTACAAAGAGCGAGGGTTAATAAATCGATAGGGAAACCCATAAAATATGGTCGTGAGATCCTGGCCCTGTTAGATGCCGTTTGGGCCCCAAAGCAAGTTGCTGTAATGCACTGTTGGGGCCACCAGAGAGGGGGAGGGGAGGTTGCCAAGGGAAACCGGATGACTAATAAGGGAAAAAATGTTTTTACTCAAGACGTAATTAAACTCTGGAATTTGTTACTGGAGGATATAATAAAAGCTGTTAGTGTAGCTGGGTTTTAAAAAGGTTTGGACAAGTTCCTGGAGGAAATATCCATAAACCTTTATTAAAGAGGACCATGGAAATCCATTGCTTACCCCAGTACAAGCATTGTGGAACCTGTGTCCTTTGGGGAAACTGCTAGGTACTTGTGACCACTGTTCCCTCTAAGCTGTGCGCATGTGCGAGCGCACATACTTTACAACAGAGCGCACAAAAATTACAGCTCTGATTCTGATAGAAAACAACACAGATGTCTTAAAATTTAAAAGTTATGATTGTAATTACTAGAAATTTCCCGCTTCATTTAGTAATCATCTATTTTCATTTAATTTGATTAAAATCAATGTGGTGTACATACTGTATTCTGACGTGTAGTCAAATTTTAAAGTATATAACTCCGAGTGTCGTTATGTGGCGCACAAAAATGTAACCTTCCTTCAAAAGCTGCACACAGCTGATATTATCTCCAGGAACAAGCAGGAATGAGTCTTCACATATGGGTACATCGGTACCGACGGAGCCTGCGCGGGAACGCTCCCCAGCGTCCAATCAGAAAGCTTTTGGGAGCATCCCACAGCGCCTGCGTGCTGCCTTCCCGCCTTTCCAACTGTCTCTCCTCAGTTTTCGTTTTTCCGCGGAGCCGGCAGGACGTACTCCTGTCACCGCAGAAAATTTCTTTTTTAATTCTTTAATTCTTCTTTTCTTGTGGTCGCGGCTGTTTTTCCCGCCTACACCGGTACCGCCGGTGGGTTTTTTCTTTTCTTTTTCTCAAACTCAGGGAAAGTTTTCCCTCAGTTTCTGTCTTAAATTTTTTGGGCCTGTAAGGCCTCTCCATCATGGAACCTTCTTCTAAGAAGTGCCTTAACTGTGGAAATACAGTTTTCTTTTTAGACTCCAACAATTGGTGTCTAACCTGTTTGGGTCCTGACCTTTTCCTCCGGAGCCATTGGACTACAATTTTATGAGAAGAGATTTTCCATTTCGAGTTTCCCTCGATACCAGGTTCCCTTCCAGTGTCAGGGCACCGACCAATTCTTCTCTACAGGATCAGGTAACCCACAAACAGTCTGTTAAGACTAGCCAATCCTTGAGTGGTAGGTCTCATGCCAAGCATGATGACGGCTCCAGCCTTGCCCTCAAGACCCTATTGGCTTCAAAACCCCGGCGGGAGTCTTCGGTCTCCAAAGCCTTTCAGGGGTTTCAGGTTGTTCCTGGGGCTCACCCCTCACAGAACATACCTGAGCCATGCTCGGTGGTGGCATCCGCTTCGAGCGGTACCGATACCCCGGCATCGGCACCGGTGTTGAGTGCTTCACTCTTCACCAGGGATCGTCATCTGGCGTCCTCGGTACCTTCGGGACCGATTGATACGTCCCAGTTTGACTTTCCAGTATCTGAGCCATGCTCGGTGGTGGCATCCGCTTCGAGCGGTACCGATACCCCGGCATCGGCACCGGTGTTGAGTGCTTCACTCTTCACCAGGGATCGTCACCTGGCGTCCTCGGTACCTTCGGGACCGGTCGATACGTCCCAGACTGACTTTCCGGTATCGACAGCATCGCAGATACCACCACCGATGTCGGTACCCTCCAGACATGCATCGATAGACTCGCTCCCTTCGATGCCGAGTCTGGAATCCATATCTAGTCTAGAGGACAGGGTACCGACGCATCTCGGAACCGACGCTTATCGATTCCGGATGCGCAGTACCGAGGATATTCACCAAGGGTTTTTGGTTGCCTTGGTACCGCTTGAGCAACCTCCGATGTCTGTTTCGATGGCATTATCGCCTCCGATTCCGGCACAGGTATCGGTATCGATGTCGATTCCTGCAGTAACATCGGGACCAGCCACTTCCATGCTTTTTTCACTAGGATCGCTCCTTTCTATACCTAGTTTGGAGTCAATACCTGGCATGGACGATGCAGTTCTGACTGTCTCAAATCGTGACTGCCAGTACCAGTATCCATCTAGTGCGGCTCTTTTTCTGCACCGGTCCAGTACCTCCTCTGGTGCCCAGGCTGCTGCTTCATCTTTAGCCTATCCAGGGATAGTTCCCATTAGAGATCCTTCTTTTCAGAAATTTCTCCTTGACATGGCAACATTCCTTGCTATTCCTCTCCCTGGCTGTGATCCTACTCTAGGCTCTCCTGCAGAAAAGGAACATATAATGCTTCCTTTACATCATTCTTTGCAGGATCTTCTTCTGAGAATATGGGAAACACCTTTAAGGGTTTCCTCACCTTCTACAGCAACTGATGTTCTGTATCAGGTGCCCCCCTCTCCAGGGTTTCAAAAGACTCAACTTCCCCATCATTCCATTGTAGTGGAATCAGCAATGAGGAAGGTGAAAAGCAAGAAGAAGCATTCTTCTTATCCGCCAGGTCGTGCATCTAGAGCAGTGGTCCCCAACCCAGTCCTATGGGGCCCACCGGCCAGTCAGGTTTTCGGGATATCCCTAATGACTATGCATAAGATATATATGCATTAGAGATATCCTGCCAACCTGACTGGTTTGTGGCCCTCCAGGGCTGGACTTGGAGACCCCTGCCTTACACCTCTGTCATTTAAGATTGTGAGTGGGCAAGGTACAGATGTCCTAGACATCGAAAGGGTATATAGAATGTGTCACATTCCTCCTCGATTCTCACCACCACCAAAAAGTTGTCTAATAGACAATTTTTTGGTGGTGGTGAGAAGTGAGGAGGACTGTGACAAATTCTATCTAACCTTTTTGATGTCTTGGACATCTGCACCTTGCCCACTCACAATCTTAAATGACAGAGGTGTAAGGCAGGGGTCTCCAAATCCAGCCCTGGAGGGCCACAAACCAGTCAGGTTGGCAGGATATCTCTAATGCATATATATCTCATGCATAGTCATTAGGGATATCCCGAAAACCTGACTGGCCGGTGGGCCCCATAGGACTGGGTTGGGGACCACTGATCTAGAGCACTTGATGCCTTTGGACGTCAAACCTTCCAAACATCTATGCTGGCAACAAGGATTATCTCTTATATTTTTTATATGGGTCTATCTCTCCAGGAGGTCACAAAGAAATTATCTCTTTTGACTCCTTTTCTATCAGAGCCCAAGGCTGCAGACTATTCCATACTTCTTAGTCATAGCCAGAATCTCTCTTGCTTTCATTCTCGTGCTTCTCTAGACTCTTTTGAGTCTGTTAGCAGAACCTCTGCTATAGCCATAGGAGCACGACGTAGAGCCTGGCTCCAGGCTTCAGACTTGAGCAGATGGGCACAACACAGACTGGGTAATTCTCCTTGTACTGGAGAAAATCTCTTCAATAGGGAGGCTTTACGTCAGGTTGCTCATTGCTCCACTGACTTCCCTGGTTCTGCTGACCATCCTAAGCCTTCTCCTTCCCCAGGAGGTAGGAAATGTCCTACCAAACCTTCTTTCCCTAAGAAAAGAAGGTTTCACTCTTCTCCTGCCCATCATCCAGATGTTCCCAAGCAGGGGACACCTCGTCCTGGTCTGAAGAATCCAAACTCTAGCCAGGCTGAACAAACCCAGCAACCATAGGTTCCTGAAGGTTGCAACCTACAGTTAACTTCTTCTTAGCAGAAGTTTGTTCACTGTATTTTCTTTCAAAGCTCTACACATGGTTTCCTTTCTTCAGGACATCTTTTTCCTCCTAGATATGCTGAGCTGTCAGGATATTCATGTCTATGGGTTACAGATTTCTTCTCTTCTTCCTACCAAGAAGTGAGGTTAACAACTATCCCATGATAGTTTTCTGTTCCAACATTAACATTTTTTCCTTCAGCAGACTTACCATATGGTAAGTCACCCTTCAGCTCCTGTTTCTCTACCCTCTCATCCAGGGTTTCCCCTGAATGAGTGGTACCATACTGCAGAGCTTCTCTAGCCTTTCATTCCAGTGTAGAGTTTTTTCCTTGAATAAATTCCCTTCTTTTCTCTGGGCAGCTCCTCAGACAGGGACAGGAATTTTTCCTCTCCCTTTGTCTGTTCTCTCTGTTTTACACAGGAAGATTCTCTCTGCTGTCTCTTTCAGCAGCTGCCCATGCAGGAGTTCCAGTGATTGAACTACTGGTACTTTTCCACAAGTTTCCAGTCTGTCTTCCACTACTTTCTGTCTAGCCTTAGTAGTGATTCCAAGATAGTGCTTCATCTATCTTGGATAATCCTAATCACTTCAGGCTTCTCACATTATCTTCTTTTCTTGCCATCTCCACTTTCTTGGATTTGGCAGCACAGCTGACCTACAGTCAGTTTTATCTCCTAATTCTCCTGCATAATGCTCTCTGCAATCTTCAGAGAAGCTTTCTACTATGGGCCCTTGCTAGAGAGCATAGGATTTTGTCTCTGATGACTATTCTATATGGTGGAAAAGGCTTATCAGTCATTTTCCATGACTGTGAGGGTTTTCCACACCCTGTTGTCTCCTGTTATAATACAGGATATAAGCCTTTTCTGCATGAATGTCCAAAGAGTTTTCCAATCCTGCAGGAATATGCTCTTTTTTCCTTACAGCTTGTCCTCATGGTATCCTACTCCTTTATGGACAGCACATATTCTACTAGTAACGCATGATACCCCTGTGTCCCTCCAGTGGGTCATCCTGGTATCTTCTCCTATGCGTTTTCTGTCCATTTACCATGTCAGAGTTCTACAAGACTCAGGACTTGCTGTTTACAGACTGATATTATCCTCTGTTTTTTCACGCAACCATCCTGGTTATTTCACTGGATAGCTTTCCTGCACCTTCTTAGCCCGGAGGAATAGATTCTCTATATATCTTCTCAAGTAGGTTCCACCTTCTTGTTATTAGATGAATCTTTCTCCTTCACATCTCTCATGTGAATGTTCTTATGGGGCTTAGTTGCAGACATGTATCTTCAGACATACATATTCATGTATGTATATATCTCTATATATTTCTATAGATACATATGTCTGTAAGCTGTGTGTGCGTATGTTATGCCCCTATATATATATATATATATATATATGTGTATGTATGTATGTATGTATTTGTCGAGATGCTTCTTTATAAGTAGATATGTATTTACTGTCTATGCTATAAAGGTTTTTACCTTCCCAGAGGTTCCAGACAGTGGGCTTGCATATGTTCATACTGTCCCTCAGTATGCTGGGGGTATTATGCACACCACCACTACTGTGGTACTGACAGCTCCCACTTTACTCTAGGTCTCGCTATCCCTGAAGTACCATGCTTCAATATCTTTCCTATCTCTCACCAGCTAGGAAAGACAGCGTAGATCTTCAGTAGTTCTGAGGTTTCAGCTCTTCACACATCTGTCCTACTTGGGAATACGGGTTTTTTCCCATACCCCTTCTTCCCTCCAGGACTGGGCTAGTTGTCCAAATCGGTCAGTCTTCCTCTTTTACTCCTAAATGTTAATGACTCTGTAGCTAAAAGAGTTGTCAGCTTTTCCCATAAAGCTTTCCACTGAAGACCTGCCGTTCTTATACTACCCCAGTTGACAATTGGGTCACCTGCCAATTCCAGATTTGGACCTTCACCTTCACTGCCGTGAGGTCACCTTGAGGATTCCTCTACTGAATCTCCAGTAGACTCCATCACCCTCTCTACTTCCTGCAATCCACTAGGTAAGGTCCATATTGTGATTGCTCTTTCAATATTTTTAATAGTAATTATCATATATACCAAGGACTCCTCTCCTGTAGTCCTTAGGTTAGCTGTTTTTTTCCTACAGCTCCTCTTTTCAACTCCTACCCACCATCCCTCATGGGATGCCAGAGATCCATGTGTGGGAAGTGCAGTCCTGTTCCACGGACACGCATTTTATGGGATCTCCCCCTGGCATCTATAGCTAGGGAGTCTCCATATGTGAAGACTCATTCCTGCTTGTTCCTGGAGATAGCACAGTTACTTACCTGTAACAGGTGATCTCTGGGAACAGCAGGAATAAGTCTTCACAACCCACCCACCTCCCCTAGGAGTTGTATCTCTCTATCTATCTTCCTTTCCTCTTTCTCTCTCTCTTTGTCTCAGCTATGAAACTCAACTGAGGAGAGACAGTTGGAAAGGCGGGAAGGCAGCACGCAGGCGCTGTGGGATGCTCCCAAAAGCTTTCTGATTGGATGCTGGGGAGCGTTCCCGCGCAGGCTCCGTCGGTACCGACGTACCCATATGTGAAGACTTATTCCTGCTATTCCCAGAGATCACCTGTTACAGGTAAGTAACTGTGCTTTATGCGCACACAGCCTACAGAAAATTAGAGGGAACATTGCTTGTGACCTAGATTGGCCTCTTTTGGAAATAGGATACTGGGCTTGTTGGACCTTGGTCTGACCTAGTATGGCATCTCTTATGGCTGATGCCGCTGCCCGGAGAGCTGCCCTCACTGAGGGATCATTGCCCTGTCCAGGCCCCTTTGTTTCCAGTGCCTCTTAGCCACTGGGTGCCCCGCTACGCCCCAGATGAGCTGGATTACTTTTGCTGTGAGGAAGGGGGAGTTCTGAATGACCAAGGCTGGATAATCCTACCTCCGTACGGGAGGAACCCTCCACCTGGCCCCACTGTTATCCCCTAATCCCTGGGCCCCGCTTTTGTTAAAGCCTTCCATCAGGCTACCCATTTTGGAAAAACCTCCATGGAAAAGGCTTTGAGGCCCCTTTTTTTTACATCTCCCTGCTTGGGCCCTTGGCCACTTCAGTAACCCAGTGGTGCCTGACCTGTGCAAAGAACAATCCGCGACAGGGTCCCCCTGCCCTCTCCAGGAACTCAGTCCGTAGGTACAGCGCCAATGGAAAACATTCAAGTAGACTTCACTGAGATGCCTCGGGCAAACGGCTACCGTTATTTGTTAGTTCTGGTCTGTATCTTTTCAGGGTGGGTAGAGGCATTTCCCACTAGAACTGAAAAAGCAAGGGAAGTCATCAAGGCCCTCCTTCATGAAATTATTCCCCGGTTTGGTATGCCACTTGTCATGGGCTCAGATAACAGCCCATCTTTTGTGTCTCAGGTTACCCAGCAGCTGGCCCATGCCCTACAGATTAACTGGAAGTCGCATGCAGCCTACCGCCCCCAAAGTTCAGGAAAGGTAGAGCGTGTGAACCGTACATTGAAAGCCCAGCTCTCAAAGCTCTGCCAGGAATCTCATCTGAAGTGGCTCCAAGTTCTACCCATAGCACTCCTCAGGATACGCTCCTCCCCAACCAAAGATCCTGACTTTCTTCCTTTATCTTAACCTCCCGTCAATTTTCATGACCGAATTATAAAGACCATACTGTGCTTTGCACCGAATTGACTAATGCTTTGTATTGTCTCAACTAGATCGTAAGCTCCAACGAGCATGACTCTGACGAGCAGGGACTGTCTCTTGTTTGTATGACTGTACAGTGCTGCGTGTGTGGCGCTATATAAGTGCTTAATAGTAGTAGTAAAGCACTAGGGGTATCCCCATTTGAAATCTTGTATGGGAGGCTACCCCACATTGTCCAGGGTATAAAGGGGGACATGGGCTAGATTGGGTCAGAAATTACTAGGCAGGAACTGTTAGCTTTAAGTTCTGTTTTGCAGAGTCTCCGCACTTGGGTTCAGGACGCTTGCCGCCTGTCTCGCTAACCGAACCCCTGCACCCATTCCTGCCTGGTACCCAGGTGTGGGTCAAGGAGTGGAAAAAGGACCCTCTTGCCCCCCAGTGGAGGGGGGCCCTACATTGTCTTACTCTCAACACCCACTGCAGTAAAGGTGGTAGAACTCGCTCCATGGATACATCACAGTAGACCCAAACCAGCAGCGGATGAGGAAGTCGACCCTTGGACCTCTGAAGAACATCCTGGGTTTCCTTTACGTCTCACCTTGCGCTGGCATCGAATCGACCCCATTGGAACCTCCAGCCCTACTCCTGTCACTACTGGGAGCTGACAGGTCTACGTACAGCAGAAGCTGTGGAAAGAAGAAGGACTTATTTTTTTAAACCTTTAACAGCAGTTCATATCACTGTAGCTGGCGATGTTTAACATATGTGCGTTTATTGTCTTTGCAGTAGCCTTGGGTTCCTCCATTGCAGTCCCGCCTTCCTATGCCCCCTGTCTAAAGGTAACTAAAATTGGCCAGAAAGTCACCCAGACCCTTGTATACCATTCCCATTACGTCTGTAACTCTCAAAATACTACCCGGTGCCATCACAACGGCACAGACTTAACCATTTGCAACGTACCAGGGAAAAACGCAACATGTTATGACCCCCGGTCTAGCCCCACCTATCAGGTTATCGAGGTTCGTTCTCTCAGCTGATGGCCGTCTTCTGAACTCCACTAAGATATCCTCCCCTACTAGCCTGACCTCCCTTTTCTTTAATGCCTGCGCTGCCATAAATGCCAACAAGTGGCCCAGGGCAGGGTGCAGCTCTATTAGTTGGGACCGCACATACACACACAATGACAAATATATGTGTCCAACCGTAGCACAGAGGGCCCCATCTTGTACGGGACCGGGAGCCCATGATCATAATTTTTGTCCCACCTGGAGCTGTGTTTATTATGCATCCATGCTTCCGCTGGTGGAAGAATCAAAGGGGGTAATGTGGCAGTCACCTCGGGATGAAAGGAATTCAGCCCCTGGCTAGTAAATATGCACATGCAGCAAATTGCATAGACAAACGGCCAGAGAAGGGCTGTGCTGTAATCCAAGGCCATCTGTGCCATCTGAAGCCCACAGGAGGGGCTGCCCCTCACCCTTTCTCTTCTTTGTTCTCTTTCTTAGGTTTCTGGTTTCAATTCTGGTGCTGTAGGGGGAAGGGATAGCCCCTTACCTAAGGGAATATGATTGGGCAGACACCCAAGGGAGCACCAGTCAGAAACCTGAAGTAGGTATAAACTGATGATATGAACTGAGTATATAAGGATTGCACAGCCCCTGACTCAGGGCTCAGGAGTTTTTGGAAATTATTCCGCTGGGTCTGTGCTAGTACAATAAACTTTGGCTTGTATTCCCATGAGACTCCGGGTGTCCTTTCCTGACTCTTTCGCCGCAGCAGGACTGTTTTCAAAACTAAAGTCAGCATTACAAAATAATTTTGAATAGTATTGTTTTCATGCATTGGGCTGGACAATAAACAACCCTGAAGCTCTAAAGGACCACAGTAATAGTGTTATAGCAAACGCTGTGAAAAGCTCTTATTCAATCACTCACCCACAGAAGGAAAACTCACAGACAGGCTGGAATGCAAACAGGAACTTTTAATGTGCGCACAGGCCCAGATAGAGAAACCAGCAATCTCCCCAAAAATCTGAGCCACGAGGGACGTCCTACAATACCTTATATACTGTACATTTTCAAACTCATTCTACAATCCCATTTGTCTCAGATATTTCCTGTCCACCAATCAGCAGCCCCTGGGGAAGGTACCTGAGTGACCTGTCCAAACCGGTGTGCTCTGGTCTGCTGATTTCTGGGCAAGGGGATATTGTGCTCAGACCTGGAGTGGGGGAAGTGTGTCTACTGAAATGTTAATGTCTTCTCTTAGCAGGCTGATTACTTTATGTAAGAGCCTCATGGCTTGGGGGGAAGGGTCAGGCTGATCACTTGTGTAAGAGCCTCATGGCTGCCTCACTCCCCCCTTTTTAAGTGAGACCTCAACCGCTAGAGGCGGTTGAGGGCTGTATTACTGGAGGCAAGCCGCAGAGGGGTGTATTGGGTCAGGGCCATGACAGTGGTAACCGCCTTGCGTTCTACCAGGGTATCAAGGGTGGTGGTAATGAAGCGGTAAAGAATGGGGATACAACATGGCAGAATGGCACATAGCAGTAAATAAAAAGAACCCCTACCACTGGGATTTTTAGTCCCCCTAGCCAACTGAACCACTTCATAAACCACCCAGGACCCATGGACGGGTTAGTAATATGATTAACTAGATCACTTAGATCTTGGATAGAGTGTTCAATGGAAACACTTGCATCAGTGAGTTTAAAACAACACATACCCTATACCCTCTATAGCAACTCCTGCACAAAAATTTTTGTTCCGTGTGCAAAAGTTGCTGTTCTGACTGTAAAAGGTTGCAGGGCCTGCAGAGGCCTCTTTCCTTTGGGACAAAGGAGGGCCGTGTGCAAAAAGTCTGCAGAGGCCTCTCTCCTTTGGGGCAAAGGCTCTTTCCCTGGGATCCACCCTTATCAGCATATTAATGGCTTTTATTCTTGCTAGTGTTGAGTCATTCTGGCTGCACCCTGCCATTCCCTTTGCTTCATTAATCACTGGCACTGTAGTCTTCAGGGCATATGAGTACTTTGTATCACCAGCTTTGTTTGGCCTGTTTAACTTGTCCAGGCTTGCCCAGCTTGCTCAGGCCTGTTCAATCTGTTCAGGCCTGGGCTGTCTTTTCTTAGCTGGGTCCATTTTCTGTGCACTTCTGCTCAGAGTATGGTTCCCCCTGGCTTTACTCTTGTGCTGGGCTCTGGGTACTCATTTTCTTAGCCCACATGCTTTTTTCGTGCCATCATAATGTATTACAGCCTCAGGCAAGGATGCAGCCATACTAGACATACCTATCAGCCAATTTCCCTTCATTCCCAATTTTTCTTTTTCTTTTCTTGTTTATGGGGCAAAGGTAATCCCACTAAGGGCAATGGACAAGCAACCATTTGAGACAGATAGGGGTCATCAGAAAAGCAGCTTCTGGTACTGTTCCCTAGAGACAACATACATTGTAACATCATTTTCTTGCAGCTGGTCAATAATATTGAAAACACATAACATGAAAGTATGTCAAAAGCAGCAGTGCTTAATAATGTGATAAAGAAAGCTCTGAGAATAGTACAGCAAAAACTTGAGCTGGTGTGGGTATTGCAGTTGCTGAAGCCGAAATAGCTTGTAGATTTCAGTTACTTTCTAAGAAAACAATATTAAAAGGATAACAATACAATCATTCACAGAAACCCCCCAAACCCCCCAGTCAGTCCAATAGTTCTTTTTCCTGCCTCTCAGCAGTTCCCCAGACCTCGCAGTGTGCTCCACCCCTCTTTGAAGTTTAAGTTCTGTTTCTCTCAAAATTTGAACCTCTCATTCTCATAGGCAGACACCCTGGCCCTTTTTCAATGTGACACACTGATCCAGATAGGGACTCCTTCACACATCTCAGCGGTGGGCAGCTCTGAGTTCTCGGGATGGTCTGCTCCATCTGGACCCCGGCCACCTCCCTCCGCTGGGCTCCCTGGATTGCAATTTGGTGACATGGCTCCAGGCCCCATTCAGGAATAAAATGCTCATCTCTTTTTTTTTCTTTTTTTTTTTGTTTACATATTCATTAGCCAGATACATCACTTCAAATTACCTTCATCAGTTTAATGTCCATCAAAAGTCCTTCTTCTTAATATCCCACTTCATCCCTCACAACACTCCCCCATCACCTGCATCATTCCACCAATCGCATACATAGGTACTAATGTATCTTTATTATTGCTGTGTATACTGGACCTCTACATAATGTACTGCTACCAGTATATTTGGTAACAAAGTGCAAGTGTATAAACTAAAAAGATTTGTTTCTCACAGTGCTATAATATACTGTACTCCTGAAACTGAAAAACCCTCAAAACAAGGTACACTTTTTTCTCTGGACCCCAATGTGTAAAATTCAAATACAGAATAACAGGTGAATTTATTCCAACATCCAATAGTATAGCATCTATGATGTTACTGTTCTGTTCATCATTTGTCAGCACAGTGCTTAACAATGCAAAGTAATTACCTTGAATCCTACAGTTCAAAACAAGCATGAAACTGATACTTTTCTATAAAAAGGTTGGTGGATACCTGGAATGCAATATCATTGTAGTATCAGAAAAATGAATACAGTTGATCAAGGCAGTTTAATGTACCAAGCAGGAAAGAATGCAATCATCAAAACAGCATTTACTGTCTGCAGAATAAAATGTCAAAGATGGCATATCATGCAGAAGTATTACTTGTTTAATTTTGTATGTACAGTCAAAACCAAATATATGTACCAGAGATAAAATTCAGGCTTTAAAAAGAAAAGTAAAAAAATCTTCATTTCTTCATAATCTTATAAGGATTTTCTTCAGCCTTTGTTTGCTTCCAGCAGACATTTGAGGATGCTCAAAGGAGGCACCCCCCATGGTTCTAGAAGCTCAAAACTCTACAATTAAAATTGATGACAAGAGGATTGTTTGCAGGCTAGGTGTGGCTAGGTGAATTGGGGTTCTTTGTCCTCTAGGAGAAAGACTCCTAGGTGATTTTTTTCTTTTGTCCTCTCTAATGGGCCTCCATTTATCTGCTAGAAGAAGGAACTCCTCCCAGTATCTTTCTATAGCTATGCAAACTATCTCAATAGTTTCAACCGCCCCTCACTCACTGCTGAAAGGTGTGATCAAAAATTTGGTTCTTTGACTATTGACTATGCATGAAACATAGTAATGAAACTGGATATGCATTAAATAAAGCAATTGTCTTCCTTCACTTTCTAATGGGCCTCCATTCATCTGCTAGAAGAAGGAACTCCTCCCAGTATCTTTCTATAGCTATGCAAACTATCTCAATGGTTTCATTCCTAGTATCTTTCTGTAGTTATGTAAACCATCTCAGCAGTTCCAACCATCCCCCACTGACCGCTGAGAGGCATGACCAAAACAAAACCTGGTTCCCTGACCACTGATCATGCATGAAACATAGCAATGAAACTGGATATGCATTAAACAAAGCAATTTTCTTCCTTCACTGCTACACCAGTACAATAGTCTACATACTGTTCCCTTTTATTTACAGGGAACAGTCCCTTTCCTGCAATCAGTAGACCTGGTGTTTTTCACTGTTTGGGGACACAGGGGCGATTTGTTAATAACTTCACCTTTTACTGATAGAGTATCAAAATCAATCCTGAAATATAAAGACCTAATGTCTGGATAAAAACTTTCTTTCCCTAATCTTTCCCTAATGTCACAACTAAACACAGAGACACTAACAGTTTCTACATAACAGCACATTAACTATATGGGCCAGCCATGAATCTATATAGGGAAACTGGTCCGGATGCTCCTTCACTACAATTTAGCCTCCGGACCCCATGCTCTAATCACAATTTACAAATCACAATTTACAGTGTAAATCTTCTAATCTCAATTCAAGGAATGCAATGTTCAGTGTAAATTTTCCAATCTCACTCCTGGGAATACAATATACAATATAATCCAGGCAACAGGCAGAGTTTGGTTGCACAAAACACACAGGACCACAAAGGGAAACAGAAAGAGGGAAAACAGAAAACAGAGACGTCTCAGCAGCGAATACTCATACACTCTCTTCCCTCAGTAGCAGCTGTTACAAATACACATTACACACACTCTTTCTAGCTGTATCATAGGATTTAACTTTTACCATGAGGATATTAGTAATATGAGAAATATAGCTAGCTATTTTTCTAATGTCCACTAGATGGAGCTCCAGGATCACTAGCACAAAATAAGCCCTCAACACCACAAGCACATGGCAGCACAAGAGAAGCCCCCAACACTAGAAGCACATTGAAGGGGGTCAAGTGCTAATGTTTTGGTCATTTTAAGAAGTTTTGGCAGCGCTTTAAATACTTTTAAGGGACCCGAGGTGGCAGAGTTGAATTTATACTGCAGTTTATTTACCGGCACTCGCAAGCGCGCCCCCCCCCCCATTCCTACCAGATTTCAACCAGATTTACCAGATACCAGATACAGACAGGACGAGCAATGGTTTCAGAGCCCCCCCAGGACCCCTACTCGGAATGCTCGCTGCGGGTGATCGGGCCGCGACAGGTTCACAGAATTTTACCAGGATTTCCAGATACAGAAACAGAGGACTACCCAAAACAGTAAAACAGTAAAGTAGTAGTACTCACCAGAACTTCTGATCAGACAGAGAGTTTGGATGCCAGTCTATCCAGCCGGTTTTCAATCGGGCGGTCAGCCACAGGGACCGACTGACCAGACAAATCAAGGTGTCCTTCCGGAGCACAAAGAGGCCCGGGGCGCCAAGGACCGTTAATCACCTGGAGGGGCCGGTCCTTGACTGGTGGAGGCCTGATCCTGCAAAAAGCAGTAGTCTTCCCACCGTGGGTGTGATGAGAGAGGCTTTTTTAAATTTAATTTAAAAGGGTCCCACCTGGGGGTGCCAAATGTTATAGCAAACGCTGTGAAAAGCTCTTATTCAATCACTCACCCACAGAAGGAAAACTCACAAACAGGCTGGAATGCAAACAGGAACTTTTAATGTGCGCACAGGCCCAGATAGAGAAACCAGCAATCTCCCCAAAAATCTGAGCCACGAGGGATGTCCTACAATACCTTATATACTGTACATTTTCAAACTCATTCTACAATCCCATTTGTCTCAGATATTTCCTGTCCACCAATCAGCAGCCCCTGGGGAAGGTACCTGAGTGACCTGTCCAAACCGGTGTGCTCTGGTCTGCTGATTTCTGGGCAAGGGGATATTGTGCTCAGACCTGGAGTGGGGGAAGGGTGTCTACTGAAATGTTAAATTCTTCTCTTAGCAGGCTGATTACTTTATGTAAGAGCCTCATGGCTTGGGGGGAAGGGTCAGGCTGATCACTTGTGTAAGAGCCTCATGGCTGCCTCAATAGTTTATTCTTTCTCAGCAAATAAGAAACACTGGCCCATTAAATATGGTGTAAAATGTTGTCTCCTCAGTACTTTTACAGTACAGTTTACAGATTGCTCCAGTTCAGAGATTGTAGTCAGCTGGGCTGAACTAAGGCTTCAGTCTCTGCCTTCAGGGAAAAGTCACAGCTCCCCTCCCCCACTCTGCTTGTTTATACCCATCCTGTGTGTACAGCAAACAAAGAGTTAGCAGAAACACTTCACTAGTGTCAGAAACAAGCTAAAAGCATTCATTCAGCCTCCACCAACTTGTATACTAGGGCTTCTGCCTTATCCAGACAGAATTTGCAGAGTTTTGTCATGGGGAGGGGGGGCTCCCCCTTTCCTGAAGGATGGCCAACCTCTATCTCCCAAATCAGCCTGCTCTGTATAGGTAAATGGCTCTGTTGGAGATCTCCTCTCCCACTCCTTAGGCAATCTTCTGCCTGAGACAGGGATGAAATGGCCCATAGTGTGGGGAGAGAGGGGGGCTTTCTCAACACTCTAATCAGGGACTGAACGAAACCAAAAAGCAGATTAGATTATATGGAGGAAATGCAAGATGTTTGCACACCAAGGAACTAAAAGAAAAAGTGAGAACCACAGCACAGTTTATAAAACTAAATTATAACTCATTTTTATTTTGTTATAAACTGTGTTATGGTTCTCACTTTTTCTTTTTGAATATATAGTTTGCATCTACAGAAAACTCCCCCCTCGACAATGGGTGCAGAGCAGAAGTAGGACATTCACCCACAGAACTCAATATATTTTCAACAAATCTGATTCTGGTCATCTCACTAACAAACATTGCTGCAGTACAGTATAGATCCCTATGTACAAACTCCATGTTAACAGAACACCTGGCCTCGGTCACACACTCAGAATCCAGACCTTCACCAAGGACAGAATAAGTGACTACAATCTAAAGTAAAAATAAAACTATGTAGACAAAAAATAAACTGAAACCCCAAGAAGTGGGGAGTGGAGTGGAGTGGAGGAGTGGCCTAGTGGTTGGGGCAAGGTACTTCAGGTCGGAAGGTCGGGGGTTCAAATCCCACTAGAGGACAGCAACCTTGGGCCGGAAGGACTGGGGTTTCTAGTCCCACAGGTGCTCCTTGTGGTCTTGGGCAAGCCACTTAACCCTCCATAGCCCATGTTCCCTGTAAAATAGTTATCTCCAAGTTATGCCCTGTTCAATGTAATTTCAGTTGTTCAATGTAAACCGCACTGATGCAGAATAGCACGGTATATAAGAAAATGTAAATAAATATAAATAAATAAGCCAGACTCCGCATGCAGTGCAACATCGGATAAATAAGAGATGCAGTTTCCTATACTGTGTAAAATATAAAGATAGCATAAAGTCCAATCATTAAATAGAAAAAATAATTTTATTTTCAATCTTTGTAGTCTGACCATTTTATTCTCTGATCATGCTGGTCCCGATCTGAGGCTTCTGCTTTCCTGTCTTCTCTTAGCTCTCGTTTTATGGTCTATAGTCCATCTGCCATTTCTTGTTGTTTCTTGTTTTCTTCACTTCCTTCAGCCTATTTCCATTCCCAGTATCCCTCCACAGTATCAGCCCCCTTACCAGTCCTCCCCTCTCAGTACCTTCCATTGTCAACCCCTTTGCATTGCCACTGGTGTCCATTCCCTTCCAGTCCCCCTCCTTTCCCACTGTCCAGCCCCTTCTAGTCCAAATATCATCACAGGTATTAGCTCACTTCCACTCCCAGTGGCACCCACTGCCTCCCCCCATGTCAGCTCCCTTCCAGTCACCCTACCCTTTGTCCGTCCTCCTTCCAGTGCCATCCCCATGTGTCAGCTCCCTTCCAGTCCCAGTGCCTCCTCCCTTCCAGCCTCTTCCCCATTACCCAGCCATCTACCAGTCCCATCCCAAAGTGTCAGCTCCCTCAGTCCCACCCCCAGGTGTCAGCTTCCTTCCAGTCCCCCTCCAGTACCATCCTCAGGTATCAGCTCCCTTCCAGCCCTCTCCTTCCCCCCCATGTCAACTTCCTTCCAGCCCCCACCTTTCCCCCTTTTCAGCTCCCTTCCCTAGTGTCATCACCATTCCAATCCCCCTCCAGTACCATCCTCAGGTATCAGCTCCCTTCCAGCCCCCTCCTCCCCTCCTTGTCAGCTCCCTTCAAGCCCCCACCTTGCACCCTCATGTCAGCACCCTTCCTGCCCCCCTCCCCTCCCCCATGTCAGCTCCTGTCCTGCCTCCACCCTCCCCTCTGTGTCAGCTTCTTTCCTGCCCCCTCCTTCGCCTGGCAGCCACAGTTCCTGCATCTCAGAGTGAGACAGTGCTAGTAATTTAAAATAAAAGTAAAACCGGTGCCGGAATTTGTTACCAGTAGTAAAAGCTGTTATTGTAGCTGGGTTTAAAAAAGGGTTGGACTAGTTCCTGGAGGAAAGGTCCATAAACCATTATTAAAGGGGACCTGGGAAATCCACTGCTTGACCCAATACAAGCATTATAGAACCTGTGTCTTTTGGTGAAACTGCTAGGGATTTATGACCTACATTGGAAACAGGATACTGGGCTTTATGGACCTTTGTCTGACACAGTATGGCATATCTTATGTTCTTATGTTCAGAGTTGCCAAGTCACCTAGTTTCAGGAGTGAGATTTCTTGCCATTTCTGGTTTTAAATTTGCATTGCAATACAGTATGGTATTTGTAGTTTGTGATTTTACCCATTGGAATTGGTGCTGCAGGACCCAGAATGCATCAGAATGAGCTTGTCAGAAATCCAGGACTGGTTTAAAATCTCACCAATAGAACTGGGTAACTTGGCAACTCTAATATATATAATTGGTAAGTTTGTATATATGTAGCTATATAGATACATATGTGTGTGCATGTATGTATGTATATATATATATATATATATATGAAATATGATTTTCTATTTGATGTAAATCATAGGTTTCATGTATAAATCAAAGGTTAGCCCAAATGGTGCCCCCCCTCCCTTGCAGCCTGTGCTGCCTCTAAAATCAGACCCAGAACCATCATAGAGAGGCTCCTATCCAGCAAACATCTCACTTTATTTTTCTGTTAGCTATCCAGCTATGAGTTGAGCACTCTTTCAGCATCACTAGTTGTCATTTTGATGACTTTCCTTTTTCTCAGACCAGTCCAGGTTGTCTTTGAGGAATTTATTAGCAGCAGGGTTCCAGAGTCCAAAACCAGGAAATTCTTGATGATTTTCTTATCGCAGGCAGGGCTGGCACTATCATTAAGTATACTAGGCGGTCGCCTAGAGCACCAGCCTTCCAGGGGCGCTGTTGCTACTGTCCCTCTTGGGACCTGCAGCAGTGGCAATGGCCGCAAACAGCTTCACAGCGCTTTCTTTAAAACTTTAGTGCCGCGGGGTTCTTTACTTCTGCCCCCTTGGACCTCCAGATGCCGACTTCCTGTTTGCTGCACCAAAGAGATAACTAAATACTTAAAGAAACTGATGGAAGAGCATATATGAAACATTTGTAGATTTAACTTCAATTGTGAATTAGTACTCTGCCCTCTGCAAAGTTCCAGGTAACAAACTTTCTGCAGTACTTTGGAGGTTTATCAGATACAGTATTCCCTAGTCTTTACTGTAATTATTTATCAGAAAGAAAGGGTTAGGGGGAATGCTTCTGCCTTTCATTCCCTAACAAGAGCTATTCCTTCTTACACTCCAGCTACGTACAGTTGTGGTCAACATTATTAGCGCCCTTGCAGTTCAACCCCTTAACGTCCAATAGTGCCTAAGAAAAAGTGGCCAGTGAAATGGCTTTAGACTATATATGCACACACAAAAGAATCAAATAAAACAAAACCAATTAAAAAGGGAAATATTTGGAAATAGTATAAAAACTTGGACATTGCCAGGACATGATTATTGGCACCCTTATAAACAATTCAAATCAGTTTGAACAGAAGAACCACATTCCGATTTTAGAAGCACCAGTGAATAATTGTCATTACTCACATGACTTGAATTAACCTATGAATGATGGTGCTCGAGTTTAAAATAGCAACATTCACAATAGTGAAGACAAGAGAACTGCCTGAGACTCTTTGTCAATGCAGACCAGCGATACATTTACAGGTGAAGAAATTAAGCTTATAAGGAAAAAACCCCCCACCCTTTCTACAGTTAAATATGGTGGAGGTTCCATAATGTTGTGGGGCTGTTTTGCTGCCTCAGGAACTGGAGGCTTGGAATCATGAAGCCTGAGGACTACCAATGTATTTTGGAGTGAAATGTGCTACCTAGTGTCAGAAAGCTAGGTCTGGGTCAAAAGTCATGGTTCCTCCAGCAGGACAATGACCCAAAATATACATCCAACAGTACAAAAGAATGGTTAAAAAGGAACAAATGGACTGTTTTAAACTAGCCAGCAATGAGTCCTGATCTCAGTCCAATCGAGAACCTTTGGAAAGAGCTGAAATCTGCCATTGGTCAAAGGAATGCTGGAAACATTCATGACCTGGAACAAATCACAGTTGAAAAGTGGGAGAAAATACCAGCAGACAATATGTATGAAACTTATAGATGGCCACAATAAACATTTGGATGCTGTCATCACTGCCAAGGGTTGTTCAACCAAATATTAGAGAAGGGTGCCATTAATCTTGTCCAGGTCATATTTTTTTTTCTCAGAAATTACTACATCTAAGTTGTACAGACATCTTTTTTGTTGTTTTCTACCTTTGAACCCTATTAAAATATTATGACATACAGTTGGAAGATTTCCAATTATTTCTCAAGATATTGTACACAGCATATCTAAAATGCAAGGGTGCCAATAATGTTGACCACAATTGTATTATACCGGTGGTTTTCCTCCGCCCCTATTGCTGGGATTTCTAGTTCATGTGAGAAACTTTATAGAGCATTCTAAGGATGTCAGCAATGTCTGTGGCTGATTTATCCTTCTGTCTACAGAGAACCTATTTAACTGCTAAGCAGCTTCCTTTTCATATGGTCTGTTGTGAGATGGACCCATTGCACTCGCTTTCTTATTATAATTATTGTTGCTTTCTTGTAGTTATTATTTTCTCTGCCTTGAAAATTCTGGAAAAGAGACGTTCTTGTTGTCCCTGACAGACTGCCCAGATCAGTGGGGATAACTCCTCTGGCAGGTGGAGACAGAGAAAAAGAATTCTCCTAGGACAAGCAGGATGTGTCAGCCACACCTGGTGACGTCATCCGACGGCGCCATGACAGAAGAGCTCTCTAGCTCAGAAGCTTCTGGTCATGTGTGAGGTGGCCCCACCTCCCCGGTCCGCCCCTAGCCCGGTCAGTCAGTCTTCTTCCGCCTTGCCTCAAGATGGATTTTCAGCTCTCTCCTACAATCAACAGCTACAACATGCCCAAACTGGGTTTTAAAAAATGTCTACAATGCAAGTGCTATTGGATATCCCCTTCTAACTCCGCTACATGCCCCATTGCTATGTGGTTAGCATCAGGGCATGTTGGGGCATTCTAGGGTGGAGGGGAGGCAGAGACTGCCGCTAACTGGGTAGTGGCGATATTGCACGCTGCCCAGTTAGTGACCTGCACTTAAAAAATAGGCGAGAAAAAAACTTAAGAAGATAAGATATGCCATACTGGGTCAGACCAAGGTCCATCAAGCCCAATATCCTGTTTCCAATAGTGGCCAATCTAGGTCACAAGTGCTTAGCAGTTTCCCCAAAAGACACAGATTCCACAATGCTTGTAAAGGGTCAAGCAGTGGATATCCCGAGTCCCCTTTAATAATGGTTTATGGACCTTTCCTCCAGGAACTTGTCCAAATCTTTTTAAACCCGGCTACACAAAAAGCTTTCACTACAACCACCATTAGCAAATTACATAGTCTGATGAAATTTTGAGTGAAAAAATATTTTCTCATATTATTCATAAATATTTTTACCAGTAGCTTCATTGCATGTTCCCCTAGTCTTTCTATATTCTGATAACATAAACAATCGATCTACGTTTACCCGTTCCACTCCATTCATTAATTTATAGACTTCTATCATATCTCCCCTCAGCCCTCTCCAGGTTGAAGAGCCCTAACCTTTTTAGCCTCTCTTCATAGGGGTATCCTTCCATTCCCTTTACCATTTTGGTGGCTCTTCTCTGTACCTTTTCTAATAACGCTATATCCTTTTTAAGATGAGGCGACCAGAATTGCACACAATATTCAAAGTGTGGTCGCACCATGGAACGATACAAAGGCATTATAATATCTTTGTTTTATTCTCCATTCCTTTCCTTATGATACCTAGCATTCTATTTGCTTTCTTGGCCGCCGCTGCATACGGGGTGGAGGGTTTCAACATGTTATCCACAATGTCACCTAAATCTTTTTCCTGGGTGGTGGTTCCTAATGTGGAACCTTGCATTGTGTAACTATGGTTTGGGTTGTTCTTTCCTAGGTGCATAACTTTGCAATTGTCCACATTAAATTTAACCTGCCATTTGGATGACCAGTCTTCCAATTTATCAAGATCCTCTTGCAATTTTTCACAATCCTCTTAGGTTTTAACAACTTTGAATAGTTTTGTGTCATCTGCAAATTTGGTTACCTCACTCGTTATTCCCATTTCCAGGTCATTTACGAATATGTTAAAAAGCAGCGGACCCGCACAGATCCCTGGGGTACTCCACTATTCACCTTTCTCCATTGGGAAAATTGGTCATTTAGCCCTGCTCTCTGCTTTCTATCTTTTAACCAGTTCCTGATCCACAATAGTACACTGCCTCCTATCCCATGACTCTAATTTTCACTATAAGTATCTGATGAAGGAACTTGCCAAAGGTTTTCTGAAAATCCAGATACATTATATCAACTGACTCATCTTTGTCTACCTGTTTATTCACACCTTCAAAAAAGCATAACAGATTAGTAAGACAAGTCCTTTCTTGGCTAAAACCATGTTGGCTGTCTCCCATTAAGCCATGACTATCTACATGTTCAGTAATTTTGTTTTTTATAATGGTTTCTACCATTTTTCCCGGTACTGATGTCGGGCTCACTGGTTTGTAGTTTCCCGGATCACCCCTGGAACCCTTTTTAAAACTTGGCGTTACATTGGCCATACTTCAGTCTTCAGGTATTACAGATGATTTTAATGATAGTTCTCAGATTACGAATAGTAGATTTGTAATCTCATAGTTCAGTTCTTTCAACACCCTCAGATGTATACCATCCGGTCCAGGTGATTTGCTACTCTTTAGTTTATCAAATAGTTGTAATACATCATCTCCAGGAACAAGCAGGAATGTAGTCTTCACATTTGGGTATCATCGGTACCGATGGAGCCTGCGCAGGAACGCTCCCAAGCATCCAATAGGAAAGCTTTTGGGAGCATCCCACAGTGCCTGCGTGCTGCCTTTTCACCTTTCCATCTATCCCTCTCCAGTTCTTCATTTTTTGCAGAGCCGACAGATCACATACCCTGTCACTGCAGAAAAATTTTGTCTTTAATCTTTGTTTTTGTGGTCGCGTCTACCTTCCTTCGACGCCATACCGGTACCGTTGGTTCTTTCTTCTTTCTTTAAAAAAAAAAAAAAAAAAAGTATATAGTTTCTGAGAGGTGTTTTACTTTAGAAACTTTTTTCCTTGTTGCTAGGCGCCATTTTGGGCACTAGGCCCAATGGAAAAACCTATTTCAGGTTTTAAAAATGTTCTAAATGTGGCGGTACCATTTCCGTCACCGACACCCATGATTGGTGTCTCAAATGTTTAGGTCCTGTCCACTCTATTTCAGAGTGCCTCTCCTGTGGAATGATGTCAAAAAGGGGCCGGCAGAACCGAGCTGCTAAACTTAGCACCCTTTTTTTCCCTCAGACGTGGCGTCTGTTGCATCGACGTCCTACAGGGCCTCATCTTCCTCCCATGGATCTCAGGTAATTAAACATAAATCTAGCCGGTCCTGAAAGGGTAGATCTCCTTCTAAATATCGAGATGCCCCTGGCGTTGCCCTTGAGAAATTTTCACAGGCAAAAGTGCCCCGGTGAGAGGCTTCAGCTTCCAAAGCACTAACGGGGTTCCAGGATGTTCTCGAGGCCTCAACTTTGGCAGAACTACTGGTGCCATGCTCTGGGGTTGTGGCTGCTTCTACCGGTACTGACACCCAAGCATCGGCAGCGTCAATAGACCAGAGATTCCTTGCTATTGAATGCAGTCTAGTGGCTCTTCTCACGGCTTCGGTACCATTGAAACCGCTTCAGACATCTCAACCGGTACCGACACCGGTACCGGAACCGGTACTGACTGCATTAACATCGGCAGGTATGCTACCCCTACCAAGTCATACGTTTGTCTCTGGCATCGACAGATTGGTACCAGAACAACCCGATGCCAACTTCGATCGATACCAGTACCGTGCTTTGCACAATCACCGGGATCGGAGGTATTTTGAATCCTCTGATGAGTCTGAAGACTCCGAAGACTCTGCCAATACAAGAGTACTTCTCGAGGATTCCTCTTCTCCTCAGCGCAGAATGTCTTCGCCACAGGATATGTCCTTTCAGGACTTTATCCGTGATGTGGCCCAAGGTCTTTCCATCACAGTAGCTGCTGAAAAAGTGCCTAGGGCAAAGGAGTTGGAAATTCTCCAATACCCTAAGGCTCCCAAAGAGGCAACTACTCTGCCTATTCATGAGATCTTACATGATCTTATGCTAAGGAAGTGTGAAACACCTTTAACCACATCTCCTCATTCTCGAAGACTCAATACCATGTATCAAGTTCCACCTTGTCCTGGCTTTCAAAAAACTCAATTAACACACCATTCAATGGTGTTGGAATCAGCCATGAAAAAGATGAAAAGTGCAAAGAGACATGCATCCAATCCTCCAGGTCGTGAATGTAGGACTCTCGATGCCTTTGGGCGTCGATGCTTCCATGCTCTCAGCTAGGATCAGTTCCTATATCTTGTATATGGGAATGTTCCTTAAAGAGGTCACAGGAGACTTGGAGCTTTTGAGCCCCCCTCCTTCCTGATGACAAAAGGCAAGACTATCTTACTCTAGTCAAACATGCTCAGGATGTTTCCAAATTTGTAAATTGTGCAGCCTTTGACTGTTTTGAGTGCATAAGCAGAACCTCTTCTATTGCCATTGGTGCACTTCAGATTGCCTGGCTTCAGGCATCTGACTTGGAAATTTGGGTACAGGATAAATTAGGAAACATTCCTTGCACAGGAGAAAATCTCTTTGGCAAGAATTGGCAGGAGAAGGCTAATGAGATAGATTGTCCAAATCTACAGCTGATCCTGCAAGGAAAAAATCCTCTAAGAAACCATTTTTCAATAAGAAAAATAAGTTTTATCCTTCCTATACCCAACAGGGACACCGTCCAGGTCAGACTGCCCAAAAGGGACAACAGCAACAACCTAGACAACAAAAGAAGCCAAAAGCTGCAAAACCTCACTCAGCTCAGCAGGCTCGGCCTCCTCAGGGGCTTTGACTCCTTCCTAGAGAACTTTGCCTTCCTGCCCCTGAATGGTCCAGAACCCTCCACCATCCCAGGCAGGTTATGCCATTTTGCCCACAAATGGTACCAAATAATAGCAGAAAATTGGACTCTGTCCATTGTACGAGAGGGGTACAAGCTTCATTTTCACAGCATGCCCCCTCCTACAATTGTAAAACAGTTCAATTCTCAGACCTCTCTCGACAGTCTCTTAGGTCAAGAAGTCACAATGCTCCTTGCTCAAGGAGCAATAGAGAAAGTACCCATTCCCCATCAGGGTACAGGGTTCTACTCCCCCTATTTCCTTATTCCAAAGAAAACAGGAGGACACAGACCCATTTTAGACCTCAGAGAATTGAACAAATATTTGTTCCAAGAGAAATTCAAAATGGTCTCTCTAGGAACTCTGCTGCCATACCTTCAAAGTCAGGATTGGCTTTGTTCTCTAGATCTCAAGGATGCGTATACTCATATTCTCATATTCTCATCCATCCAAATCACAGGAGATTCCTCCGATTCCTGTTTCAAGGAAAGCACTACCAATACAAGGTTCTTCCCTTTGGCTTGGCTTCTGCACCAAGAGTGTTCACAAAATGCATGGCTGTGGTAACAGCATTTCTCTGCACTCTGGGAATATTCGTCTTCCCTTAGACGACTGGCTCATTCGAGTCCCTACAGTGCCAGAAGCCAGCTCTGCTCTGTTTCGCACAATGCAAATCCTTCAGTATTTGGGACTAGTCATAAACCTCCCAAAATCCAATCTTGCTCCCACTCAGTCTCTAGAGTTCATAGGAGCTCATCTGGATACCAGACAGACAAGGACTTTCCTTCCGCAGCCCCGCTGTCTTCGCATAGTACAACTAGCTTCCCAAGCAGTGCTCAAACCTTGTCTCACTGCTCGGGAAATGCTACAATTGCTAGGCCACATGGCATCCACCGTGCATGTGGTTCCTTATGCTCGCCTCCATATGCTCACATCCCAGTGGACTTTATCCACTCTGTGTACACAGGCCTCAGGCTGCCTGTCGGACAAAATAACAAACGCAAACTGTCTTATTTCGTCCCTCCAATGGTGGCAATCACCCAGAAACCTTCTGGTGGGGTCTCCTTTTCAGCAACCCCTATCCCAAGCCACCCTAACAACAGATGCATCACAGGTGGGATGGGGAGCCCACCTGCACAATCTCTCTACCCAGGGTACCTGGACTCCATAGGAGGCCTGTCTTCACATCAATCTCCTGGAGCTCGGAGCAATCTTCTTTGCTCTTCGAGTATTTCACGCCCAGCTCAGCTACAAGACAGTCCTAGTTCAAATGGACAATCAGCTAGCCATGTTCTATGTGAACAAGCAGGTCGGAACAGGCTCTCTGTTGCTATGCAACGAAGCTTTGCGACTATGGGCCCTCGCCAGAGAGCATCAGATTCATCTCCTTGCGGTGTATCTTCCAGGCATTCAAAACTCTTGGGCAGACAAACTCGGTCAAGTTCTGCTTCCACAGGAATGGTCTCTCCATGCAGACCAGGTTTCCCAAATATTTCAGATTTGGGGAACCCCAAACATAGACCTCTTTGCAAGTCCGCTGAATGCCAAACTTCCCCGGTTCTGTTCCAGAATTCCGGCTCAATGTTGTCAGGCAAGGGACGCCTTCCTCCTTCACTGGGGTCAGGACTTCCTATATGCCTTCCCACTCATTCGCCTCATCCCCAAAACCCTATTCAAGCTTCAGAGAGACAGAGGTCATATGATCCTCATAGCTCCACGTTGGCCATGGCAAACGTGGTACCCTCTCCTCCTACATCTCTTTCAAGCTCTGCCTCTGGAATTGGGATCCGCTCCAGATCTTCTCTCCCAAGAGGACGGGATGCTGTGGCATCCGAATCCCCAGTCTCTGCATCTCAGGGCCTGGTTGCTGAAAGCCTAGAACTTCAGGATCTTAATCTTTCCCAACAGGTAAAGGATATCCTTCATGCTTCTAGGAAACCCTCCACAAGAGCTCGTATGCCTTTAAGTGGAAAAGGTTTACCATATGGTGCTCGCAGAAGGGTCTTAACCCTCTTGCGATACCTCTGGAATTGATACTGGAGTATCTCCTTCATTTGTCAAATGCGGGTCTCAAGACAAATTCAGTAAGAGTCCATCTTAGTGCTATTGCAGCTTCTTACAAGCCTCTAAGTGGACAACCTATTTCCTCTCATAGCGAGATTTATGAGAGACCTTCTTTTAACAAATCCTCCCTTTAAGCCACCACCGGTGGCATGGGACTTAAAACTGGTGCTCGGGCAGCTCATGAAACCGCCCTTTGAATCATTAGCCACTACATCTTTGAAATTCCTTTCCTGGAAAGTCATCTTTCTCATTGCAATCACATCAGCATGTCGCATCAGTGAATTGCAAGCGTTAGTGGCTGATCCTCCTTATACAAGGTTTCACCATGATAAGGTAGTTCTTAGGACTCATCCACACTTACGCCAAAGGTGGTTTCGCCTTTCCATTTAAACCAAGTGGTTTACCTTCCTGTATTCTTTCCAAGGCCTCATGCCTCCAGTGCAGAAAGGAACCTTCATACCTTGGACTGTAAAAGAGCTTTGGCCTTTTACTTGCAAAGGACACAGCAACATAGAAAATCTTCTCAACTCTTTGTTGCTTTTGATCCTAGTCATTTGGGACTTCCAGTTTCCAAAAGAACTCTATCTAACTGGATTGCTCAGTGCATATCCTTTGCCTATGAGAGTAAGAATCTTCCTCTTGAAGGCCATGTCACAGCTCACAATGTGAGAGCCATGGCATCCTCAATGGCTCATCTTCACTCTGTGTCTATCGACGACATCTGTCGAGCAGCTACTTGGGCTTCGGTACATACCTTCACAGCCCACTACTGCTTAGACAAGGACTCCCGCCGGGATGGCTTGTTTGACCAGGCTGTTCTTCAACACCTTTTTCAGACTTAATCAACTCCTACCCACCGTCCCTGGTAGGATGCCAGAGATCCATGGGGGGAAGTATGGCCCTTTCACAAGGGCTAACAACTTCCAAGGGCCCTCTCCCTGGCATCTGCAGCTAGGGAGTCCCCATATGTGAAGACTACATTTCTGCTTGTTCCTTGAGATAGCATAGTTACTCACCTGTAACAGGTGATCTCCGGGAACGACAGGAATTTAGTCTTCACAACCCGCCCACCTCCCCTAGGAGTTGTATCTCTCTCTCTCTTTTGTCTCAGCTATAAACTCAACTGGAGAGGGACAGTTGGAAAGGCGGGAAGGCAGCACGCAGGCGCTGTGGGATGCTCCCAAAAGCTTTCCTATTGGATGCTGGGGAGCGTTCCTGCGCAGGCTCCATCGGTACCGACAATACCCCTATGTGAAGACTAAATTCCTGCTGTTCCCGGAGATCACCTGTTACAGGTGAGTAACTACGCTTTCCCAATGAATCGATATTTCTTTCAATTCTTCTGTAGCATCACCTTTAAATACCATTTCAATCAAGGGTAACATCCCTGCATCTTCTTCAGTAAAGACCGAAGCAAAGAATTCATTCAGTCTCTTTGCTATGGCCTTGCCCCTTCTTAATGCCCCTTTTACGCGCGTTTTTGCTTTCAAAGCAAGCTTCTTCTCAAATCCTCTCTTTGCTTGCCTTATCACTGCCTTGCATCTAACTTGCCAGTACTTGTGGTGTTTCCAGTTTTCATCATTTGGCTCCTTTTCTATTTCCTGAAAGATGCTTTTTTGGCAACAGCAGCCTCTCTGACCTCACCTTTAAGTTATGGGGGCAGTTATTTTGACTTCCTTCCACTTTTCTTAAAGTGTGGAATACAGCTGGTCTGGGCTTCCAAGATAGTATTTTTAAACACCCATGCTTAATGTAAATCTTTAACCTTTGCAACTGCTCCCCTTAGTTTTTTCTTAACTATTTTCATTTATCATAGTCTCCCTTTTGAAAGTTAAAAGGTAGTACTGTAGCTTTCCTTACCATCCCACCTCCATTTATTAAATCAAACGTGATCATGCTATGATCACCATTGCCAAGTGGCCCCAACACCCTTATCTCTTGCACCAGATCTTGTGTTCCACTAAGGACTAGGTCCAAAATGGCTTCCCCTCTGGTCAGTTCATGAACCAGCTGCTCCAAGAAGCAGACATTCATCTAGAAACTTTTATTTATTTATTAGATTCTTCTATACCGCTCCTTTCAAAGATCGGGGCAGTTTACAAATAACAGAACATTTTACATAGAACAGTTGTTTAACTTTTTACATAGTAACTTTTTGGATTAATAACAAAACAATTTATAAAACTTTATCTCCCTAGCATGTCCTGCCGTGACACTGACCCAGTCAATACTGGGGTAATTGAAATCACCCATTATTATTACTGTGCTGTAACTTTTGTAAGCTTCCCTGATTTCTTTTAGCATTTTATCATCCATTTGTTCATTCTGGCCTAGTAC
Organism: Ichthyophis bannanicus; assembly: GCA_033557465.1. Classification (NCBI taxonomy): domain Eukaryota; kingdom Metazoa; phylum Chordata; class Amphibia; order Gymnophiona; family Ichthyophiidae; genus Ichthyophis; species Ichthyophis bannanicus. The sequence goes on from CM066032.1 coordinate 1,504,459,389, forward strand.
ACCCCCGCTGCCATCGCCTTCCCTTTCCCCTTTTTACATGGAATTTTAATCCATAGAGATTCTATGGTGAATTTTGTTTCCTGCAAAACTTTAATCCTTTGTGACTCAATGCCTTCTCTAACATAGAGTGGCAACCCCTTCACCAATTTGATCTGCTCTATCATTACAATATAGTTTGTACCCAGGTATCACAGTGTCCCACTGGTTGTCCTCCTTCCACCATGTCTCTGAGATACCAATCATATCTAATCTCTCATTTAGTGCTATATATTCTAACTTTCCCATCTTATTTTTTAGACTTATAGCCTTTGCATACAAGCATTTTAGAGGCTATATTTTATTCATATTAATCTGGCTATTAGTAGGCAGGGGTAATTTGGAATTTTTAAGTTCTGTCTGCTCTGTTCTCAAGGGCATTTGGACTCCTTTTGTCTTTATTGGAACCTCTCTGCCGATATGCCCTAACTTCAATCTTTTGCTAGTAACCTTCAACCATGCCCTTTTGGGCGACTGTTGGCTGTCCCCTTTTATCCATTTTAAAAACTGCTCTATCTCCTTTTTAAAGGTTAATGCTAGCAGCCTAGTTTCCACCCCGGTTAAGGCGGAGCCCATCCCTTCAGAAGAGCCCCTCTTTTCCTCAGAATGTTCCCCAGTTCCTAACAAAACCAAAATCCTCTTCCTTGCACCAGTATCTCATCCATTCATTGGGACTTCGGAGCTCTGCCTGCCTTTTGGGTCCTGCGTGTGGAACGGGAAGCATTTCGGAGAACGCTACCCTGGAAGTTCTAGATTTCAACTTCCTACCTAAAAGATTAAATTTAGCCTCCAGAACTTTCCTACCACACTTTCCTATGTCATTGGTACCGACATATACCAAGGCAGCAGACTCCTCCCCCATCAGCCTATCTTTTAGGCACAGGAGCAATATTGCTGCTGCCTGGTAAGCTACTGCGACTTTCGGTGTGTGTGGCGATCACTGAATATTCAATGCTAGGGCCGCATATGACCCCGGGATTGAATATTTGGGGTTAAGGGTTGGTGAGCATGGATTTGAGTTGAATATTTGGGGTTAAGGGTTGGTGAGCATGGATTTGAGTGGATGAAATAAAGATTGGGTCTGATGTGTTTTAGCCAGGAAAAGATCAGAGTTGCAGGCCCATTCATATAGAGTGCCACATTTGAAGATTATGGGCTTTAATGTTATTTTGAGGCTGGTGCCCTCTTTTCTTGTAATAGTTGCATCACAGTTCCATGTGAACAAAGGTGCATTTACGAAGCTTTAGTGAACCAGGAGGGAAAACACAGCTTTCAACATCATTGTTTGGATATAGTTAGGTCTCAATGTCATGAAGGAATTCAGAGGATGGATAGGTTTTTTGTATTGCATTCAGGACTAAAGAAAGGATGGACATTTTTGGCTGGACTAAAGCAATACTATCCAGATGGATAAAAGAAACTATAGAAATTGTGTATAATAGGGAAAAAGCAAGAAGTGCCCAAAAGGTTGAGGGCACATTCCACAAGAGCACAGGTGGCTTCCTGGACAGGCAAAAGCAGTGCATCCAGGGGATATGTACAGGGAAACTTCCTGGGCATCCTTGAACTCTTTTACAAAGCATTATACTCGTAGACTAGACGTGCAAACACAAAGGCAATCGGTAGTCTTTGTGGTGCAGTTTCTGTGGGCTGCCACGTACTCAGCCCACTCTCAGGGGTTAACACTTAGGTATATCACTACTTGTCTAGATTGGTCTTGCAGGGACAACAAGGAAGATGAAATTATGGTTACTTTGTCATTTTCTTTCTTTTAGTCCCATCAGACCAGTCAGAATCCCACCCATAGCAAAGAAATGTTGAAGGAGTTTGGAACAGAGAGAAAATGGGATGAACATGACACAGAGGTGAGAAATACAGGAAGTAAATAGGTATAAATAATTCATGCTTTGTCTCGAGAAATACTGGCACGCCTCCCTGCTATACCAATTTTATAGGGAGGTGGACAAATTCTTTTTGTCTCCACCTGCTGGAGGAGGACTTATCCCACTCGTTTGGACTCATGGGAGTTAAGGAAAGAAAATGCATGCTTCTAGCCACATTGGAAGAGGGCAATGCTTGGTTAGGCCATTTTCCCCAGCTAAAAAACTATTTACCTGGGTGAGGCCCTTGAGAACTGCCTTCTGTATGTTTCTATGATCATTGCTTTAAAAAGATTTAATAGGGTTGTAGAAGTAGAAGTAGTATTACTATCAGTAGAAAATGTAAGAATATAACATAAAAATGCTTGATAAAAAAGACCATCACATGGGTATCAACTAAGTAGGGGGATCCTTTATATATTCAATGACAAAGAATGGCGGAGTGCAAAGGAGAAAACCCTGGATAAGGAGTAATAGATGGGAAGCAGTCAGACACCATGGCTGACAGCTGGGATACTGTATATCTTTGGCCAGGGCCGGCCCGTCCATTGAGAAAGAATGTTGTTTTGCACAGGGCCCCGCGCAAACAACATTCTGCCCATCAGCCCAGGAAAACTTTAAAAGAAAAAACTAACTTGCTGCCGCTGCCGCAGTGGCAGCGGCAGAATCAAGTGTCTCCCGCGGGGCCCCGTCCTCCAATTACAGAGCCCTCCCTCCTGCCCAACAGAGCCCTCCCTCGATCACTCTCCTTGGCACGGCTTTCAGATTCAGAGCCGCAAAGGGAGGGTTTCCCTCTCGCGGCTCTGTTAAGCCCGCTGGGGCTGATGGGAACAGGCATTTCCTGTTTCCCATCAGCCCCGGCCGGCTAAACAGAACCGCGAGAGAGAAACCCTCCCTTCGCGGCTCAGAAAGCTGCGCCAAAGAAAGTGATCAAGGGAGGGCTCTGTTGGGCAGGAGGGAGGGCTCTGTAATTGGGCGGGCGGGGGCCCCGCAGGAGACACTTGATTCTTACGCTGCCATGGCGGCAGCAGCAGCAGCAGCAGCAAGTTTGTTTTTCTTTTAAAGTTTCCCTGGGCTGATGGGGGTGAGGAGGGTTAGGAATGGTAATGGAATGGTAATGGAATGGGGGGGGTCTAGGACTGTAAATGGGCTGATGGGGGGGTTAGGACTGTAAATGGGCTGATGGGTGGGGTTAGGATTGGCAATGGGCTATGGGGGGGGCTAGGACTGGAAATGGGCTGATGGGGGGTTAGGACTGGTAATGGGCTATAGGGGAGGCTAAGACTGGAAATGGGCTGATGGGGGGGATAGCACTGGAGGTGGGCTGATGGGGGGGTTAGGACTGGTAATAGGCTATGGGGGGGCTAGGACTGGAAATGGGCTGATGGGGGTTAGGACTGGTAATGGGCTGTGGGGGCTAGGACTAGAAATGGGCTGATGGGGGGGATATGAGGAGGCTAAGACTGAAAATGGGGTGATGGGGGTTAGGACTGGAAGTGGGCTGATGGGGGGCTTAAGACTGGTAATGGGCTATGGGGGGCTAGGACTGGTAATGGACTGAGTGGAAGGGGGGACTTGAACTGCAAATAGCTGATGGGGATGTGGACGGGGGCTTGGAATGGAAATGGGCTGAGTGGAAGGGAGGCTTGAACTGCAAATAGCTGATAGGGAGGGGGGCTTGGAATGGAAATGGGCTGTGATGGGAGAGCTAGGACTGGAAATGGGCTGAGTGGGGGGGAGCTAGGACAGGAAATGGGCTGATGGAGGTGCTAGGATAGGACTGGAAATGGCTGTGGTGGGGCATGGAATGAAATGGACTTATGGAGGGGCTAGAACTGGAAGTAGGGCTCATTGGGGGCTGGTTTGGAAATGGGCTGAGTGGAGGGAAGCTCGGATTTGACATGGGCTGATGGTGGGGCCAGGAAAGGACTAGAAATCGGCTGATGGGGGGCTGGGATTGGAAATGAGCTGATGGAGGGACTCAGATAGGACTGGAAATAGATGGGGGAGCTAGGACTGGAAATGGGCTGATGGTGGGGCTAGGATAGGACTGGAAATTGGCTGATGGTGGGGCTAGGACTGGAAATGGGCTGATGCAGGGACTAGAAGGGAGCGGATGCTGGGTGGGGCTGGAACTAGAAGGGAGCTGATGTTGGGGGCGGATTAGAATGGGATGGGGCTGGGAGGGTGAAATGGAGAGGGGAAAAATATTTTGTGTGGGAGGGGAAAAAAATCTTCAATTGGCCGGGTATTGGGAGAGTAAGTGGGGATTGAGGATGGAGGGGGTAAATTTGAGTGGATGAAATAGGAATGAGGAAAGAGCAAAAGGAGAAAGATTAGTATGTTAAAGCAGATGTAGAGAGAGAATGGAAAAAACTAGAAGAGAGAAGAAAGGACAAATGGACAGCAGATGATGGAGAGTTAGCAGAAGACACGAAGAAACCAGAAGAAAATGGCTGGAGCAATTGCAACTAAAAAAAATGCACAAAAGGTAGAAAATATCTCTTTATTTTGAATTTATTAACTGGACTATGTCAAGCTCTGGGAAATGTGAATCATTAACATCTGCGCTTTATTTAGTACAAGAGGAAATTAATTTATAGTTTATTTCTACAGTGTTGTTGTACATTCCAAGTTTGGCTTTTGAGGTTCCCAGCTTAATTATTGTCTTCCTGTTTCTAAATTGTGATTCCTTGTTTGGTGATGGTCTATGTTCTGCATATGGAACTGAGATGAGGTATTCTGTTTATGTAATTCCCTATTGACCTTGCCACTTGTCTCTTTCCCCAGTAGGTCATGTATTGTTATTCTCTGAAATGTATTGTTAATATTTGCAGTGTTGCCTTTTGATAGGTAGGGTATGGTGCTTTGTGAGTCCTGGTAGTGCTGTTACGATATGGCGGGTTTGCTATGGGTTCTAAATGGGCATGTTTGTAGTAGTTCCTAATGTGCCTGGCGGTTGGCACTGGATTATAGTAATGTAGCAATCTTTTAGTCTTTCTTTATCCATACGCTCATTAAGAGGCATGTTTACTAAAAGTTAGTGGATGGTAACATTAGGCAAATATTTATGCAAATGAGGCCCTTATGCAAATGAGGCCCCACACCAGTCTCCGCACATGGCCCCGCACCCCCCTTGGGCCGCCCCTGTCTTTGGTATTGGGGACAGGAATAACCGAGCAGGAATGGATGGGCTAGATTTGTGTAATCTTTTTTTTATTCTGTCAGCTGCTGTGTTACTCTTGTAGCTGTTAGAAACATGAATGGCAAGTTGGATGAGGTACATAGAAATACTAGGAACAGAAGAATATAATTGGCATAAATGTATTTATTTATTTAATCTTATTTTTATTTGCCTTTCTACCATTCAAAGTGGTTTACAGATAACAAACCTAAACAGGGCATCGAAATGCACACTTGTTTACAGTGAAACAAAACATGTAAAAGGCAACAGTAATTATGTACAAGGTGACATGAGGGTGCATCAATCAGTATTTATACATTGCGCAGTTTGTGTAACTGTGGGGTGTGCATCTAGAAAACTGGCTGCTAGGTAGGGTGGTTTCTTGGGCTGAAGATCTGTTGAAATGATCCTGGAAGAGGTATGTTTTCAGTTTCTTTCAAAAGTCACTCTGGTCAAAACATGCTCTTAGGTTTGGAGGTAAGGAGTTCTGTAGTGTGGGTGCAAAAAAGGACGAATGCACGGTTACAAGTGGACTGCTTGCTCTTAAGCTTCTGTGATGGGACGGTGAGTAGGTTGATGGTGCTGTGTCTTCGTAGTCTCTCATTCTTGGATCCTAATATCAGGTTTGGAGGCAGGTAGCCGATTCCTTGTGAAAGGCTTTAAATTTAATTAAAATCACTTTGTATCTGATTCTTGCTGATATAGGGAGCCAGTGGAGTTGTCGTAGTATGTGAGTGATGTGAACTCGACAAGAGTCTCCGTAGATTATCCTTACTTCTGTATACGGGCCATTTGTGGGGGATGAAGGGATATTTAGGGAGACCTTGGTATATAATGTAGCAATAGTCTCGTATAGTTGTGAACATGGCCTTACATACGGTACTGAATAGATCTGGGATTAATAGGGGTGAATATTCTTCGGGGATGTTATGGGGAATATTGCATTATTTCTATATACACAAAGGTATCTAATCTTCCTATCTCATGTAATTGTGGGACTTTTG